>AWOL01S0000894.1:107543-132736 GCA_000715115.1 Nicotiana otophora
TATGTGGACCGAGTTGCACGCTGCAACAAGCCTTATTACGACGTGCAACCCGATCTACACATATATATATAGCCATAAGGTTTATATATATATATATATCACTCACAGTACGTCACTCAGGACCCAACTCAGTCACCAATCTCTCCAGTCTCTCGGGCTCACAACGCTTATAATAAGCAACCCTAAACAACGACACGAGATGTGACAATATACAATAATAGAGACTGAGATATGATATGAAATGATGAATGCGACTGAGTACATAACTGCAAATTAAGCAAATAACTCAACAGCGAAGAACGACCACTGTTGGTCCCAATAGTACCACCATATAGCCTAAACATGATTTCTAGCATAAATTACAGCTCAAGTGCTCTAACACATAGTGTACAGTAAAAATGTTCAGATAAGATGGCAACATATGTAATAACCCAACCGGTCGTTTTGACTGTTAGAACCCCTTCCCCTAAATAAGACTCCATGTATGTGATTTTACTAATTTATGACTTGCGGGGCTGGTTGGTTCGGGATTTGGAAGTATTTGGGTTGAAATCTGAGCACTTGGTTCCTTAGTTAGCTTTAAAAAGGGCAAGTTTGACTTTGGTCAACATTTTTAGAAAATGATCTCGGAATCGGGATTTGATGGTTCCAATAGGTTCGTATGATAATTTTGGACTTGGGCCTATGTTCGACCGGGTTTTGGATAACCCAGGAACATTTTAGCGCCTATTGTAAAAGTTGGCATTTTGGAATGATTTCATAAATTTGGGTGGAAGTGCATTTCAAGGTTATCGATATTTGTTTGGGATCCTGAGTCTGGGAATGGCTCCGTATGATGATTCTTGTATTGGGAGCGTCGTTCGGATGTGGATTTGGAGGTCCGTAGCTCATTTTGGGGTCATTTGACGAAAGTTAGAAATTTGAAGGTTTTTGAGAAGTTTGAGCGGAACTGGACTTTTTGATATCGGGATCGGATTTCGATTCCGAAAGTTGGAGTAGATCTGTAATGTCAATGATGACTTGTGTGCAAAATTTGAGGTCAATTAGACGTGATTTGACAGGTTTCGGCATCGATTGTAGAAGTTTGAAGGTTCAAAGTTCATTAACTTTGAATTGGAAGGTGATTCGTAGTTTTGATGTTGTTTGGCGTGATTTGAGGCCTCGACTAAGTTCGTAACATGTTTTGGGACGTGTTGGTATATTATGTGGAGGTCCCGAGGGCCTCGGGTGGATTCCGGATGGTAAACGGACCACGTTTGGACTTGGAAGGACCGCTGAAACTCCCAGCTTCTGGTGTAACCACACTTGCACTTGGGCAGCCGCAGGTGCGAGCCACGAGCCGCAGGATCGAAGAAGAGGAGGGGTCATTGGGTACCGTAGATGCGTGAAAGGAACCGCACCTGCGAAAGCGCAAGTGCGAAGGGGTGAAACGCAGGTGCGGAAGAAGGCGCAGGTTCGGCTTATAGACCGCAGAAGCGGTCTCGAAGAAGCGAGCCGCTGACCGCAGGTACGAGTGAAGCCGGCTAAGGGAAATCTGCATCTGCGAGTGCATTTCAGCATATGCGGAGACGCAGAAGCGGCTTGAGAGCCGTAGGTGCAAAAATGCTGCTGGGCAGAATGGTTTAAAGGGAACGAGGCCCAGTCACTTTTAGCCCGTATTTCCTCCATTTTTGGGCGATTTTGGAGCTTTTTGAGAAGGGATTTCAACTAGAAACTTGAAGGTATATTAATTCTACACACTTTAGTTAAATACATAGATTATGGGGAGATTATAACTTGTAAATCTTGGAAATCAAGGGTTTAGATGAAAAACCTAGGTTTTGATAAAAATGAGATTTTTACCACGAAAATGGTTATGGAATTGGATGAAAATTGTATATTTGAGTTCTTGAGATTATGAGTAATGTTTTCCTTCGAATATTTACGGAATCCGGGCACGTGGGTCCGGGGTGAATTTTAGAAATTTACCATTTTGGATAAGGTAATGTATGTAATAGTCTAATTTCGAATTTTCGAACATGTATTAATTATTTTATATAACATTTGGATAGTTTTGGATTTTTTCGGCACCGAATTGGGATTTTTACGTGACTTTGTGACCGGGAAGTGGGCTTTGAGACAAGGTAAGTCTCTTGTCTAACCTTGTAAGAAGGAATTTACACATAGGTGATTTAAATTAATAATTTTGTTAATTGTGGGATCTACGTACGCATGAGGTGACGAGAGTCCGTGCATAGCTACTAATATTTCTAAAGTCCGGGTAGTTTAGGACTCAAATCATGAATAACTTGTGATAATTGTATCCTTATTTAATTAAAACATAGAATTATGTTGCAAATTATTAGAGGAAATGGTAAAAGATTGAAATCTCACATACTTGAAATTTTGTTCAGAATATTTAAGTGTTGTAGAAATTTGTACATCCTCCTGCGTTAATCTCAAAAATGTATATATATATTCTCATTCTGGAGGTTCATAAGAAAATGACCTCCTTTCTTGTGGAGCAGGCCGAACGCCTCAGCAGAATATATGCATCTATGAATCATATCGCACGTCCTTCGGTAGTGTACACGACACTCTGGATCGAGTCGTACGACCAAGGCGAAAATCATGCCTAATAATAATAATAATTACATGATGCCTTGATATTTTATTGTAGCTTGTGAAGTTAATTGGGTTGCTCTGATGGTAAGCACCCTCCACTTCCAACCAAGAGGTTGTGAGTTCGAGTCACCCCAAGAGCAAGGTGGGGAGTTCTTGGAGGGAAGGATGCCGAGGGTCATTTTGGAAACAGCCTCTCTACCCCAGGGTAGGGGTAAGGTCTGCGTACACACTACCCTCCCCAGACCCCACTAGTGGGATTATACTGGGTTGTTGTTGTTGTTGTTGTTGTGAAGTTAATTGATAAATCGAAAATTATTGGAATTGAATGAGTTAATTATTTCTGCTGGTTAAAGAAAAAACAATTATTTTTATTCCTATAAATCATGTTGATTTAAATATTTCTATTTTTAATATTATTGTCCCTTAGTGAGTGTTAAAGTCGACCTCTCGTCACTACTTTTTTGAGATTAGGATTGATACTTACTGTGTACATCTTATTTACATACTAATGCTACATTTGCTGTACTTTTTTGTGCAGGTACAAATATGTCTAGCGGCCTTGTGGGCGTAGAGGTGTGGTAGAAAAAAAATACGGAGACTTAGGTGTGCTACGTTCTATATTACGATCCGCAGCCAATAGAGTTTCCTTAAGAGTTATTTATATTTTTCCTGTCTAATATGTATTTCATACAGATGCTGTATTGTATTTTACTCCCTAGTAAATGTTATGCACTTGTGACACCTGGTTTTGGGAGTGGTTATGGGTTGTTTAGTAATTTAGTTTCTAAAATATTTATCACTTACTCTATGCAATCTATCTTTAATATTTAATTGAAAAGAATTCGATTCAAAAAAATACTAAAACGAGTAATTAAGTTAATTAATTATGACTGGCTTGCCTGACAACGGTGTCGTCACGACCTAAACTAACCCCTGTCGTGATGGCGCCTATCGTGCTACTAGGCAAGCTGACTCATTCTAAAACAAACCGATATTTTTCATTTCAAAGATAATTCCAAGGCTATTTAGCAAAAACAAAAACCTCTGTAAAGGAGTTCAAATCAAACAAAAGTGCGGAAAAGAAAAGCCCGACATCGGGGTGTCACTAGTCCTGAGTATCTATTACAATCTGTCTAACAATATCAAGGCTAACTCAACCTGTAAAATAGCTAAATACAACTAGAGGAAGATAAGAGGGAGACGAGCAGGGGCTGCGATCGCCAAACAACTACTTTGCTATCTCCGGGAAAATCTGCAACCAGAATAATCAACAACCGCTACCGTATCCTGCTACACCTGGATCTGCACACAAGATGCAGGGAGTAACGTAAGTATGACAACTCTGTAAGTAATAACAATAAATAAATACTAAGCAGTAATGACGAGCAATAAAGCATATAACGTTCATATCATGAAATCTCAGTAAAATACCTCATGCTTTTAAAATCAGGATTTGAATCAAAATATCTCGTTTAAACCCAGTTCCAGTAAAAATCATTTAAGGATATTTTTCAATAATTTTTAAATAGAGGAAAAATGCAAAGGTGAGCAAAAATGATGAAATCATAAACAGCTCTTCGGGCAAAGCATCACTCATATACAACCCTTCGGGCAAACCTCACAATCGCTCTTGCCACTCGGGCATACCTCACAATCACTCATGCCTCCCCGTCACTCAGCACTCACACTCAGTAGGTACCTGCACTCACTAAGGGTGTGTACAGACTCCGGAGGGGCTCCTTCAGCTCAAGCACTATATCACGCTAAATCATGGCATAAATAACTCAGGCCCTTAGCCTATATCAAACATGCTGTGACATGCAGCCCAATCCCATAAATATCCTCACAAATCAGGCCCTAGGGCTCACTCAGTCATAAACCTCTCAAGCCACTCGGGCATTTCAGTAAAAACAGGGTATTCAGCCCAAAACAACATTTATATGCATCAAAATAGAGTAATAAAACTGAGTTACGCTATAAATAAGTATAACCATGACTGAGTATAGATTTTAAATCGAAAACAGTGAGAGGATAGTAAGCAAAGGCCCCTAAGGGTCCAAACAATACTGACACAAGGCCCAAAACATGACATTCAACCTATTTTACAGATACTCTTTCTATAACATATAAGTATCATATAGTTTCAACAGAATATGCAACTTTTCAGTTTCTCTTGGACGGACCAAGTCACAAATCCCCAACGATGCACGCCCACACGCCCGTCACCTAGCATGTGCGTTACCTAAAAATAGTAGAATGATACGAAATCCAGGGTTTCATACCCTCAGGACTAGATTTACAATCGTTACTTACCTCATCCAGGTCAAATCTCTACCCCACAATGCTCTTGCCTCTGGACTCGGCCTCCAAATGCTCCAAATCTATTCACAATCAGTACAATACCATCAATATACACTAATGGAATGAATTCCACAAGAAAAACTACCAATTTAGACCAAAACCACGAAATTGGCTCAAACCCGCTCCCCAGGCCCACGTCTCGAAATATGATAAAATTTACAAAACTAGAAAGCTCTTTCACTCACGAGACTAACCATATCAAATTCATCAAAATCCGACATCGTTTGATCCTTCAAATCCTTAAATTACTCTCCAAATATTCCAAGCCCTAACCCCTCATTTTCACTAATTACATGATTAAACAACGGGAAATCACCATATATACGAGTATTAGGGGTCAAGAAACTTACCTCACTGATAGCCCTTAAATCGCCTTTCACAAATCACTCCAAAAGCTCCAAAAACCGACTTGAAAATGGTGGAAATGAACCAAATTCGTTAAGGGTTCTATTTATGGTTTCTGCCCAGGCTTTTTCGCACTTAAGGACCATTTATCGCTTCTGCGCAACCGCACCTGCGGAAAAATCCATCGTAGGTGCGGAACTCATTTATGAGCCCAGGTTCCGCATCTGCGGCCCACCTGTCGCACCCGCGCATGACACGCCGCATCTATGAAGCCAGCCTTCTTCCTTTCTTCCGCATCTGCGCCCCAAGTCTCGCACCTGCGGGCTCGTAAATGCAATAGCCTTCTCGGACCTGCGCATCCTACCTAGCCCGGCACTACCCACACCTGCGAACCCCCATGCGCACTAGCTGCCCCGCACCTGCAACTCCCTTCTGCAGGTGCAGAAATATCAGTAGCAGCAGCTTCAGCTGCATTTTTCAACTTCGACAAATCCGTTAACCACTCGCAATCACCCCGACGCCCTAGGGACCTCAACCAAAAATACCAACAAGTCATATATCAACATACAAACTTAGTCGAACCTTCGAATCACTCAAAACAACATCAAAAACACCAAATTAACCTCGGATTCAAGCCTAAGAACTTCTAAATTTTGAAATTCGGCAACCGATGCTGAAACCAGCCAAACCACATCCAAATAACCTCAAATTTTGCACACACGTCAAAAATGACACTACGAACCTACTCTAACTTCCGAAATTCCATTCCGACCCCGATATCAAATTTTCCACATCCGTCCGAAATCTCCAAATTTCCAACTTTCACCAATTCAAGCCGAATTCTACTCCGGACCTCCAAATCACATTCCGGATGGCCTCCTAAGTCCGGATGTGCCTCCTTCATAGGTTGACCTCTCCACTGCACCTTCACCAAAGCTATATCCTTTGACCTCAACTTCCGAATTTGCCGATCCAAAATGGTCACCGGCTCCACATCATAAGTCATATCACCTTCCAACTGAACCGTGCTGAAGTCCAAAACATGGGAAGGATCACCAACATACTTCCAGAGCATGGAAACATGAAACATTGGATGCACACTCGACAAGCTGGGCGGCAAGGCAAGCTTATAAGCCACCTCCCCTATCCTCTGAAGCACCTTAAAAGGCCCAATGAACCGGGGATCCAACTTTCCCCTCTTCCCAAACCTCAAAGCACCCTTTATGGGTGATACCTTCAGCAAAACCTTCTCCCCAACCATAAAAAGACACATCACAAACCTTCCTATCCGCGTAGCCCTTGTGCCTAGACCATGTCGTGCGAAGCCGCTCCTGAAGCAATTTCACCTTATCTAATGCATCCTGGACCAAGTCTGTACCTAAGAGCCTAGCCTCACATGGCTCAAATCATCCTATCAGAGATCTACACCTCCTCCCATATAAAGCCTCGTACTGAGCCATCTGAATACTCGACTGATAATTGTTGTTATATGCAAACTCCGCGAGTGGAAGAAACTGGTCCCATGAACCCCCAAAGTCAATGACACAAGCGTGCAACATGTCCTCCAATATCTCAATAGTGCGCTCGGACTTCCCGTACATCTGAGGGTGAAAAGTTGTGCTCAACTCAACCTGAGTACCCACCTCTCGCTGCACTGCCCTCCAAAACTGTGAGGTAAACTGAGTGACCTATCTAAAATGATGGAAACTGGGACACCATGCAGGCGAACAATGTCTCGGATGTAAATTCCAGCCAATCGCTCTGAAGTATAAGTAGTACCAATAGGAACAAAGTGCGAGGACTTGGTCAACCGATCCACAATAACCCAAATAGCATCGAACTTCCTCGAAGTCCGTGGGAGCCCAACTACAAAGTCTATGGTGATCCGCTCCCACTTCCACTCTGGGGTCTCTAATCTCTAAAGCAAGCCACCCGGTCTCTGATGCTCATACTTAACATGCTGATAGTTGAGACACCGAGCCATAAACCCAACTATATCCTTCTTCATCTGCCTCCACCAATAGTGCTGCCTAAAATCTTAGTACATATTCGCGGCACCCGGATGGATGGAGTACCGCGAGCTGTGGGCCTCCACAAGAATCAACTCCCGAAACCCATATACATTAGGCACACATATCCGGCCCTGCATCCTCAACACACCGTCATCACTAATGGTCACATCCCTAGCATCACCTCTCCGAACCCTGTCCTAAAGAACGAGTAAGTGAGGGTCATCATATTGACGCTCCCTGATATGGTCATAAAAAGAATACCCGGAGACCATGCAAGCCAATACCCGACTAGGCTCTGAAATATTTAATTTGACAAGCTGGCCCGCTAAGGCCTGAACATCCAATGCCAAAGGTCTCTCTGCTGTTGGAAGATATGCTAAACTCTCCAAACTCTCTGCCCGGCGACTCAAAGCATCGACCACCACATTGGCCTTCCCCGGATGGTATATAATAGTGATATCATAGTCCTTATGAAGCTCCAACCATATCCGCTGACGCAAATTAAGATCCTTCTATTTCAACAGATACTGCAAACTCCGATGATCAGTATAGATCTCACAATAGACCCCATACGAATAATGGCGCCAAATCTTCAAGGCATGAACAATGGCTGCTAACTCAAGATCATGGACATGGTAGTTCTTCTAATGGGAATTCAACTGACGCGAGGCGTAGGAAATCACCCTACCCTCCTGCATCAGAACACATTCAATGCCTATCCTCGAGGTATCACAATATACCATGTAAGAACCTGAAGCTGATGGCAGAACTAACACTGGAGTTGTGGTCAAGGTAGTCTTGAGCTTCTGAAATCTCTCCTCACACTCGTCTGACCACCTGAATGGAGCACCCTTTTGCGTCAATTTGGTCAAGGGCGATGTGATAGACGAGAAACCCTAAACAAACCGATGGTAATAACTAGCCAAACTAAGAAAGCTCCAAATCTCTGTAGCTGAGGTCGGTCTGGGCCAACTTTGAACCGCCTCTATATTCTTCGGATCAACCTGAATACCCTTACTGGACACCACGTGTCCCAAGAATGCTACTGAACTGAGCCAAAACTCACACTTGGAGAACTTTGCAAAAAGCTTCTCCTTCCTCAATCTCTGTAATACAATCCTCAAATGCTGAGCATGCTCCTCCTAGATACAAGAGTACACCAGGATATCATCAATGAATACAACAACATATGAGTCCAAATAGGGCTGGAATACACTGTTCATCAAATGCATGAATGATGTTGGGGCATTGGTCAGCCCAAAAGACATCACTAAGAACTCATAATGGCCATATCGGGTCCTGAAAGCTGTCTTAAGAATATCTGAATCCCGAATCTTCAGCTGGTGATAACCGGACCTCAAATCAATCTTGGAGAACATCCTCGCTCCCTGAAGCTGGTCAAATAAATCATCAATACGAGGCAAAGGATACTTGTTATTGACTATGACCTTGTTCAACTGCCTGTAATCAATACATATTCTCATGGAACCATCATTCTTCTTCACAAATAGAACTGGTGCACCCCAAGGTGAAACACTAGGCCGAATAAACCCCTTATCAAGGAGTTCCTGAAGCTGTTCTTTCAATGTTTTCAGCTCCACCGGTGCCATACGATACTGTGGAATAGAAATGGGATGAGTTCCTGGCACCAAATCAATACCGAAGTCAATATCCCTATCAAGCGGTATGCCCGGCAGGTCTGCAGGAAACACATCCGAAAAATCACGTATCACCGGAACAGAATCAATGACAGGAGTCTCTACACTAACATCCTCACAAAAGCCAAATAGGATAGGCAACACTTCTCAACCATGCGTTGAGCCTTCAAATATGAAACCAACCTACTTGGTACACAATCTACAGAACCGCTCCACTCTACCCTCGAAAATCTCAACATAGCCAACGTCACCGTCTTAGCATGACAATCTAGGACAGCATGACATGGAGATAACCAATCCATATCCAATATCACATCAAAGTTAACCATACTGAGCAGCAAAAGGTCCACTTTGGTCTCCAGACCCCTAATAGTCACCACACATGACCGATATATGCAGTCCACAATAATAGTATCGCCCATAGGAGTAGACACATGAATAGATGAAACTAAAGACTCACGAGTAAAATCCAAAAAATGGGCAAAATACGAGGAAACATATGAATAAGTGGAACCATGGTCAAATAATACTGAGGCATCTGTATGACAAACTGAGACAATACCTTTAATCACAGCATCTGAAGCAATAACGTCTGGTCTGGAAGGGCGGGCATAGAAACAGGCCTGGCCACCCCCTGATCTGCTTCCCCCTCTAGGGCGACCCCTAGCTAATTGACCTCCACCCGGAGCTGACTGGGCAGCTGGTGAGGTAACTGGTGCTGAAGTCGGAGGCTGGCTCCTCTGCTGAGATAGACCTCCATGATAACGAGGATAATGCCTCCATAAATGCCCAAACTCCCCACACTCAAAACAACTCCCGGGTGCTGGTGGCGGGAACTGAAGGGAACCCCTAGCACCAGGATAACCAGTAGAAGAACCTGGCATAGAGGAACCTTGAACTGGTGGAGCACGGGACGAACTCGAAGATGGAAGGGCACTAAGTGATGAGTGGCCCTAATGAGAATTGTAAGAACCATGGCCAGATGATGCACCACGGTGAAATGGTCGAGATGACTAAGCCTGTCTGAAATGACGACCTCTACCGTGCTGATACTGACCCCCAAAAAGAGCACCGCTGAATCTACCCTGTCCACGAGGCCTCTTGGACTCCCTCTCAACCCTTTACTGACCGCGAACCATCACAATCTTCCTAGCAATGTTGACAACCTCATCAAAAGTAGCACTCGAAACCCTCTCTCTGGTCATGAGAAACTGTAGCTGATAAGTGAGACCATAAATAAACCTCATGATCCTTTCCCTATCTGTGGGAACCAACTAGATAGAATGACTGGCCAACTCAGAGAATCGCACCTCATACTGCGTCTCAGATATTTCACCCTGGCGAAGCCACCCAAACTGTCTGCGCAGATCCTCTCTGCGAGATCGAGGCACGAACTTCTCCAAAAAGACCACGGAGAATTCCTGCCAAGTAAGGGGTATTGCGCCGACAGGCCTACACCTCTCGTAAGTCTCCTACCATCTGAGTGAATCCCCGAAAAACTGAAAAGTAGTGAAGGAGACCCCACAAGTCTCCAGAATACTAGCAATACGGAGTATCCTCTGACACCTATCCAAAAAGTCCTGAGCATCCTCTATCTTTGTGCCACTGAAATATGGTGGCTGGAGTCTCCCAAACCTCTCCAACCTACGCTGATCATCCTGAGGTATAGCAAGAACCACATAATCCTGAGCAACTACAACCGGCTGGGCTGGTGGTGCCCCGGTGTCTAGAGTCCCTGAACAACCTGCTCGGGTGTGCGAGCGATGGGAGTCTGAGTGCTTGTGCCTGCCCCAACCTGAGAAGTGGTTGCGGCCGTCGAGATAGAGACCTACTGAGCAAGGCCTGTACATGTTGTCATAATCTGAGTTAGGGCCTTCTGAAGGCCTGGAATCACAATAGGCACAGATGGTGCCTGAGCTGGTGTATCAACAACTGGAATCTAGTCCTAATTTGGGACAACTGGTGGATCTGTTGGTACTGCCCCAGCTGCGTTACGGTCTGCACCTCTGCCCCTACCACAACCTCTACTGTGGCCTCGGCCTCTCGCGGCCCTAGCTGGTGGTACTGGTGGCTGGCCTTCCTGACCGTTAGTACGATTCCTCACCATTTGTGAGGTACTAAAACAATAAATGTTTAGTTACTAGACTCAACAGATTCACACGACAAGAATTCAGGAATGTGGTATCTTCCTAAAGGTTCTGCAGCCTCTCGAAGATACGAACAGACGTCTCCGTACCGATACGCAAGACTCTATTAAACCCGCTCATGACTCGTGAGACCCATGTAACCTAGGCTCTGATACCAATCTGTCACGACCCAAAATAACCCTTATCGTGATGGCGCCTATCGTGGTACTAGGCAAGCTGACTCATTCTAAAACAAACCGATATTTTTTATTTCAAGGATAATTCCAAGGCTATTTAGCAAAAAACAAAACCTTTGTAAAGGAGTTCAAATCAAACAAAAGTGCAGAAAAGAAATGCCCGACATCGGAGTGTCACTAGTCATGAGCATCTACTACAATTTGTCTAACAATATCAAGGCTAACTCAGCCTAGAAAATAGCTAAATATAACTAGAGGAAGATAAGACGGAGAAGAGCAGGGGCTGCGATCGCCAAATAGCTACCTTGCTTTCTCCAGGAAAATCTGCAATCAGAATAATCAACAACCGCTACTGTGTCCAGCTATGCCTGGATATCCACACAAGGTGCATGGAGTAACGTGAGTACGCCAACTCAGTAAGTAATAACAATAAATAAAGATTGAGTAGTAGTGACGAGCAATAAAGCATATAACGTTCATATCATGAAATCTCAGTAAAATACCTCATGCTTTTAAAATCAGGATTTGAATCAAAATATCTCGTTTAAACCTAGTTACAGTAAAAATCATTTAAGGATATTTTTTAACAATTTTCAAATAGAGGAAAATGCAAAGCTGAGCAAAAATAATGAAATAGCATCACTCATATACAGCCCTTCGGGCAAACCTCACAATCACTCTTGCCACTCGGGCATACCTCACAATCACTCATGCCTCTTCGTCACTCAGCACTCGGCACTCGCACTCAGTAGGTACTTGCACTCACTGGGGAGTGTGTACAGACTCCGGAAGGGCTCCTTCAGCTCAAGTGCTATATCAAGCCAAATCATGGCATAAATCACTTAGGCCCTCGGCATATATCAAACATGCAGCCTGATCCCATAAATATCCTCACAAATCAGGCCCTCGGCCTCACTCAGTCATAAACCTCTGAAGCCACTCGGGCATCTCAGTAAAAACACGGTATTCAGCCCAAAACAACATTTATATGCAACAAAATAGAGTAATAAAAGGCCCCTAACCATGACTGAGTATAGATGTTTAATCGAAAACAGTGGGGATGGACCAAGTCAACAATACCCAACGGTGCACGCCCACACGCCTGTCACCTAGCATGTGCGTCACTTCAAAATAGTAAAATGATACAAAATTCGGGGTTTCATACCCTCATGACTAGATTTACAATCGTTACTTAACTCAACCCGGCCAAATCTCTACCCCGCAATGCTCTTGCCTCTGAACTCGGACTCCAAATGCTCCAAATCTATTCACTATCAGTACAATACCATCAATATACGCTAATGGAATGAATTCCACAAGAAAACCTACCAATTTAGACAAACAAACCCGAAATTGGCTCAAACCTGGCCCCCGGGCCCATGTCTCAAAATATAACAAAATTTACAAAACTAGAAAGTCCATTCACTCATGAGTCTAACCATACCGAATTCATCAAAATTCGACATCGTTTGGTCCTTCAAATCCTTAAATAAAACTCCAAAAATTCCAAGCCTTAACCCCTTATTTTCACTAGTTACATGATTAAACAACGGGAAATCACCATATATATGAGTATTAGGGCTCAAGCAACTTATCTCATTGATAGCCCTTAAATCGCCATTCAAAGATAACTCCAAAAGCTCCAAAAACCGACTTGCAAAATGGTAGAAATGAACCAAATTCGTGAAGGGTTCTATTTATAGTTCTGCCCAGGCTTTTTTGCACCTGCGAACCATTTCTCGCTTCTGTGAAACCACACCTGTGAAAAAATCAATCGTAGGTGCGGAACTCACTTATGAGCCCAGGTTCCGCATCTGCGGCCAACCTGTCGCTCATGCGCTTGCGTACCTGCGCGTGACACGTCGTATCTGCGAAGCCAACCTTCTTCCTTCCTTCAGTATCTACGCCCCAGGTCTCGCACCTGCGGGCTCGCAGATGCGATAGCCTTCTCGCATATGTGCATCCTGCCTAGCCCAGCACTGGCCGCACCTGTGAACCCTTATGCGCACCAGCGGCCCCGCACCTGTGACTCCCTTTCCGCAGGTGTGGAAATATCAGTAGCAGTAACTTCAACTGCATTTTCCAACTTTGACAAATCTATTAACCACCGGGAATCACCCCAACGCTCTCGAGACCTCAAACAAAAATACCAACAAGTCATATATCAACATACAAACTTAGTCGAACCTATGAATCACTCAAAATAACATCAAAACACCAAATTACCCTCGGATTCAAGGCTAAGAACTTCTAAATTTTCAAATTTGGCAACCGAAGCCGAAACCAACCAAACCACATCTGAATGATCTCAAATCTTTCACACACGTCACAAATAACAGTACAAACCTACTCCAACTTCCGAAATTCCATTTCGACCCCGTTATCAAATTTTCCAGTGTCCTCCGAAATCTCAAAATTTCCAACTTTTACCAATTCAAGCCTAATTCCACTCCAGACCTCCAAATGGATGTGCTCCTAAATCCAAAATCACTTAACGAAGCTAATGGAGCCATCAAAATTAAATTCTGAGATCGTTTACATATAGGTCAACATCCGGTTGACTTTTTCAACTTAAGGTTCTAAATAAGAGACTAAGTGTCTCATTCTTCTCTGAAAACACTCGGGACTCAAACCAACCAACCTGACACATCACAATGCAGCTAAATAACACATAAAGAAGCAGAAATAGGAGAAACAAGGCTATAACTTTCGAAACGATCGGCCGGGTCGTTACAAGTGTTAGGAGCCATCACGACCTTTAATGGATTTTGGGTCGTGACAACATGGTATCAGAGCACTAGGTTCACTTAGGTCTCACGAGCCATGAGCAAGTCTAGTAGAGTCTTGCGAATCAGTACAGAGACATCTGTACTTATCTTCGAGAGGCTACAAGGCTGTTAGGAGCACTTCCATTCTTGATTCCTCATCATGCGATTAGATTCCTTTGAGGCTTTTGCCTTTATGTCCTTCTTATTCAATCTTATGCGACATGAAGTGCTTGTTATATATTGGGAATCAAGGAAGTTTAATGGTACTATAGATGTGGTGCAGGATGTTTCTCCCTGCGTATTTGATTGGGCTATTGTCGTCGCTTTGCGGAAGGCCGCTATGTCATTTCGCTCAGTATCAGTATTACCTAAGGTTTGAGATTTGGCATTAATTGCTATGACAATTCGTGCGTTGCTATCGCACAATGTTCGTGTAATGGTAGTGAATGACTTGAAAGGAGACTTTACTCCGTGCATGATTCAGAGATTCAGTATTTTTATTTCTAGCGGAGGACAGACAATCGGACTACAAATGCTCAGGTTAGGGTTGATGGGGTAACGAGACTTGGTATTTTCGAGCATGGTGGAATCTTCATATATGATGTGGTGGCGTCGTCCTTGATGGAATGTGTTAAGCTCGCCGGTGTTGTGGTCTTCTTCAATTCCCCTTTGGGATAGAGTATTGTGAAATGATGCCGGGGAAGCAGCTGTTATAGATCGCTGTGTGCAGTGGTTCAGGATCGAAGTGGTGTTCCGAGTATTGATGGCTCAAGAAAGATGATCCTTGGAAAGGTTTAAAGTTGGTAGCGATCAATTGGTTCAAATGCTACAGAGATAGATTTTGATTTAAGGCAACAATTGGGCAGCGAAGGATCAGGAAGGACATGTGGGAGGCGTCTTGCGGTGGTTACGTTTCTAGAAGGCCAAGTGTGAGAAACAAAAGTCGAGTAGTTGCTTAAAGGAAAGGGTTTCAACAAAGTGGGAGAGTGGCAAGGTAGCATATGGGTTCTGTGGTAGGATAGATACACGCCTTGAGGAAAGTTTGGAGTGATTTGGGATTCATGATGAACAATGACTAGGTCTACGGAATTCAGTTGAAATATTGACTACTATACTGAGGAATATTGGGTGTGACAGGAGGGAGTTTCTTAATATGAAGCAGGATATAACATGAATTTGGATTGGAATGTATTATCGCACCTTTAATTGGTGTCCATGAGGAGTGAACGGACATGCACAGCTGGTGAACGAGCACAGGCTCAGGATGATTTATTGATTTCGTAGTAATTGTACTTAGCTTAGAGTCATTGGAAGGTGTCGGCGTGGAAATTTCCACAGGTAAGTTATCTCATGTGAATAGGTTAACGGTTATGTGGTGGTTATGAAGCTTCTACGAAGAATCTGATTGACTATCTGGTAAAAGGTCGAACCTATGAATGTGGCTTATAATTCAGAGTGCTCATGAAATGGTTAACAGGAAGATTTCGAGGAATTTGGCAAGTCGATTGCGCGAGGCCATGTCGGTGAGGAAGAAGAAATCTTGGTAGGTTCCAGAGTTATGAAATGGTAGCTCCAAGCTAAGTGGGAGAGCTCCACCGCCTACGATTGGATTGCATGGTTATCTACTTGTGAAGTTTCTGGTCATCGGCATATTGGTGGGTTATTATGACTAAGGAAAGAGAACACCAGTGGTAATTTGAGAAAAGGAGTTGAGGAATGTGTGTTGTAATTGGCTTTATCGATTCATGTTCAGATTTTGGGAAGACTCAAAGTTTATGCTTCGTGTAGATGTAATGTACAAGGAAAGTGAGTCAGCCGGATACTTCTTTGAGAAGGTGTCCATGTGCTAGCAGGGCCTTGGAGTTTGATTATAGTCGAGACCAAGTCAGAGTGGGTGACCCTCAATAACGGTCTTAGTGGATTCAAAAATTTAAGTGCGGTGCCTAAGGATTTCGAGTTCGTGGTATGGTTAGGTATCGAGCTTTTGCAGCAGATTATGAAAGGGGTTTGGAGTGTTCTACGTTATCTTCGGGTTGCGGTATAGCATTGGAGTAATGGAAGAAAATAACTTCAGATTCGTAGAGGGATTTTCAGAATAGGTGTACCAGTTGAAGATGCGAATATGAGCATAAGGAGGGTAGAGATGGTTCGTGGGTTTTGGAGACAACGTGGTCTCATGAAATTAGGTCACTCAGGATGAGTGCCGATTTGGGTTCATGATGTTTTAAATGGAGCTATTATTATTCCTAAGGCAAGTCCAGAGTAAATTAGAAGAAGTCAGATCGGTTAGAAATGGTTGAATTGGCGGGATGTAGGCAATGATCAATTCCTTCAGCGTGTTAAGTTATACATGTGGTTGGTGGCGGTACGGGCGAGGCCTTACGACCGCCGTAATTGATTTTATTTGGAGGCATTCGAGTATTGTGGCATGTTATGTGTAGATGGATTCCGGAAGAGTTATGGTGGTTTAGACCACTATTTGAGGATTGTATTTTCTGCGGTTATAGGAATTCAGTCGCATGTTGCAATAGTTCTCCTGAAATGAGTCAAGTAAAAGGTTGCTATGTGATGGAGTGTTTAGTCTATTAGTGGATCGGGAGTCATGATGAAATTCTTGTACTCTCACGTATTGGTATGTTAGGTGCAGTGAGCGGCTTGGGAATTGGGAGTTAAGGATCAAGGTTACAGTTTGGTGTCGACAAGAATGTCAAGAGCTCGGATGAGCAGGAAAGGATTCAAATGGATAGAGTAAGCTGGCATTGTCTTTAGCATCACCTGAGATCTGTGTTATGTGTAAGAGGATTTATGTATTGATCATGTATTCCTAATTTGCCTTACAGCATTAGTGTGGCTGATGGTATGGACGTGTAGACTTGTTATCTAGTGCGGAAGGTCATGGGAGTGTATCCCACGGGAAGATTGTATAAGTGCGACATGTAGTCACTTGATTGATTAAAGATTTAGAACCAAGTATGGAGATTTTTGGTACTATCGCTAATGTGAGAATTTATGCGTGAAGGGCGCTCAGTTCATTTTGTTGTGAACTGCGGAAGTTTGTTACGGATTTGATGGTTGTTCTTGTGTGTCATCAGAAAAATGGTTATTATGAATCCTTGAAAGGTTATTAGCCAGTGCGGTACGATCAGAATCGAATTGAGATCCGTGGACGGATCTAAATGTGAATGTGGGCCCTATATCATGCTGGATGTGTTCATTTCAGCATAACGTTGATTTCGGAAGGGTCTTCGGGCCTTGGATGTTATTTCTATTATCGGCCCTTCCGTGTAGTCTCTATTGTGCCATGTGGGTTGTGATGCGGTTTGATTATTCGCACTCGTATTGAGATCCCGTATAGTTTGCGGTATTATATGAGCAGGATGGCTCTCAAGATGCATGTTATTTATTGCAAATTAGTCGTGCTTGAGTTTTGTAGCGTATGGCGCTATCTGATGGTATTGTGCACTTTGCATGCTTGTGGTTGACATTCAGGTATTTCGTTGGTATAAGCGTTTTGGATTGATGGGTACTTCCCTATTTATTGTCATGTATGGATCGGGTGGCACGCCACCATTGGTATGTTGTTTGAATCGGGTTGCACGCCGTAACAGTATCATGTGTAGATTGGGGTGCACGCCGCAACAGTATGATGTTGAGTACAGTTCTTCATACCTATTCTTGCGTGTCTTATTTCTCATGTTCTGAGGAAGGTTCATAACACCTTTTCGGTTGTTTAAAATGCTACGTGGGTTGAGTAGTTCTTTCCAGAGTTCGTTTTTCCTTATGTATCACATTCGAGTTTGTGGCTTGTTGGCACATGGTGGAATCATATGAGACTTTTGGTAGTGATCATGGTGGCTTATTACCGGAATGACTTGTACTGGGTGAGGCGAGAAGTTTGGACCTAGGATCAGTGCGATCGAATTTATGTGAGGCATATTAAAGAGCAAATATCGTTATTTGGTTCATAATGAGTTAATGGTTCCTGTCAGGAGGAAGAACTAAATTATTTGTTAACTACGTAGTTGATTATGAATTTCTATACATATCTTCCGTCGTGGCAGTATTGCAAGAGTTGGAACATGACTTATATGTGTCATGAGGTATGTTGTGAGCATCAGATTCATGGGATTTCGGCTATTGTTGTCAAAGGATGTTATTGTGGTCATGTGAATAATGCGGTGCATGGTGTGAATTCAGTGATAGTATACAATCATGCAGTGGTACATCGTGTAGTGACTGAAACGATGTTCGTATGTTGGAAGCATGCCTAGTAGAGAATTTCGGATGATGGAATTTGGCTCTAAGGCTTATTTGCCAAAATAAAGGGGAGGATCTTCTGCTCGAGCAAATGTGCTCAACTGAATTGTGGTGGCACGGGTAGGTGCACGGGGGGCTAAACAATGATTTCAGCAAACTCCAGAGCAGTTCTTAGAATGTTCGAGGACGAACTTATATTTAAGTGTGAGAGAATGTAACGACCCAACCTGTCGTTTTGACTGTTAGAATCTCCTTCCCCTAAATAAGACTCCCCGTATTTGCTTTTACTAATTTATGACTTGCGGGGATGGTTGGTTTGGGATTTGGAAGTGTTCGGGTTGCAATCAGAGCACTTGGTTCCTTAGTTGGCTTTAAAAGGGGCAAGTTTGACTTCGGTCAATATTTTTAGAAAATGACCTCAGAATCGGGATTTGATAGTTTCCATAGGTTCATATGATGATTTTTGACTTGGGAGTATGTTCGGACCGGGTTTCGGATGACCCGGGAACATTTCAGCACCTATTGTGGAAGTTAGCATTTTCGAATAATTTCATAAATTTGGGTGGAAGTGCATTTTAAGGATATCGATGCCCGTTTGGGATTCTGAGTTTGGGAATGACTCTGTATGGTGATTCTGGTATTGGGAGCGCGTCCGGATGTGGATTCGGAGGTTCGTAAGTCATTTTGGGGTCATTTGGCGAAAATTAGAAATTTGAAGGTTTTGGGAAGTTTGATCGGGACTGGACTTTTTGATATCGGGGTTGGATTTCGATTCCGGAATTGGAGTAGGTCCGTAATGTCAATGATGACTTGTATATAAAATTTGAGGTCAACCGGACGTGATTTGATAGGCTTCGACATCGATTTTAGAAGTTTGAACGTTCAAAGTTCATTAAGTTTGAATTGGAGGGTGATTTGTAGTTTCAATGTTGTTTGGCGTGATTTGAGGCCTCGACTAAGTTCGTAACGTGTTTTGGGATGTGTTGGTATATTGGTTGAGGTCCCGAAGGCCTCAGGTGGATTCCGGATGGTAAACGGACCAAGTTTGGACTTGGAAAGGACTGTTGAAGCTCCCAGCTTCTGGTGTAACCGCATCTGCGCTTGGGCAGCCGTAGTTGTGAGCTCGCAGGTGCGAGCCACAAGCCGCAGGAGCGAAGAAGAGTAGGGGCTGCTGGGCACCTCAAATACGTGAAAGGAACCGCACCTGCGAAGGAACAAGTGCGAAGGGGTGAAACGTAGGTGCGGAGGAAGGCGCAGGTGCGACTTATAGACCGTAGAAGCGGTCTCGCAGAAGCGAGCCGCTGACCGCAGGTGCGAGCGAAGCTGGCTAAGGGAAAGCTGCATCTGCGAGGACATTTCCATAGATGCGGAGACGCAGAAGCAGGTTGAGAGCCGCAGGTGCGAAGATGCAGCTGCGCAGAATGGTTTAAAGGGAACGAGGCTCAGTCATTTTGTAGCCCGTATTTCCTCCATTTTTGGGCGATTTTGGAGCTTTTTGACAGGGGATTTCAACTAGCAACTTGAAGGTAAGTTAATTCTACACACTTTGAGTTAAATACATAGATTATGGGTAGATTATAACCTGTAAATCTTGAAAATCAAGGGTTTAGATAAAAAACCTAGGTTTTGATAAAAATGAGATTTTTACCACGAAAATGGTTATGGAATTGGATGGAAATTCTATATTTGAGTTCTTGAGATTATAGGTTACGTTTTGCTCCCAACATTTTCGGAACCCGGGCACGTGAGCCCGGGGTGAATTTTAGGAAATTACTATTTTGGATAGGGTAATTTATTTAATAGTCTAATTTTGAATTATCGAACATGTATTATTTATTTTATATAATATTTGGATTGTTTCGGATTTTTTCGGCACCGAATTGAGATATTTACGCGACGAACGTGACATCACAAATACAAGGCTTTCAATTGTGATTAGGTCCTCACAAATTCAAGACCTGTAGAACCTGTAGATCAACACTAGAAAATTCTTGCATCAACTATCCAAATCTTCCAAAACACATCTGAAGCTCACCCGAGCCCCTCGGGCTCCAATCCAAACATTTACACAAGTGTAATAACATCATAAAAACTCTTTAGCTATGTCAAATCATTAAAATAATACCAAATATCAAGCATATATCATCAAAACACAAGAGTTTCTACTTTGAAACTCAATTTTTCAATTTTTTGCACAATGCGTCGAAATAGCCTCGGGTCACCTGAGACCCCAACAAACATGCATACAAGTCTAAAAACATCATACAAACCTCTCAAAATCGTCAAAACACCTATCCGGGGTCGTTTACCTAAAATAATGACCATGGTAAACTCTTGTTGTTTTTAAAGCCAAAAACTATCGTTTCTTTAAATTTAACATATAAACTTCCCAAATAATGACATGGACCACACATGCAAGTCATATATCAGCAAATAAAGCTACAGGAGGTCTCAAAACATAGAAAAGAGAGCGAGTACTCAAAATGACCTATCTGGTCGTCACATTCCCCACCTCTAAAAACATACCTTGATCGGTAAAAAGGTGCGGGTATCTATTTCTCATATCGGACTCGCACTCCCACGTATCCTCCGCAATCTGCTGACCCCTACAATTCACTTTCATATAAGGATAACTCTTAGATCTTAACATTCAAACCTGGTGGTCTAGAATAGCCACCGGCTCTTCCTCATAGGTCAAACTCTCATCAGGTTGCACTATGCTGAAGTCCAAAACATATGACCTATCCTCATCGTAATTTCGAAGAATAGAATGTGAAATACCGGATGTATCCCTTCTAGGCTAGGAGGCAATGCGAGCCTATAAGAAACTTCACCTACTCTCTCTAAGATCTCAAACGGGCTGATAAACCTCGAGCTCAAATTTCCCTTATTCCCAAATTACAGCATGCCCTTCATAGGCAAAACTCACATAAGAACCATCTCGCCTTCCATGTATGCCACATCTCGAATCTTCCGGTCTGCATAACGCTTTTGCTTGGACTGAGCTATACGAAGTCGCTCCTGAATAACCGTAACCTTTTGCAAGCATCACAAACCAAATTTATGCAAAAATATCTTGCCTCGCCAGGCTCAAACCAACCTACCAGAGAATAACATCGCCTCCCATATAGGCATCGCACTAAGCCATCTGGATGCTTGATTGATAGTTGTTGTTGCAGGCGAACTTCGCTAAAGGTAAGAACTGGCCCCATTAACCCTCGAAATCCATTGGGCATTCTCGCAATATGTCATCCAAAATCTGAATAATACGCTCAAACTGTTTGTCTCCGTACATACTGGTAGGACTGCAAAAGGCAGGGGCCGAGGTAGAGGCCGAGGTAGAGGTCGGGGAAGAGCACGTGTTGCGACTAGAGAACTTGTCAGAACAGCAGTTGAGGAGACACTAGTAGCTCCAGTTAGGGGACAGGTACCAGAAGCACCTGTTGTTACCCCCGGATTTCAGGAACCTTAGCACAGTTCCTAAGTATGTTTGGTACATAAACTCAGGCGGGATTGATCTCTGTTGCACCAAATATTTCGCAGATTGGGGGAGTAGCTCAAACTCCTACCATAACTCCAGAGCAGCAGGTTCACGCTTGTCAAGTTTCGGGTGTAGTACCGGTACAACTTGTTATTCTGGTTCTGCCTGAGGTCAGGCCCGAGGCATCAGAAGAAGAACAAAACAAACTTGAAAGGTTTAAGAAATATGATCCGCCAACTTTCAGTGGCACAACTACAGAGGATGCCCAAGCATTTCTAGAGAATTTTCACCGTATTCTCCTCACCATGGGTATTGTGGAAGTGAGTGGAGTTGCCTTTACTACATTTCAACTGTCAGGCGCAGCATATCGGTGGTGGCAAATCTATGAAGAAGGTAGACCAGCCGATGCAACACCACCAACTTGGGCTCAATTTTCGNTCAACTGTCAGGCGCAGCATATCGGTGGTGGCAAATCTATGAAGAAGGTAGACCAGCCGATGCAACACCACCAACTTGGACTTAATTTTCGGAAATGTTCTTGAAAGAGTTTGTTCCCCAGACTCTCTGAGATGCGTGGTGCACGGAGTTTGAACGGTTATGTCAGGGCACTATGACAATGTCAGAATATTCTATCAGGTTCAGTGAGTTAGCCCGTCATGCACCTATCTTAGTTCTTATAATCAGAGAACGGGTCCGCAGATTCATTAAGGGGCTCGATTATGATATTAAAATATGCATGGCTAGAGAGTTGCAAATTGATTCTCCATTTCAACAAGTAGTGGAGATTGCAAGGAAGATTGAGGGTGTTTTAGGCGAGGAAAGGGAGTCTAAGGAGGCCAAAAGGTCTCGAAGATCTGGAGGATTCAGTGGGTTTTACTCTTCATCTAGAATCCATTATAGCGGAGGCTCGAGCTGTCGGCCAGCTCAGTCTGCACATCATATTACTCGGAGTGCTCCAGTTTATAGTGCACCACCGACACGATATTCTTACAGTGGTTATTCCAGTTATCCGGCACAGACTCAGTACGAGTAGCCGCGACCTCAGAGGGGTTGTTATGAGTGTGGTGATACTAGGAATATCATGAGAGATTGTCCCAGACTTGGGAGGGGTGAATTTCATCAGAACACTCCAGCTACAAGCTTTATTCCAGTTGATACTCCACGTGCACGGTTAGCTAGAGGTGGAGGACAGGCGGGTAGTGAGCGCCTAAGAGGTAAAGGCCCGACCCGTTGATTTAATCACTATGATTTGGCTGAGGCCAATACACCAGATGGCGTCGTTACAGGTACGATCCTGATTTTTATTATAAAAGGATATTTTCCTTAATTTGATTCAGTTCTGAATATTGAGGTGAGTCCTCCTATTATGCTGCACTTATGGGTGAGCTTCGTAAATTTGTGACCCACTTATATGTTTATCCCTGTTGAGAGATTTAAGGATATGAACCTATGTCTGTCATTTTATTTTTGTACACCAGTGAGGGATATAAGTCCAAAAGTAATTTTTATTATTCATTAATGTGGGTTTAATGTGTTCGGAATAATTGATTCTAATTTTTATGAATTATATGCCCTACCGGTAGGAGGGTTCATTATATGTTGTGAAAATTATTTATGAAATATATTGAAAATAAGAAAGAAAGGAAATTAAAAATTTCAGTTGGCACAATGTGCAACATACTTGTGATTCGGAGTTGGGGATGAGATCCTCGCATTTTTACATGATGTGAAATATTTAAACCGGGGTGCAAGCCGCGATGGAAGTTATGTAAGGACGAGGTCCTTGTGGTGAAATATTTATGAGTTTTAAATTTTTTTCTTTGTGAAATTTAATTGTACAATAGTATTAATAAGGAGCCATACCTGTTAGGCTTATTTGATAATTCTTGTATATTTTTCTGTGCATATTCAGCCATTTTCGTGCTGTAAACATTGAGTTTTAACCTATGAGATGAGTGCCAAGGTGGCGTTAAATGTGATTCATTAATCTGAGTAAGTAATCATGAGGTCTTCATGCCTCACGTTCTGTTGTCAGTGTTGTGAAAATTTGAAACGAGGTGATAGTTAATATGAGATTAATTGATGATGCTGGAATTAATTATGAACAACTTTTCAGACTAGAGATGTGGTGATGAGCATACATATGATGTGCTTCATGTCCTGATAACATTATGATAAGGCAATGCTGAGATTAATGTTATTGATATATATACCCTGAGCTATTTTGTTGGGTTGTGGATATGTTGTTAGGAGTTGTTTTGGTGTTACTCTAGCAGGTGGATAAGCCCAATTACAGGGAAGACTCTGCCGAAATTTCTGAAATATTTGGGAGTTAGTAAAATTTAGGGGATATAGATTTGTAAAAGAAGAGATAAATTATGTTATGTGTTTGAGGGCGAATGATCCTAAGCGGGGAATAATGTAGCACCCCAGAGAAAGTTTTGAATTACTTCAACACTATCGAGAAAATTGATGTGTGCATAGGCACGAGTTGCTATAGCTAGTTGAGACTAATAATGTGCGTTGTTGTGAGAAATTAGGCCTTTTGAAAATATTGGAGCATAATAAAATGGCCTTAAAGTTTTCAAGTATGGATAAAAGAAATAATCTCAAATGAGATGATATTGTCATGCTTGTCTCAAATGCGGTAACGTGGAATCAACAGTGAGTATATGTGTAAAAGTAAAATCATCAATTTGGTAACCTCAGAATAATTCTTAGAATGTTCGAGAATGAACGTTTGTTTAAGAGGTGGAGAATGTAATGACCCAACTTGTTGTTTTAAGAATTAACGCCACGTTCAGTGACTTAAGGTATCGAGAAGCTTTGCAATATGTATTATACCCGCCTGTGTGGTCGAGTTTGATTTACGGATGATTCAGAGAGATTTGGCACACTTAGTCCCTAAGACGGAAGCTTAAGTCTTAGGATTTTGACCGTAGTCAGAACTGTGTGAAGACGACTCCGGAATGGAGTTCTATCGGTTCTGTTAGCTCCGTTGAGTAATTTTGGACTTAGGAGCGTGTCTGGACTGTGAATCTGAGGTCTGTAGCCAATTTAGGCTTTAAATGGCGAAAGTCAAATTTTTGGAGAATTGGACCGGAAGTGAACTTTTTGATATCGGGATCGGAATCTGATTATGGAAGTTGGAGTAGGTCCATAATGTCAATTATGACTTGTCTGCAAAATTTAAAGTCATTCCGGATTGATTTGATGTGTTTCGGCACAAGTTATAGAAATTGAAAGTTCAAAGTTCATAGATTTTGATTTGGGGTGCGATTCGTCGTTTTGATGTTGTTTGAGGTGATTTGAGAATTCGACTAAGTTCATATGATGTTTTGGGACTTGATGGTATGTTTGTTGAGGTCCCGAGGGGCTCCGGTG
>AWOL01S0000895.1:12836-35497 GCA_000715115.1 Nicotiana otophora
AAAATAATTCATCAATAATATTCTTTCACAATAAAGAGCTCACGGCTCATGTCAAAATAATTCAACAATAATATTTTTTCACAATAATATTTTTTCACAATAAAGAGCTCACGGCTCATGTCAAAATAATTCAACAATAATATTTTTCCATCATAAAGAGCTCACTGCTCCATCACAATGATTACGAAAATCTTACAAAAATATTCAGGAGTAAATAATTCAAGAAAATAATATTTCAAAATCTTTAATACGTTGCTTCAATATCAAGCTTAAAAATGTCAAATACTTCATATTAATAATATTTAATTTAAAGAAAACCAACCTTCAAATAATGCAAAAAATAAAAGAAACCAAGTTCCAACTAAACAAATAAAATAATTAGCAGAAAAATGTCAAACAAATTTAAAAATATAAACATTAAATCAATAATGAAGAATATAACAAAATAAAATAATTTAATTAATGCACAATAGTGATCTACACAATTTAAAACATAATCTTTCACATTTAGCTCGTGTACACACTCGTCACCTCGTGTACACGACTTTCCACACATTACAATTATCAATCCTAGAGAAATTTTCCCCACACAAGGTTAGACAAGTCACTTACCTCGACTTGCTCAAATTTAACCAAGTATTATGCTTTTTCCTCGATTTTCCGACTCCGATCGACTCATATCTAGTCATAATTAATTCGATACAGTCAACAAAAATTATAGTAATCAATATTATAAGAAAATATTATATTTTTCAATAAAATCCGAAAGTAGTTCAAAATTTGCATGTGGGGCCCATATCTCAGAATCCGACGAAACTTACAAAATCCGACAACCCATTCAATTATGAGTCCACCCATACTAATTTTATCAAATTCCGATAACAACTCGATTTTGCAACAATCTTGATTTTTCTTCCATAAATTCACGGATTCATGATGTAAATGAGTATAGAATCATGAAATATAAACAATATAGGATAAGGAACACTTACCCCAATATTTTCTCGTGAAAATCGCCCAAAAATCGCCCAAGAACCGTGCTCCAAAAATCTAAAACGAAATGAAGGAAATGACCATTTTTTGTCCTTAAGTTTCTGCTCATCCGTCACTAAAAGTCCATTTTCCGTCACTAAAAGTCCACCAGAAACTGTTTTACTAGTCTTCCTTCAATCGATCATAACTTTATGTACAAATGTCTAAATTATGAATGGTTTAACTTTCTGGAAACTAGAATCAAACGACTACAACTTTCATGTTTTGCAAATTTTTCTATTCCTTATGAATTGTGAGATATAAGCTTTCAAAGTCGGCTCCACGCATCAGAATTTCTGGCGAAACTGCTCTACCAGCCTTCATTAAATCTATCATAACTTTCTCTACAAATGTTCCAATAATGAATGGTTTAACTTTCTACAAACTAGAATCAAACGACTACAATTTTCATGTTTTGACAATTTTCCGATTCCTTATGAATTACGAGATATAAGCTTCCCAAGTTGGCTCCACGCACCAAAACTTTCTGGCAAATTTCCTGCCAATTTCCAGCGACCCTCTTTGTCCGAAATCCATTCCGTTTACCTTCCGAAATCCGCCCGAGACCCTCGGGACCTTAACCAATTATTCCAACATGTCCCAAAATACAGTACGAACTTAGTCGAGGCTTCAAACCACATCAAACAACATCAAAACGACAAATCGCACCTCAAATCAATTCGGAATGACTTCAAATTTTGCGCACAAGTCATAAATGACATAACAGACCTATTCCAATTTCTAGAATCAGATTTCGACCTCGATATCAAAAAGTCAACCCCCGGTCAAACTTCCCAAAAATTTAACTTTTGGCATTTCAAGCCTAATTCCACTACGGACTTCCAAATAAAATTTCGATCATCCTCCTAAGTCCAAAATCACCATACGGAGCTGTTGGAATCATCAAAATTCTATTCCGGGGTCGTTTGTACATAATTTGACCTCTGGTCACTATTTGAACTTTAACTATTAATTTTTTATCAAAATTCCATATCTCGGGCTAGGGACCTCGGAATTTGATTCCGGGCATACGCCTAAGTCCCAAATCACGATACGGACCTACAGGAACTGTCAAAATACTGATCCTAGTCCGTTTGCTCAAAATGTTGACCAATGTCAACTCAGTTGAGTTTTAAAGCTCTAATTCACATTTTAATTTATTTTTCACCTGAAAACTTTCCGGAAAATTTTACGAACCACGCACGCAAGTCGAGAAATAATAAATAGTGCTTTTCAAGGTCATAAAATACAAAATTAATTATTAAATTTAAAGATGACATTTTGGGTCATCATAGTAAGAGATCGATAGATTCTTATTCGCAATATTAACTATGTCAACCAATACAACAACAACAACAACAACAACAACAACAACCCAGTATAATCCCACTAGTGGGGTCTGGGGAGGGTAGTGTGTACGCAGACCTTACCCCTACCCTGGGGTAGAGAGGCTGTTTCCAAATGACCCTCGACATCCTTCCCTCCAAGAACTCCCCACACCTTGCTCTTGGGGTGACTCGAACTCACAACCTCTTGGTTGGAAGTGGAGGGTGCTTTAGTTAGTCAATTCACTTGAAGAATCTATTGCTAGATAGCCCATTACCCTAGATCATTTTCATTACATTAATATCATAGAAATCTGTTTTTCCCTTGTTTAGAGTTCACTATTTATTTTTCTTTATTTTAGTTAGTTTAGATTCAAACACTTCTAGGTTAATCGTCGTTTAGATAATTAGGATAGTCTAATTTAGTTAATAGTTGATAACAAGTCCTCGTGAGTTTGACATCCGACTTTTAGTCACTTTATTACTTGACGACTGCGTATACATACATGTGCGTTTGGCCGCAACAGGTTTTTAGCGCCGTTGTCGGGGACTTAGAACTAGCTATTTTTCTAGATTAGACTTTTACTTTTATCTTTACAAGTTTTGTCTTTTTTAATATTATTATTTTTATAACTATTTGATTTTTCTCTTAGTGTATTTTTAGTTCTCTCAGCATGACATCTTGGGATGATATATACGAAGGTAAGGTTATTGATGAAGACACTTAGTTGACGGAAGACTTTTATGACCCATATTTTTGGGCTTGTCATGTCCTAACATCTTAGAGATTTGAATTTGAATATGGGAGAAAGGGTTGGTATTGGTATGAATATTCTTGATTAAGGGAATATACGGAACGATGTTGGCGAATGATTGATCGAAGGAGAGAGTTGATCTTGCATAAGAAATTGACAGGTTTGGCTTGTTGTGCACAACTTGGATGCAGATTTGAGTGCAAAGGTTGATGCGTGTAACACCCAATAAATTAATGATGAATTGTGTGAAGCTGAAAAAAATCTTCTAGACCAAATTGAGGTGCTAAAACGAGAATACCAATGATTAGACCATATTTCCCTTGATGGTGTCAGTGTTGAGAAGGGTGCTCTAGAGTAATGTGAGAGAGTAGATAATATAACTTTTTCATACTCTAGTATATGTAAATATGGGAATGTAAATAGTAAAATTCATGAGTTAGGGCGCATTAGACCTCATTTCAATCATTTTTCCACATTATGTTTAGATGGTAAGATAGAAATTGAGCCATCTGAGCCTTTGGAGGGAGTCAAAGGGTGAGGATGAAAGTGCCTATATTCTTGAATTTATTATGCCAAAAGTAAAAATTACATTCATCATCTAAAGGCCGAGAGATGTAGAGTGAAACATTTATTATTCGGCTTGGTTATCTTTGTAGCCCCACCAAAAGAGCATAGTAGAAAACTTGAAGCCAAATGTAATGTCCCAACCAGTCATTCTAACTTTTAGAACCTCGTTCCCTAAAATAAAACTTCCGAATATGCTTTTATTGATTTATGACTTGCGGGGATGGTTAGTTCGGAATTTGGAAGTGTTCGGGTTGAAATCGGAACACTTGGTTCCTTAAGTCAGCCTTAAAAGGCCAAGTTTGACTTCGGTCAACATTTTGAGAAAACGACCCGGTAACTGGGATTTGACGGTTCCAATAGCTCCGTATGATGATTTTGGACTTAGGAGTGTGTTCAGAATTCTATTTGGAAGTCCGTAGTTAAATTAGGCTTGAAATAGTTAAAACAAGAATTTAAGTTTAGAAGTTTGACCGAGGAGTTGACTTTTTGATATCGGTGTCGGAATCCAGTTCCAAAAATTTTTATAGCTCTGTTATATCATTTATGACTTGTGTGCAAAATTTGAGGTCAATCGTACTTGAATTGATAGGTTTCAGTACATAATGTAGAAGTTGGAAATCTTAAGTTTCATTAAGCTTGAATTGGGGGATAATTCGTGGTTTTAGCATTGTTTGGTGTGATTTGAGGGTTGGACTAAGCTCGTATGATATTTTGGGACTTGTTGGTATAATTGGTCGAGGTCCCGAGGGGCTCGAGTGAGTTTCAGACAACTAACGGATCACTTTTGACCTTTGGAACACTGCTGATAACTGCTGGTATTTTCTTCTGGTATCCTATTACGCGATCGCGTAAGTTGGTCTGCAATCGCGTAGAGTAATTTAGGCAGAGGTGGATTTGTTCTACGCGATCGCATAAATGGGTTACGATCGCGTAGGGTTAATTTGGGCAGCTGGGAATTTGTTCACTGTGATCGCGTGGACACGTCCGCGGTCGCGTAGGATTGGCCAGTGTGTGTATCGCGATCGCGTGGCATTGTTTGCGATCGCTTAGGGGAAATTTGAGAGGAAGTTGGGCCACATGTTTGTGCTACGCGATCGCGTGAAGAGGGATGCGATCGCGTAGAGTCAGAACCTGGTGCATCGCGATCACGTGGGACTTGATGCGATCGTGTAAGGTTAATGTTTGAGCAGAAAATTGGTGCTACGCGATCGCGTGAAGAGGGATGCGATCGCGTAGAGTCAGAACCTGGTGCATCGCGATCACGTGGGACTTGATGCGATCGTGTAAGGTTAATGTTTGAGCAGAAAATTGGTGCTACGCGATCGCGTGAAGAGGGATGCGATCGCGTAGAGTCAGAACCTGGTGCATCGCGATCACGTGGGACTTGATGCGATCGTGTAAGGTTAATGTTTGGGCAGAAAATTTGTGCTACGCGATCGCGTGAGGAAGTTCGTGATCGCGTAGAAGAAATCACTTGGAGCTCGGATTTAGGCGATTTTTGGGAGATTTTCAGGAAAAACAATGAGGTAAGTATTCTTAACTCAATATTGGTTAAATTACCCGAATCCATCACTTTTTTTATCATTTAATTGGTGAATTGAGTTGGAAAAGTTTGAAAACCCTCTTGGATAGATTTGAGTATTTGAAGGCCGAATTGTTATCGGAATTTAGTGATTTTGGTATAGGTAGACTCGTGGTTGAGTGAGTGTTCATATTTCATAACTTTCGCTGGATTCTGAGACGTGGGTCCCACGGACAAATTTTTAATTAATTTCGGAATTTTTATTGAAAATGTAGTATTTTCTTATAGAATTGATTCATATAATTTTTAGTGATTGTATCGAATTATTTTTGGCTAGATTCGAGCCAGATATAGTTGGATAATCGTTGAAAGGGCCTTCTAGTGGATTAAATTTGAGCAAGATGAGGTAAGTCTCTTGTCTAATCTTGTGAGGGGAAAATTACCCCATAGGGATTAAATTGAATAATTGTTGCTAATTGCGGGGGCTACGTATGCACGAGGTGACGAAAGTCCGTACGTAGCTACTATTAATGCTAAAGTCCGGGTAGTTTAGGACTCAAAGCATGAATATTTTGTGTAAATTGCATTCCTTGTTTAATTAATATTATTTGATATATATATATATATATATTGTGAACTGTAAGATAAAAGTATTAAAGGATGAAAATCTCATATACTTGATTTTCTGTTTAAATTAATTAATTGTTAAGAGAAATCGTTCTTCCTCCCGAATTTATCTTATAATAAATATACTCTCATTCCCGGAGGTATATAAGAAAAATGTCATCCTTTCTTGTGGAGCGGGCCGAACGCCTCAGCAGGATAGATGCATCTATGGATCGTGCCGCACGTCCCTCGGCAGTGTATACGACACTCTGGATCGGGTTGTACATCCTCGGCAGAAATCGTGCTTAATAATAATAATTACATGATACCTTAATAGTTTTTTTCAATTTGCGAAGCTAATTGATAAATTGAAAATCTTTGGAATTTAATGAATTATTATTCCTGCTTGTTAAGGAATTATTGTTATTCTTGTAAATGAGACTAACTGATAAATTGAAAATTTATTGAAATTGAATTGCAGCTGGTAAAGCTATTTGATAAATTTGAAGTTTTATTGAAATTGCATGATTTAATTTATAAATTGGAAAGTTATTGCCTTTGAAGGATTTTTATTATTTCTGCTAATTGAATAAAATTATTGTTAACTCTGTGAACCATGCTGATTTGAATAATTATAATTTATTCCAATTATTATTATTGACCCATAGTGAGTGTCAAAGTCGGCTATCTCGTCTCTACCACTTCGAGATTAGGCTTGATACTTACAGAGTACACGTTGTTTTCGTACTCATACTGCACTTGCTGCACATTTTATTGTGCAGGTACACATATATATACCGGCCTTGTGGGCGCAGAGGTGTGGTTAATAATTGTGGAGATATAAGTGAGCTGCATTCTATATTACGATCCGTAGCTAACAGAGTTTCCTTCAGTGTTATTATATTTTTTCTGTCTAATTTGTATTCTGGACAGATGCTGTATTTTATTTTTAATTCCCTAGTAAATGTTCATGCACTTGTGACACCGGATTTTGGGAATGGTCGTGAATTGTTTATAAATTTAGTTGCTAAAAATATTTATCATTTACTCTATGAGTTTTATCTTTATTATTTCATTGAAGAAATTTTGATCTCAAAAATACTAAAATGGGTAATTAAGTTAATTGATTATGGTTGGCTTGCCTGACAGTGGTGTCCGGCACCATCACAGCCATTTTGGATTTTGGGTCGTGACACCAAATTAGGAGCTCAATTCATAAGTTCAAGGTGGAGGAAAATAATAATTCACGTCATGCCGCGACGTTAAATTAGGCGCTTGTTTAGAGGCAACCCACCTTTACTACTTTTTTTTATTTTTATTTTTATATTTTTGGTTTATTTTATTTTTTATTTTATTTTTTATTATATTTTTTTGTATTTTTTTTTGTTTTGTAGGACTGTGAGCATAGAAGAAAAAGTCACTGGAAGTGTGCAAAAGCGAGCCAGATGGTTGGAACTAGTGTGACGTACCCGCACAAAGGACCATCCTTGGGAGAAGTCTGAGTACCCCGTCAGCTAGTCTTTCAGGGAGTTTCTTGTCCACCTTTGTTATGTTTGCTTTATTTGTGCATTGGGATCACTGCACTGTTTTAAGTGTGGGGTAGAGAAATTTCTCTAGATAATTAATAGTAGTATGTTATTAAAAAACTCTTAACTTCCTATTTTGAGCTTAGCTTCTTATTTTTGTTTTTGTAGTAGTATAGTATTTTAGTAGTAGTTTTTGTAACTTAATATTTTTATATGGAAAATTAAAAAAAATCAAAAAATCAAAAAAATAAACTTTTCTTGACGATGGATCTCCTAGGCAGCTTTCTTAAGGGATTAAAGTCAAAAATAAGTAGAAAAATGCAAAAATATATCTTTTACTTTTTTAGGTAGCAATAATCCCTATGGTTTTTCTTTGTGCATCAGTTTTTTAATCGGATGTAGTTTGAACAGGACAATAGTTTTAAAGTTTTTAGAGTAGGTTAGAATTTAGGGAATAAATGGAGAGAAAATGATGAACCCAGGTGCCTTTGACTTGTTTGATAGTAGCATAATTAGGCTGGAGCATGTGTAGTATCTTCCCTATATTTTGAAATTATCTATGATGCCTTTATAGATTGAATAGCATGTCTTGTGAGGCATATGTCTCTATTTCTTGACTATTGTTCACTCTGTGCTTAATGCTTAATATCTCGTGGCTCCGTGAATACTTACATTAGTTTGAGAGTCGGAATGAGACCATCCTTAGTGAGTCATGTTCTATGTATGAGACGAGGTTTTTGTGTAGTCCATGTATAGTAATTGTGTCTAGAACATGCCCGGTATGTGAGTTGAAGTGAAATTTTAGGTGATGCTCGGTTTGAAAAATGATTTTAGGCTTTCTTTGATCTTTTTGAGTCTAGTTACTTATCGCAAATAAAATCTATCCCTCGTTAGCCCTTTTGAGCCTGTAGACCTTTTATTTGACACCCACATTACGAGTCTATTCATTTTTGTTCTTAATTGATATTATTTTAATTCTTTTACCTCCTAAAGCACTTTAATTATAAAATGAGCGCTAAAAGAGGTAAAGAAGGAATTTGGGTGGCTTTCGAGTGAAACCAATGAAAGAAATAAAGGTGTAATTATTTTGTAAAATAACACACCGCTAGAGGAAATTGAAAAGGGGAAAATAATAGTTTAAAAAAGAAAAAAAAAGGAAGAAAGAAAAATCTGGAAAAAAAAAGAGAAGAAAAAAATACAGATGAATAAATTGTTGTCTTGTTCTTGCTAGTGGGGTATAAATTAAAGTAGTTCTTAAAGAAAGAAGAAATGTTGGTTTGTTTGTGAAATTGAAGTTGGGGTTGATGAAATATGCGCTTAAAGTTAATTTTGTAATGTGTTATAGTGCTTAGGAGGGCTAACCACTATTTTTAAATATATCTTACCCGTCCCTTAGCGCAACACATTACAATGAAGAAAAAGTCCTAATTAACTTTAGATCGAGCGAACCTACATTAGTAGCTCTTCCTCTTGTAGGAGGAGTCTCTACAGGGATAGAAGAGGCAAGCTTTCTCTTCTTATGTGCCCTAGCAGTTCCAAGGATTTTAACTCCTAGACTTTTCTTCTTCTTCAGATTGTAGCTGTCAGACACTCATTTCAGTAAATCTTCGAGGGGTTTCTACATAGATGGAACAGGTTCTTGGAACCTCTTCCTCAACCTAACCAGCTCCTCAGCTGCACTTGCATCACCAGATCCACTACCTCCTTCTTCTCTCCAACTTTCTTCCTCCTCAACAACTTCCTCACTCCATAACACCATAGCCCATATTTTCTCAGTCAACCCAACAAGAGTAGGTGAAGAATTAACCACTCCTTTTTTTCCCTTTCCCCTACATCTCCTTGAACACCGTCACTCTCTTTTTCTCTTTTCTTTTTATTTTTTCCACCGATTCTTTCAGACTCAGTGGTCTCTACCCCAACAATCGTACCAACCAGAATAAATTTGTTCTCCAAATTTTAAGCCACTTCATAAATATTTAGACTAGATATTACTTGTTCTATTTCAGATGAAATAATTTCCTCCTCCTCAGTTGTAGACTTAAAAGATTCTTCTAATTTTTGGGGTTCTTCTGCTTGGCTTGTTTTCAATTTCTCATTTATTTTCTTGATTTGTTCGCTGCCAACGGTTGTCTTACGAGCAATCATATTGAACCTTCCTTTCTTAGAGATAGGTGTGTTTGAAGGCGTGGTCGAAGGTGTAGGTGATAATTCTTTGGGTGGTGAAGAAGGGTTTTCATATGGGTTTGCCATTGATGTGTGTAGAGGATATATGTGTGTAGAAGAGATGAGAGAGGATAGAGAGAATGTCTTTTGGTAGCTGGAAAATTAGAAGTGAAGAAATAGTTAAGGGCTAATCAATTTAAAGAGGAAGAGTTTGAGTGAGTAACCGTTGCTTTTTGAAGTTCAGAAGTCTAATCAAACTGGGAAAGTCAGTTTGAAAAGACGTTGAACTCTTTCCTATAATCTAGGCAATTATGGTGCGTGAGACTCCTTTTTGGTGAAATCAGTTTGTTTGTAACAGATAAACTTGAGGGAGATTGGGATTAGATGAGACTCTTTTTTTGATCATGATCCAAATACAATTATTTCAAAATATGCGGAGTGGAGAGTGCATACCATATAATCTTGATGAACCAGGTTCTTCACTAAGAATTATCTTCTGTAAATCTTGATTTTTTGAGAAAATAAAGATAATATCATTAGATATTAATGAGACATTTTAGCACATGACACAAGAGTATATGTAACAACCCAACCGGTCATTTTGAGCATTTGCACTTAGTTCGATGGTATGAGGGCATGAGTAGCTCCATATGATATAGTATGACTTGTGTGTATCGTCGGTTTCAGTTTTCGGGTGATTCAGAATTAGTTTGGAAGAATGATTCTCAACTAGAAAGCTTTAAGTTCGTAACGACCCGACTGGTCGTTTTGAGCGTTGTAGCCCTGTTCCCCTATTTACTGCTAATTTTATGCTTATTAGTTGCTATGTGACATGTTGGGGTAGTTGGTTCGGTTCCAGGGATGTTTCAAAATGTGATGCGACACTTAGTCTCAAAGGTAGGAAATTTAAGTTGAAAATGTTGACAGGATGTTGACTTATGTGTAAACGACTCCGGAATGGAGTTTTGATGGTTCTGTTAGCTCTGTTGTGTGATTTTGGACTTAGGAGTGTATTCAGATAGTGATTTGGAGGTCCTTAGTTGAATTAGGCTTGAAATGACGAAAGTTGGAAATTTAAAAGTTTGACCGAGAGTTAACTTTGTGGTTACCGGGCTCGGATCAGGGTTCCGGGCATTGGAGCATGTCCGTTTTGTCATTTGTGACTTGTGTGCAAAATTTGAAGTCAATCAGATGTTATTTGATAGGTTTCGACATCGAATGTAGAATTTAGAAGTTCAAAACTTCATTAGGCTTGAATCAATGCGTGATCATGGTTTTAGCGTTGTTTGATATGATTTGAAGGCTCGACTAAGTTTGTATAATGTTTTAGGACTTGTTGGCGTGTTTGATTGAGGTCCCGGGGACCTTGGGTAGATTTGCGATGGTTAACGGAGTGAAAATTGGACTAGGAAGGCTGCTGAAGATTTCTGGTGCCGAGTTCTGGTTTCCTTCTATGCGATCGCGTGGATAGGTACACGATCGCGAAGGCTTGGTTGGGGAAGCTGGGGATTTTTCTCTATGTGTTCGCGAGCTGGAGTATGTGATCGCGTAGGTTGGCCATGCAAAGCATCGCGAACACAAGGGCGTAGCCGCGTTCGCGAAGAGGAAAGGAGGTAGGAGCTAGGTCACGTGCATTGCTCTATGCGAACGCGTGGGTCATTGTGCGAACGTATAAGTCTGAGGGCCAGTGCACTACGTTCGCGTAAGTTTAATTCATGGGGAAGCATAGTTGTGCTTCGTGACCACGAAGCATTTTCCGCGATCATGATGAAGGGCATCTGGGCAGACTTAAATATTTCAAAAACGAGGGTTTGAGCTCATATCACAAATTTGATTTTGGGAGCTCGGTTGGAGGAGATTCTTGGAGAGATTTTCAAGGGAGTAACTGGGGTAAGTGATTCTTACTTAGTTTTGGATAAATTCGATGATTATATCTTTAATTTCATCATTTAATATGTGATTTGGGTTGGAAAATTGAGGGAAAATGGAGGAAATTCCTTAGGCCGAATTTTGGGGATTTGATCGAGATTTTGGTATCAGATTTGAGTAATTTTGGTATGGGTGGACTCGTGATTGAATGAGTGTTCGGACTTTGTGACTTTTATTGGATTCTGAGACGTGGTCCCGAGGGTTGTCTTTTGAGTTGACTTTTTGACTTTTGATTAAGAATTTAGTATTTTCTTATGGAATTGATTCCTTTAGCTCGTGTTGATAGTATCGAATTGTTTGTGGCTAGATTCGAGCATTCGTAGGCCGATTTGCGAGGCAAGGGCTTGTTGGAGTAGAGTTTTGCACAGTTTGAGGTAAGTAACACTTCTAAACTTGGTTATGAGGGTATGAAACCCTGAATTACGTCTTATGTAATTGGTGTTGAGGTGACGCACATGCTAGGTGACGGGCGTATGAGCGTGCACCGTAGGAATTTTGACTTGGTAAATTCCATAGAAACTGTATAGTTTAATAATCTTGTTGTTACCCGTATTTTCACCATGTGTTAGAGAAGTTGAGCTGCCAGTCATGTTAGAAATCATGCTTAGGCTACGTGTTGGTACTATTAGGACCCACAAAGGTCATGCTTCATATTGAATTATTTGCTTAATTTTCCATTTTGTACTCAGTCACAACTATTATTTGCATGTTATATCTCAGTCTTTATTGTCCTTTATTGATATATTATATCATCATTGTTTGGGCTGATTAGCATGATTCTTGTGAATCCGAGAGACTAGAGAGATTGATGACTGAGTGAAACCGAGGGCCTAATTGTGAGGATATTTATGGGATTAGGCTATACGCCACAACATATTTATTTGATTTATGCCAATATTGTCTTATTATAGCGTTTGGGCTGGGATTGCCCCTCCGGAGTCTGTACATCCACACTGGGCGTAGGTACCTATTGAGTGCGAGTGCCAAGGGGGAGTGCCGAGAGATTGGGAGGATTGATTGGCTGTGAAGATGGAGTGACTATGAGGATGGAGTGAATGAAAGGACTGAGTGACTGATACTCTGAGATCATGCACATGATTCATTACCATTTTGTACTTCAGTTGGCATAAATAATTGTCATGTTGACACTGAGATGTGCCATATCTTGTTTCAATCGAACTTGACATGATTTACCGGTTTGGGATTTAACTGTTGAACTTGAAAGCATGCCTACATTTATGTACTGTTATTCTGTAATTGAATTGTACCTATGAAGCTCGTCAATACTTTCAGTCCAATAGTTAGACTTGTTACTTACTGAGTTGGTTGTACTCGCGCTATACCCTTCACTTCGTGTGCAGATCCAGGTGTATTCGGTCACGGTGGTTGCTGATTCTCACATTTTACTGTATTTTAGAGATAAGGTAGCTTCTCTGGCGTCCGCAGACCTTGACTCTCCTCCCCTATCCCTCAGTTTTTATTTATTCAGTTTCAGTTTCTTAGACAGTGATTGAGACTCTGTATATGTATAGATGCTCATGCACTCGGTAACACCCCGATTTTGGGAAAACTTATGTATTGATTTATGATCCTATCCCGTTTTATGAGATTTTTATTTATTTAAACTATTTTAATATATTTCAAAGTTGAAAGTGTTGGAAATGTCTCAGTAGTCGGCTTGCCTAGTACCATGATAGGCGCCATCACGATAGGTTGGGTTTTGGGTCGTGACAAAGTTGGAAGAGTTGACCAAGTTTGACTTTTGAGTATTTGATCTCGGATCAAAGTTTTGATGGTTCCATTAGTTTTGGATGGTGATTTTGGACTTGAGCATATGCCCGTATCTGCATTTGGATATTTCTAGAAGGTTTCGACACTCATTGGCGAAAGTTAGAAATTTGAAGGTTTAGAATATTCATAAGTTTTCCTAAGAGTTGATTTCGATGTTATCGGGTTCGTATTGTTGTTCCGAGAGTTGGGATAGGTTTGATATGTCATTTGGAACTTGTATGCAAAATTTGGGTTCATTCCGGATTGGTTAGGCTTGAAACGAATGCTTGGTTCGAAGTTTGAAGTTTATGAACTTAAGATTGATCTTGATCGACGATTCATGGTTTTAATGTTGTTATGTGTGATTTGAGGCCTCAAATAGGTTTGTGTTATGTTTTGGGACTTGTTGGTATGTTCGGACAGGGATCTAAGGGGCTCGGGTGAGTTTCGGGGTAGTTTCGAACCATTTCTAGACCATTTTAGCTGTTGGGTTTTGGCTACAGGGGTGTGCATTGCGATCACGTAGAATTGGTCGCGATCAGGAAGAGTAAAATAGGAAAAATGGACCTGTAAATCGCGATCGGGGAAGACTTTTCGCGATCGCATAGAAGAAAATTCTTCTATCACTGACCCGACTTTGGAAGCTTATATCTTGAAATCTATGATGATTAAAAAATGAAAGTTGTAGCCCTTTGTGTCTAATTTTTAGAAAATTAAACTGTTTGTAATTTGGAGTTTTCTATAAGACGTTATGAATGATACACTACAAGCTATCTGAGAAGAGTTTGGGAAAGGTTAATAGAAGTTTGTTCATCGCGATCGTGGGGAAATGGTCGCGATTGCGATCGCGAGGTTTGTGATCGCGATCGCGATCGCGAAGGGTACCCTTGAAAAAGTGTATAAAGTACTCTAATTCGAAGGTTTTAGACATTTTAGCATATTTTGAGCTATGGAGCTCGGATTTAGGTGATTTTCACTACATGGATTGGGGTAAGTGTTTCCTACTCAGTTTTGATTATATTTCATGAATCCATCTTTGATTTTTGCATTTGATTGATGATTTTGGGGGGTTTTGTCTAAACTTTCATAAAGTAATTTTTTGAGTTTTGAACATCGATTCGGAGTTGGATTTGAGTGAAACTCGTATGGTTGGACTCGTTATTGAATGAGTTGTTAGATTTTGTGAGTTTTGTCAGGTTTCGAGGTGTGAGCCCGGGTTTGACTTTTTAGTTGACTTTGGGCTTTTGATTAAAGATTCAACCTTTATCAATTGGGTTTGTTCCTTTGGCATTAATTGATGTTCTTGAGTTGCTTTTAGCTAGTTTTGAGCCGTTCGAAGGTTGATACGTGCGGGATGTATTTTCTAGAGTATTGTTTGGCTTGCTCGGTATTGGATTCGGCTTGTTCGAGATAAGTAACACTTCTAAATTTGGTGTTGAGGGTATGAACCCCTGGATATACTTGTTATGTATTTGTTGTTGAGGTGATTGCTTCTTGGGGCTTCTTTGGCGACCGTGAAGTCACCGGATGAATTGCTGAGTAAATACTCATGGTTATTTTGGCCGATTAATCTTCCAATATGCTAGTTTCAACAACCTGGAGATATAAAGTGGTGAGAGTGAGGTATTGAAGGGCGCCAACAATGCACCAAAAACCTTCCCCAATTTATAGAACGTTCCGCTACTGACACTTGAAAAAGCAGCTTTCAATGTCCAACCGCCGGTATACACCCCACAGAGGATACATGCTAGGTGATAGGTGTGTGGGTGTGCACCGTGTGAATTATTACTTGGTTGATTTTGTAGTACTATGTAGTGACCTAATCTTGTTTCTATCCATGAAATTTCTACATGCTAGAGTAATTGAGCTGTGAGCCATGCTAGAAACTATGTTAAGCTATATGCTTATCCTATTGGGACCCACTGAGATCATGTCAGTTGTTGAGTTATTTACTTAAATTTCAATTACATACTCAGTAATATTCATTGATTTGCACATCATATTTCAGTCTCTGTTATTATTCGTTATCATATCATGTCATCATTGTAGGGCTAATTGGCATGAGATTTGTGAGGCCGAGAGACTGGAGAGGATGATGACTGAGTGAGGATGAGGGCCTAATTATGAGTGATATTTATGGGATCGGGCTGCACGCCGCAGTAGGATTTATTGATTCATACCATGATTGGCTTATATTAGCTCTTGGACAGGATCCTCCCCTCTGGAGTCTGACATACCAGTAGTGAGCACAGGTAACTACTGAGTGCGAGTGTCGAGTGTGAGTGTTGAGTGATTGGGAGGACTGAGTGACTGGGAGGATTGAGTGACTGAGAGGACTGAGTAATTGGGAGGACTGAGTGACTAGAAGGACTGAGTGACTTGGAGGACTGAGTGATTGGGAGGATTGAGTGACTAGGAGGACTAAGTGATTGAGCGTGTTGGGTGAGGTTGACTGCTCTGAGAGCATGAGCACATGAGTTTATCACTGTGGTGCATTACACTTGACATGCATACTTGGCATATAGATATAGAGATGTATTTCCTCATGTTGTATGGTATTGTGATATTCATGACTTCACATGCGCATTGACATGTAGTCATAGAGATGTACTTTCCTCATGCCATATGATAATGAAACATCTTATCTGTTGTTGAAAGTTAATCTCAATATTTTTGATATACTCACATTTTGGTGTTTTCGGCGAAATATTTGTGTTTTACTGTTATAATTAAAAGCATGTCTATTTTTCGTAACTATGAACGAGCTGAGTATCATATCTTTCAGTATTAGTTGTACTATTTTCATTATATTGTTATGAGTTATTCTTGGTTGTTGGTGTCGGACACTGACCGTTATCCAAGCTTGTCACTACTTTCAACCTAAGGTTAGGTTTGTTACTTATTGAGTACATGGGGTCGGTTGTACTCATACTACACTTATGCACCCTGTGTACGGAGGGAGCTGGATCGGAAGATGTACCCGCGTTCCAGTTATGGCTATCACTAGTTCTTTGTAGCATTAGATTTATAAATCTGTTTATGTATACTTTGAACAGATGATGTATTTATTTCATACCAGTTTTGTAAAATCTAAATCTTAGAAGCTCATGATTTGTACTACCATTCCTTAGGGATTCTTTGTAAAACAATTTAGATATATTATCATTATTTATTTTCTCAGTTAATTTCATTTGAAATCGGATTATTGTTAAATTGGCTTACCTAGCGGGTTGGGGTTAGGTGCCATTACGACTAGTTGGATTTTGGGTTGTGACAGTATACTAGTGAAAGTATGAGACCGAGCAAAATCTAATCTAACTATTTACAAAATTCACAAATTATCTAACCGGTTATTGAGTTAGAACTGGTTCCTTTTAGGTGATCTTAATCATCCCTAATTCTAACTTGTTCCTTTCAAAGTGATCTCAACTTAGGCTTTTGTGACGATGTCAGCTATTTGCTTGTCAGCAGCATAGAATTCCACAGTAATCAAACCTTTCTCATATTTATCCCTCAAAGAGTGATGTCTAACATATGTGTTCTTAGTTCTTTTGTGATGAATCGGGTTCTTGGTCATACTAATTGCACTGGTGTTATCACAAAAGATGGGGATACAACTTACATCAATTTCAAAGTCTATTATTTGTTGTTTGATCCACAACAATTGAGCACAACATGAGGCAGCAGCCACATACTCAGCTTCAGTAGTAGACAAGGCCATAGAATTTTGCTTTTTGGTGGCCCAAGGCACAAGACATGAGCCAAGAAAGTGTGCCATGCCTGAAGTGTTCTTTCTATCCATAAGAAAACATGCATAATAAGCATCAACATATCCTACTAAGTTAAAATTACTACCTTTTGGATACCATAGGCAAAGATCAGTGGTGCCTTTTAGGTATATCAAGATCCTCTTGACAACAGTCAAGTGAGACTCCTTTGGATTTGCCTGAAATCTAGCATAAAGGCCTACACTGAAAACATTGTCAAGTCTACGAGCAGTGAGATATAACAAAGAGCCAATCATTCCCCTATACATCTTCTGATCAATAGATGAACCAGGTTCATCTATATCTAATTTTGTGGTTGTCGCTATAGGAGTGTCAATTTTTTCAAAATCTTCCATTTAAAACCTTTTAAGAAACTCTTTCACATACTTCTGTTGATGGATCATAGTTCCATTTAATTTTGTTTAATTTGTAAGCCTTAAAAAAAATTAAGCTCACCCATCATACTCATTTCAAATTCTCTTCCCATTAGCTTAGCAAATTCTTTACTTAACTTATATGTAATTGCTCCAAATTTTATGTCATAAACATATATCTGAGCTACCAAGAGATCGTTACCTTTTTCTTTCAAGAACAAAGTATTGTCAATTTTACCTCTCTTGTAGCCATGCTCAAGCAAGAATTTAGACAATCTTTCATACCATGTTCTTGGAACCTGCTTGATCCCATAAAGTGCCTTGTCAAGTTTGTACATGCGATCAGGACACTCCTTGCTTTCAAAGCCAGGAGGTTGCTTGACAAACACTTCTTCTTTTGGATAGCCATTGAGGAAGGTGATCTTAACATCCATCTGATAGAGAGTGAATTTCATGTAAGCAGCAAAGGCTATAAGAAGTCTAATTACTTTCAACCTTGCAACTGGAGCAAAAGTCTCATCATAGTCTATGCCCTCCTCTTGACTATATCCTTGAACCACCAATCTTGCCTTGTTCTTTGTAACTGTTCCATCTTCATCAAGTTTATTTCTGAAGACCCATTTTGTGCCAATTACTGATCTATCCTTGGGTCTTAGTACCAGATGCCAAACTTGACTTCTCTCAAATTGGTTGAGTTCATTTTGCATTGCATTCACCCAGTCTACATTCTGTAAATCCTCAGTAACATTTTTATGTTCAATAAGAGATAAAAAATGATCAAAAGCACAGAGGTTCTTCAAAGAAGATCTGGTTTTGATTCTAGAGGTTGGATCAGTGATTATGTTCCCAATGGGATGAGAACTTTGATATTTGTAAGGTTTCACAACCAGTTGGTATCCCCTAGATGTTCCTTCAATGTTTTGTTGCTGAGGAATAGGTTCATGAATAGGTTCCCTCGAGGTTTGAGGATCAGTTCCTCTTTGTTCATTCCCCATGTCAGGTTGCGCTGGGTGGAAGGACTTGTTCCTTCCTCTGGTGCAGCTTCAGTCTGGGCTGTGGTTTCATTTGAGTTTCTTACCAGCCCAATTGCTTTATCATCTTGTTCCTGCCTCTCAGTAAGAATGTTAGTTTCATCAAAAACCACATGTACATTTTCTTCTATACATATAGTTCTTTTGTTATAAATCTTATAAGCTTTACCATGTGAAGAATATCCCAAGAATACTCCCTCATCACTTCTGGGATCAAACTTACCTAGGAAGTCTTTTCTATTATTGTGCACAAAGCACTTGTATCCAAATGCCTTAAGATGAGATATATTTGGCTTTTTTCCTTTAAGTAACTCATAGGAAGTCTTCTCAACAAGAGGTCTAGTCATGCACCTATTTATGATGTAGCATGCAGTGTTCACAGCTTCTGCCCAGAAGCTATGGGGAAATTTACTAGCAAGTAGCATAGTCCTAGTCATTTCCTCCAATGTCCTATTTTTTCATTCAACTACTCCATTTTTTGTGGAGTCCTAAGAGCAGAAAAATTATGATCTATGCCATGTTTATCATAAAATTTAATAAATTTAGCATTCTCAAATTCAGTACTATGATCAGACATGATTGATGCAAGTTGATTACCTAGTTATTTCTGAGTTCTTCTAACAAATGAATTGAACATATCAAATGCTTCGTCTTTAGATGTTAAAAATAGTGTCCAATTAAACCTATAGTAATCATCAACAAGCATCATAACATATCTCTTACCACCTCCGCTCAGTGTTCTCATTGGTCCACATAGATCCATATGGACCAGTTCCATCGTCCTGGTAGTGCATACCATTTTCTTTCTTTTAAAAGAGGATCTTACCTATTTCTCCCTTGCACATGATTCACAAACTTTATCCTCCTTGAACATAATTTTAGGCAGTCCTACCACCAAGTCCTTGGAGACTAGTTTGTTGAGTTGGCTTAGACTGGCATGTCCAAGTCTCTTGTGCCAAAGGAGGGAATCATTGACCAACACACTTAAGCAAGTGAGTTCATTATCTGAAAGCATGGACAGATCCACCACATATATGTTATTCACTCTTTTTCCCTGCAAAACTATCTTGTCAGTGGTAAGATTAATCACAAAGTATTTTGTAGAGGTGAATGCTACTATGTTACCTCTATCACAGAGTTGTGATACACTTATTAGACTATACTTCAGTCCATCTATCAAGTAAACATTCTCAATATAATGAGAATCAACCTTACCTACCTTTTCAACCCCAATGATCTCACCTTTCTTTCCATTTCCAAAGTAGACATTATTTCCTTTAGGGTCCTCAAGTGAAAGGTATTGGTTCTTACTTCCTGCCATGTGCTTTGAGCAGCCACTATCCATGTACTATATTTGGCTTCTCCTCTTCACTTGGACTTGCAAAATGAAATTAGGGTTAGGAACCCAAACTAGTTTGGGTCCCTTTCTATAGGCAAAAGGATGAATCAAATTCCTTTTAGCCCAACTTGGCAGCCTATTTTTCCCTAGAATAATTTGTTTGTTCTTTTGACTTGCCTTCTCTTTTGCAGTGCATTCACTCTTATAGTGACCAGCGTTACCACAGTGTGTGCAAATCTTGTTCTCAGTGAGTGTGAGGTACTTGATTTTGGGATCCCACTTAGCTGCAGAGTTCCTAAAGCCTAGTCCTTTTCTGTTGCTACTATGATGTTCGTGTAGCCATGAAAGTGAATCAGAGGACCTGTTCCATTTACAAGTTCTGTCTAGCTCATACTTGACCTTATTCAGATCCTCCTTTAAGACTCTTACCAGTTCATCCCTCTTATACAACTATCTTTTTGCTTGTTCCTAAGATAGTCAGGTGAATGCTACTATGTTACCTCTATCACAGAGTTGTGAACAACTATCTTTTTGCTTGTTCCTAATTTCAATTTTTAATTTTCAGATCTAAGTTCTAGGATAGTTGTATCAAGTGCATGAACCTGGTTCTTCAACATAGTATTTTCACCTTCAGTTTCACAAGCCCTAAGTTCCAAGTTCTTGCACTTAGCTTTCAAAATCACACATTCTTTTGACAGTTGTTCCTTTACATTATTCACATCCTCAGATTCATCAATTAGTTCTAGTAATAACTCAGATAATCTTTCTTTAGACAAAAATTTAATCTTGTCTTTGAGATGAACGACACTTACCTCAATTTCTTCATCAGATTTTACAATGGCCATTAGTGCTCGTTCATCATCATCTGAGCTTTCTCCCCAAGCAGTGACGATAGCTTTGGTTGATTGTTTGTTGTTGCCTTTCTTGGGCTAAACCTACTCCTTCTTTATTGTCCTTCGTTCAACTCTTTCTTTTTCACATTAAGTTTCCCACAAAGGACAGTTTTTGATCATGTGATCAACCTTTCCACACTTGTAGCAGCCATCATTGGATTGCTTCTCCGGGGCTCTTGCTTTATTGTAGCTTCCACTTCTTAAGGTGCCCTTTCCTCTCCTAAGTATAATGATCTAACCGGTCATTTTGAGCATTTGCATTCCATTTAGCTATTTAAAGTCTTGAGAATCTTCATATAATGTATTATGACTTGTGTCTATCGTCGGTTTCGGGTGATTCGGAATTAGTTTGGAAGAATAAATTTCATGTTAAAGCCTTAAGTTAGAAGAGTTGACCAAGTTTGATTTTTGTATATTTGACCTCGGAATGGAGTTTTGATAGTTCCTTAGGCACGGATGGTGATTTTGGACTTGGGCATATGCCTGGATTTGCATTTGGGTATTTCTAGGAGGTTTCGGCACTAATTGGCAAAAGTTAGAATTTTGAAGGTTTGGAATGTTCATAAGTTTGACCGAGGATTGACTTTTATGGTATCGAGTTCGAATTGTTATTCCGAGAGTTAGAATAGGTTCGTTATGTCATTTGGAACTTGTATGCAAAATTTGGACTCATTCCGGATTAGTTAGGCTTGAATCGGACACTTGGTTTGAAGTTTGAAGTTTATGAAATTAAGGGATTGATCTTGATTGAAGATTCGTAGTTTTGATGTTAATATGTATGATCTGAGGCCTCGAGTAGGTCCGTAATATGTTTTGAGACTTGTTGGTATGTTCAGACGAGGTCCCGAGGGGCTCGGGTGAGTTTCGGGGAGGTTTCAAACCATTTCTAGGCTATTTTTAGTTGCTAGTTTTTTGCTACAGGGGTGTACATCACGATCGCGAAGAATTGGTCGCGATTGCGATCAGTAAAATGGAAAAAGGGCACCTATGAATCGCGTTCGCGGAGGATTCTTCGCGTTCGCTGATGTGCCGTAGAATTTCGGCACTTTTGTTACCAATTACATAGACTTTAGCTCGTCTTTAAATGCATTTTTAGTTAATTCTTATGAAGTTTTGGTGTTTTGTAGTGCATGAGACTTGAATATCCAAAAACATGCAAAAGAAGTCAAAAAGCCACAAAAGGGTAGGAATGTTGCAAGTATGCGACCGCAGAAGTAATATGCGATCTCATACTCACCGCAAACTGAAGCAGATTGTTGATCAACTGAATAGAAGAATGTGCGGTCCATTATGTGATCGCATAACACTTTTTTGATCGCATAGTGACCACATAATTGCAACTGAAGAATCTGTGTAGCACTTCTGCGATGGAAAATGCGATCGCATAGCGGATATGCTGACTGTATAATGGAAATGCGGTGGAAATCTAGGCTTGAATATCTGAAATTTTGCGATGCAATTGTCAACTATGCGGACCGCATACATGGTCTGCGACCATTATGTGGTCGCAGAAGGGCTTTGTTAGGGATTTTTGTCAAATCTTGACCCCAACTTTTAGTTCACTATAAATCGATTTACTAGGGTTTTTGTGGGGTATTGAGTCAGAAAAAGAGGCTACTTTTAGAGCATTGAATGTACCATTATTTTGGAGACTCTTGAAGAAAGAATCTTGTATATTTGTAAGCTTTATGACTTTATTTATTGCTTTTTTCTTAGATTCTAGTATGAGTAGCTAGTTTTAACTACTAAGGTTACAACAACAACAACCCAGTATAATCCCACTAGTGGGGTCTGGGAAGGGTAGTGTGTACGCAGACCTTGCCCCTACCCTGGGGTAGAGAGGCTGTTTCCAATAGACCCTCGGCATCCTTCCCTCCAAGAACTCCCACCTTGCTCTTGGGGTGACTCGAACTCACAACCTCTTGGTTGGAAGTGGAGGGTGTTTACCATCAGAGCAACCCACCTTGTCTCTGTCTTTTTCTTGCAGNTTTTTTAACTACTAAGGTTGTGGACCCTAAATGGGTGTAATGTTAATGGGTGTTTACTATTGAATATATATATA
>AWOL01S0000895.1:37549-84542 GCA_000715115.1 Nicotiana otophora
TAATGGTTGGTTGATACTTATTCAGTTCTTATGCTTCATGTGTTGTTAGTGGTTGCAAACATTAACTAATTCCATTTCACTCTATATTTACTTGGAAAAGTGGGTTAGGGTTTGGTTGAATTGAATATCAAAAACTCAAGGTTTTAAACCTTATTTAATAGAATCGCCTAGGAATAAGTGGGTTCTATTTGGCATAAATTGGTTATTTTTAATTGAAACTCTTTTATACTTTGGAAAATCTTAAAGAGGGGATATTACTCAACTATTGAGAAATATTGGGTAGTCACTTAGAAACCATTTGCATATCAAAAGACTTTCCATTAGAAATATATCATATTAATACCGATTGCATTACATTCCATCAATTGGGACACAACCTTGGTTTCCTTAATCGAATTAAATACATTCTCACAATACAATCGTCTTCTTTACTACACATAATTACAGTACCATTTTCAAGCTAACATTTATAGAATTACGACCTAAGTCAAGTTTCACACTATTCAAGTAATCGTTTTACACCTATTCCATATGGGATTCGACCCCAACCTAGTTGGGTTATTATATTTGACATCGACCGCCTTACACCATTTATTTAGGTGTAATTTTAGCGTATCAAATTTTGGCGCCGTTGCCGGGGAATACGGTTTTGAAATTACTATTTAGTGTGTGCTTTATTTTACGTCTTTTTCTATTCCATCACGCTTTGCTTGCTTTGCTTGGTGTGCTAGGTAAACATGGCCAAGTATGAGGAAGAAGAGAATCCTTTTGCGGATATAGATGAGTACATCGAGGATACAAATTCCATTGCCCCTCCGCGAGTTTATGCTGCTACCTTCAAGGTGGAACATGGTTTGATCCTAATGGTTAAAGCAGAGGGGTTTTTCAGGAATTCTACCGATGATGATCCAACACAACATCTTAGAAACTTCTTGGGTGTGTGTGCGATGCATAAACAGAACAACGTGTCAAATGATTCCCTAAGACTGAGGGTATTCAAGTACTCACTAGCTGGAGATGCAAGGAAATGGATCCAAAATCTACCACCTCATTCCATTCACTTTTGGCCTGAACTAGTCCGTGTTTTCCTAGCCAAATGGCTCCCACAAAGCAAGAAATCCGAGCATAGAGATAAAATTTTCTTCTTCAAGCAACTACCAGGGGAACACCTACATGAGGCATGGGATCGATTTAAGCTATACTTAGTGAGGTCGCCGAATCATGGTTTTCCGGACACAATCTTGTTGGAGAAGTTTTACATGGGTTTCGATCCGTTGAACCAATCCATAGCCAAAAATGCGGCGGATGGATCTTTTATGGACTAAACATTCACAAGAGTCACACAAATTCTTGACAAGATGGCAGAACACAATCAAGCTTGGCACTCGGAAGATACCACGGGTGGAATTGCATACGGTACTCCCTTTTTGACCAACATGATTAAGGAGAACCAAGAGAGAGATCAAGTAATTGTCGGGCTTGCTACCAACGTTAATGTGTTAGCCAAGATATTCATTGAAAGCCAAACAAAAAAGGTAAATGTTGTGGAAGATGTGCAACCCTTGTCAAATGAAGATTGCGAGTAAGCAAACTATGTCCATAATTCTCAAGGTGGTTACTAAATATAATCCTACCAAGGTCCCGGACAACAAAATCAATGGAGACCTAACCAGCAAGGGCAAGGCCATCAACAGTGGCGAAATGATCAAGGTGGTTCAAGTCAAGGTAATTGGAGCAACAACAATAACAACAACTATGCAAACCGGAGTTCAAACCCCTATGTTCCACCAAAGGGGCAAAACTCTAACTCTTCGCATTGGAAGGAAGGTTCTTCAAGTGAGTCCAAATTGGAGAACATGATTGAAAGAGTAATGAAAAATCAAGAAAAAAACGACACTTCAATGAAGAACATGGACGAACTTGTGGGGTCACACACCGCATCCATACAAAAGCTAGAAATGCAAATGGGAGATCTTTCAAGAGAGCAAACTCCAAAGCAAAAGGGCACACTCCCCAGTGACACAATTGCAAACCCAAAAGGTAATGGGAGTGGCCCGACTTCTCATTGTATGACAATCACAACTCGAAGTGGGAAAGTACTTCAAGGAGGGAATGAACAAATAGTTGACGTGGATGATCTTGAACAAGAGGTTGAGGCACAAGTTGAGGTGCCAGTTGTTGTTGAAGTTGAAAAACTCCCAAAAGAAGTGAAAGTCCAAGAAGCGAACCGTGAATAGGTAAAGGAAAAGGTAAAAGAGGCACCAAAATCTCTAGCACTAATTCCTAGACCCCCCCCCCTTTCCCTCAAAGACTTTCTAGGAGGGTTGATGATAGCAAACTCGAGAAATTCTATGACATTCTCAAGGAATTATCGATGAACATCCTATTTGTGGAAGCATTTCAAGAGATGCCGGGTTTTGCTAAATTCTTGAAGGACTTTATAACCAAGAAAAAAACCACCAAGAATGAAATGGTGAATGTGACTCACCGGGTTAGTTCCATCATTGCAACAACTATCGTTCGAAAGAAAGAAGACCCGGGAGCCTTTACCATTTCATGCACTATTGGGTTGCGAAATTTTGCAAGGGCTCTTTGTGATAATGGGGCTAGTATTAATTTGATGCCTCTTTCTATTTACAAGCAAGCGGGGTTAGGTATGCCGAGGCCTACAAGCATGAGGTTGCAAATGGCTGATCGTTCAATCAAAAGACCGGTGGAGATTGTTGATGATGTCCTTGTGAAAGTGGGAAAGTTCCTCCTTCCTGCCGATTTTGTGATCCTTGACTGTGTTGTTGATAAATAAATCCCTATCATCTTGGGGAGACCATTCCTTGCTATCTAAAGAGCACTTATGGATTCGGAACGAAATGAGATCAAGTTCCGAGTTAATGATGAAGAGGTCACCTTCCAAGCAAGTAAGGGTATGAAGTTGCCACATGCATATGAAAGCATCTCAGTCATTGATGTTGTTGATGAGGTAGAAGACGCAATTGAGATGAAGATAGAAGAAGAATGCCTTAGTGAGGCTTTGGCGGCTATATTGGTGAATTTTGATGGTGAAGACATGGAGGGGTACATGGAATCGGTGAATGCATTAGAAAGACGTGGGTCCTACACTTATGCACCAAAGAAACTTTCTCTTGACTTAGAGAATAGAGTCACTCCCCCCGCCAAGCCTTCAATTATTAAGCCGCCACAACTTGAACTCAAGCCACTTGAACAGCACTTAAGGTATAAATTTCTTGGCTCTAATGATACTTCACCGGTAATAGTTTCTTCTTTATGGAATGATGTGCAGGTAGATCATTTGTTGAATGTCCTAAGGGAACATCGACAAGCCATTGGGTAGACAATAGCGGACATCCTAGGGATTCCCGCTGGACTTTGTGAGCACAAGATACAATTGGAGCAAGAAACTAAACCTAGTGTGGAGCATCAAAGAAGGTTAAATCCTCCCATGCAAGAGGTGGTGAAGAAGGAAATCATCAAGTGGTTAGATGCCGGGGTAGTCTACCCCATTGCCGATAGTTCTTGGGTGAGCCCGGTACAATGTGGGCCGAAGAAAGGAGGCATGACCGTGATCCAAAACAAGAAAAATGAGCTCATCCCAACGAGAACTGTGACTGGATGGAGAGTTTGCATGGATTACCGGAAGCTCAACAGTGCCACGTGCAAAGACCATTTTCCTATGCCTTTTATTGATCAAATGCTTGATCGGCTAGCGGGAAGGTCATTTTATTTCTTCTTGGATGGATATTCCGGCTACAACCAAATCAATATCGCCTTGGAAGATTAAGAGAAGGAAATATTCACATGCCCATATGGGACTTTTGCCTTTAGCGGTATGCCATTTGGGCTATGCAACGCCCTGGATACCTTTTAACGATGCATGATGTCCATCTTCTCGGACATGGTGGAAGCCTTCCTAGAGGTGTTTATGGATGACTTCTCTGTAGTGGGTGATTCTTTTGAGCATTGTCTTGACAACCTTAAATAAGTGCTCAAAAGATGTAAAGAAACAAACCTTGTGCTAAACTGGGAGAAGTTCCACTTTATGGTGGACGAGGGCATTGTTTTGGGCCACAACAATTCCAAACAAGGCATAGAGGTTGACTGAGAAAAGATTGAAATCATTTCCAAGCTTCCTTCACCCACTTCAGTAAAAGGTGTCCGGAGCTTTTTGGGGCACGCCGGTTTCTATAGGCATTTTATCAAGGACTTCTCAAAATGTGCAAATCCCATGTGCAAGCTCCTTGAAAAGGATGCAAAGTTTGTATTTGATGAGAAGTGTCTCAAAGCTTTTGAAGAATTGAAAGAAAAGCTCACCACGACACCTATTATTGTCACACCCGATTGGTCCCTTCCAATTTAACTCATGTGTGACGCCAGTGGTGTCACTATTGGGGCGGTGCTTGGTCAACAGAATAACAAAATCCTTCACCCTGTCTACTATGCAAGCAAGACACTCAATGGTGCTCAAATGAATTATACTGTGACTGAGCAAGAACTTCTTGCTATTGTCTATGCTTTTGAAAACTTTCGGGCCTATTTGTTGAGGTCCAAAGTGATAGTTTACACCGATCATGCTGCTCTTCGCTATCTTATAGCGAAGAAGGATTCCAAACCTAGATTTATTCGGTGGGTCCTTTTGTTGCAAGAGTTTGACTTTGAAGTCAAGGATCGAAAAGGGACAGAAAATCAAGTTGCGGACATATTGGCAGGGAGGCCAAAAGAGAACCTTGAAATCAATAATGCCTTTCCAGATGAGCACATATTGGCATTGTCTGGTACATTCTCTCCTTGGTATGCCGATATTGCTAACTTCTTGGTTAGTGACCTTGTTCCCGATGGATTGGAAGCTTATCAAAAGAAAAAGTTCTTGCGGGAGTGTAGGCAATACTATTGGGAGGAGCCCTTTTTATTTCGTATTTGTGCCGACAACATCATTTGGTGGTGTGTTCTGGAAGATGAGGTAATGCCAATTCTCAAGGCATGTCATGACTCCCCGGTTGGGGGCCATCATGAAGGAAACCGGACGGCGGCAAAAGTGCTCGAATGTGGCTACTATTGGCCATCGATCTACCATGATGCAAATCAAATGGTCAAGGGTTGTGATCAATATCAAAGACAAGGGTCAATTTCTAAAAGGCATGAGATGCCTATGAATTTTGTAATGGAGGTCGAGATTTTTGATGTATGGGGGATCAATTTCATGGGTCCCTTTGTGAGCTCTTATGGCATGACATATATCTTGGTGGTTGTGGACTACGTCTCCAAGTGGATCGAGGCAATCGCCTTTCCAAACAATGAGGCAAGGAGTGTGACCGCATTCTTGAAGAAGAACATATTCACACGGTTTTGTACTCCCAGGGCCATCCTTAGTGATGGTGGTTCTCATTTTTGCAACAAGGCTTTCACAGGGCTGCTCGAAAAGTATGGCGTAAAGCACAAGGTGGCCACACCTTATCATCCTCAGTTGAGTGGTCAGGTTGAAGTTTCCAACAGGGAGATTAAAAACATCCTAGCAAAAACTGTCAATGCAAACATGGCCGACTGGTCAAGGAAGCTAGATGATGCGTTGTGGGCATATCGCACAGCATTTAAGACTCTCATTGGCACCTCACCGTGACGGTTGGTTTTTGGTAAGGTGTGTCATTTGCCTGTGCAGCTTGAAAATAAAGCCATGTGGGCTCTGAAAAAGTTGAATCTTGATTGGGCCGAAGCTTCTAACCTGAGAATGACACAACTCAATGAGATGGAAGAATTCTGTCTCCATGCCTATGAGAGTGCAGCCATGTATAAGGAGAGAATGAAGTTTGTTAGTGACAAGAAGATCTTAAAGCGAGAATTCAAATCTGGTGACTTGGTCTTACTTTTCAACTCAAGACTCAAGTTATTTTCGGGCAAACTCAAATCCAAATGGTCTGGCCCATTTCAAGTTGTGAGCGTGTCTCTTTATGGTGCTATTGAATTAGAGCCAGAAGACAGAACTCGAACTTTCAAAGTAAATGGCCAATGGGTTAAGCGTTACCTCGGCACAACAGGAGAAAGGCACTTAGTAGAACAATTTTCTCTCAAGGATAGTCTGACACCAACCCCCACCACTGAGTAGCCCAAACGGGACCAACATCGCCATGCCGCGACGTTAAATCAAGCGCTTCTTGAGAGGCAACCTATGTGCCCTTTTGTTAGTTTTTTTCATTTTTGTAGGTTTAGTTGTTTGTGTTGAGCAGGTTGACGTGTGTGTTAGAATGCAGGTAACCCAAAATACCATGAAATAAGGTGCAAGGACTGAGGCAAGTGAAGAACAGAAGAATCAGGGGTTTGCGGTAACTATGCGGTCCCATAATGACTTTGCGAACCGCATAGTGGTCGCAGACACGGTCAGTGCAATTGGAAATTTGGGTCTTCCAAAATGAGCGTAGTTTTCAAAATTTGCGGCCCGCATAACAACTATGCGACCGTAGAATGCATCGCAAAATGAATGTGAGCAACCCAGTCCTAAATCCATCGCATAACCCATATGTGACCGCATAATGTGTTATGTGATCAACTTTTCCACCGCAAAATGCTCAGGTATAAGACCCTAAACCTTTCGCATACCTTCACTACCACTCACACACGAACACTGTACAACACAAACAACTTCAAAAATACAAAAACAAAAGAAACAGAAGAAAAAGCCAAAAACATTCGAATCACACACAAAATCACATAGCAAGGATCAGCATTGGCCCCCATCCAAGCCTTAGTAATAGTTCTTCAACAATAGCATAAATCTTATGAAGACCGCCTAACGCACTTTGAAGTACGACTTTAGAGGGTCGAGCGAAGCGAAGTTGGAGATATGCCTCGGCTCAGGAAAGATGTCGATGAGCTGAAATCAGAGCTGCACAAGATACAGAACTTGGAGTTCGACTTGACCTCCCTTCTCCCGGAGGGCGGCGAGCAGGGTACAGGCACCTCCCTTCTGGGCTTGGATTTGGACTTCGCAAACATTATGATAGCCCTGGAGGCACATGGTGCTCAGACTTTAAAGGCTCCAGATTCCATTATACACATTGACACTCCTTCAAAGGAGGGATCCGGAGAGTCAGAAGGGGAGTCTGATAAAGGAGCGACTGAAGATGAGGAAACTGATGTGGACGCATTGGTAGAGGAGACTGAGGGTCAGTGGGACAACAAGGGTAAGCAAGTGGCTACTTCTACAGATGCACAGCATGAAGAGGAAGCAGATGTGAAGACAGCAATTGCACATTCTCTTGCTGACATGGTCACCAAGGCACATCCAGCGACCACACAATCATCACTGGGAGAGGCTAGCAGCTCCCAGACCCAGCCTCACAGCAGGTGGAGCTTCCTGTTCCAGCCTCAAAGATCACCACATAGTCCGAGGCTCCGTTGTTGCTGCCACAATGCCAGCAGTTGACCCCACAGCTACCCAGGATGCTCCAGCCTTTCCGAGTGCCTAGTGTGCCCCAGGAAGCCCCTAAACTTTGCTTTTACATTATCTATGCATTGGGGACAATGCATGCTTTTAAGTTGGGGGTGGGGTAGTCATATTTTGTGTAAACAATTGTGTGAAAAATTGTACATAAACTATTTTCTTTAATAGTATAGATTGTTAGCTAACAATGAATTCCCCTTGGTTTTTCTTCGTCGGGTTATTTTCCAAGGGTGTAATAGTAGAACCACGGCAGTATCATGGAATGTTTTGACTTGTTTGGTGTTGATTGTCTAGTTTCAAGCACGTAATGAAATTATTTTGAGAAATTGTACCCTTTCTTTCTTTTGTATATATCAATAAATATATATATATATATATATATATATATATATATATATTTAGTCATTCTTGTGAACTTGAGGCTCGCTCTTTGATTTTATGCTTACTCAGAATCTTACATATCATGTGATAAAAGCTTTGAGTTGCCTTGTATTCACTTAAGGGCTGAAACTATGTTGAGTCAAATAGTTCATGCGTCGTGAGTGAGTGAGGATTTGTATAAATAATGCACATGCTTAGCTTGTGATATCTAGAACTTGCTCAGTTGATTTCATAGTGCAAATCTCAGGTTAATGATTGGGTGCTGAAATGATATTAGGCTATCTTTGTGACTGCTAGCTAATTTTGACCAAATTGACCTCCCTAGTATATAAATTACCCTAGTTACCCCCGTTGAGCCTTTAACCTTTTATTTGGCTACCACGTCACAAACATTTACCCCGTTGTGAAATAATTCCTTCGTTTGAACCCATCCCTCCTTGAACGAGTAAGAATGAGGCTAAAAGCCTAAGTTGGGGGTGCCGGTACAAAGTGGAAAGTGGCAAGGTTGAATACTGTGTGTAAAAATCCCAAAGTTGTATATATATGAAGAAACTCAAGCTCCCAAAAGAAAAGCTTATAAAAAATAAGAGAAAAGAAAAGGCGTGGAGTCTTGAGAAACTGAAGAAATACTTTGAGGTAGTTCTATGTTGGTAACTCGAGGTCATTTAGTGCTATGTAGTAAAGAAGCAAAGTTTATGTAGAGTTCAAGGAGGGTATAGCTACTACTTTCCCAAATATTCATCCAACCCGTCCCGAAACCTACATAACAACCCGTGAAAAGTCCTTGGTGATCTATAGCCAATCATTCCTGAGATAGCAGCAAGTTAAAATAAGGGCAAGCATATGGAATGATACTTGTAGCATGTAGCTTTCGTTCCGAGTGCAAAAGTGTTTTGATTGCATCCCCTGTACATATGTGTGAGTTGGGGATTTTCTTTGTTGTGAGCGCGCATGAATTGTAAGATTTAGCAGAAGTTAGGTTCTTGAAGTAGAATACAAGTACACACTTAACTGTGAGTAGCATTTTGTCATTGTGGTTGAGGCTCGAATTCACAAGTTGATTAGTCGAATTATTAAATGATAGTTATCTTCCATGAAGGGTAAATAAAAGAAGTTACATGCTTGTTAGCTGACAGTCAAAACCATCTACAATCAATGTTTTTTTGTGACATGTTGGAAATAGAAGTAGTATAGGATAGGATAATGTTGCTTTAGTTTCTTGAGGACAAGCAAGACTTTAAGTTGGGGGTGTTGATGTGCCGTAGAATTTCAGCATTTTTGATACCAATTACATAGACTTTAGCTCATCTTTTAATGCATTTTTAGTTAATTCTTATAAAGTTTTGGTGTTTTGTAGTACATGAGACTTGAAGACCCAAAAACATGGAAAAGAAGTCAAAAAGTCACAAAAGGGCAGAATTGCTGCAAGTATGTGATCGCAGAAGTAATATACGATCGCATACTCACTGCAAACTGAAGCAGATTGTTGATCAACTGAATAGAAGAATGTGCAGTCCATTATGAGGTCACATAACACTTCTGCGATCGCATAATGACCGCATAATTGCAACTGAAGAATCTGCGTAGCACTTCTGCGATGGAAAATGCGGTCGCATAACGGATATGCGGACCGCATAATGGAAATGCGGTGGAAATCTGAGCTTGAATATCTGAACTTTTGCGATGCAATTGTCAACTATACGGACCGCATACATGGTCTGCGACCATTATGCGGTCGCAGAAGGGCTCTGTTAGGGCATTTTTGTCAAATCTTGACCCCCAACTTTTAGTCCACTATAAATAGATTTACTAGGGTTTTGTGGGGTACAGTGGTTCCATTGTATAACAACAAAGGTGATATCCAGAGTTGTAATAATTATAGGGGTATCAAATTACTGAGTCATACCATGAAAGTGTAGGAGAGGGTGATTGAAGCGAGGGTGAGGATGTCGGTGTCTGTTTCCGACAACCAATTCATTTTCATGCCGGGTCGTTCTACTACAGAAGCTATACACCTTGTTAGGCGGTTGGCGGAACAGTACAAAGATAGGAAGAAGGACCTGCACATGGTTTTTATTGACCTAGAGAAAGCATATGACAAGGTTCCTAGAGAAGTTCTCTAGAGATGCTTGGAGGCAAAAGGTGTGACGGTTCCTTACATTATGGCGATTCAGGACATGTATGATGGAGCTAATACACGGGTAAGGACAGTAGTAGGCGACTCTGAGCATTTTCCGATTATTATGGGGCTACATCAAGTCTCTACGCGCAGTCTGTTCCTATTCGCCCTTGTGTTGGACACGTTAACACACCATATTCAAGGGGAGGTTCCATGGTGCATGCTATTCGCCAATGACATAGTTTTGATTGATGAAATATGAGCCGGTGCTAATGAGAGGCTGGAGGTTTGGAGACGGGCTCTTGAGTCTAAGGGTTTCAAACTGAGCAGGATGAAGACGGAATACTTGGAGTGTAAGTTCAGCACTGAGCCGGGGGAAGTGGGTGTAGATGTTAGGCTTGACTCACAGGTCATCCCAAGTAGAGGCAGCTTTAAGTACCTTGGGTCGGTTATCCAGGGGGGAGGGGAGATCAACGAGGATGTCACACACCGTATTGGGGTAGGATGGATGAAGTGGAGGTTAGCATCTGAAGTCCTGTGTGACAAGAAAGTGCCACTGATACTCAAAGGTAAGTTCTATAAAGCAGTGGTTAGACCATCTATGATGTACGGGGCTGAGTGTTGGGCTATTAAGAACTCACATATCCAGAAGATGAGAGTAGCAAAAATGAGGATGTTGAGGTGGATATGCGGGCACACTAGGATGGATAAGATCAGAAATGTTGATATTCGAGAGAAGGTGCGTGTGGCTCCCATTGATGACAAGATGTGGGAAACGAGGCTCAGATGGTTCGGGCATGCTCAGATGGTACGGGAAAGAGGTGTGAGCGGCTGGTTATGGTGGGCACGAGAAGAGGTAGAGGGAGGCCGAAGAAGTATTGGGGAGAGATGATTAGACAGGACATGGCGAGGCTTCAGATTTCTGAGGATATGGCACTTGATAGAAAGATGTGGAGGTCGAGTATTAGGGTTGTAGGTTAGGAGGTAGTTGAGTCTTGCCTTATTTCATACCGTTGTGAGACTAGTCTGATAGGGTTTTTGTCTAATCTAGCTATTGGCAATGTCGTTTCTTACTATTTTGCGTTTCAGCGTAAGACCTATTTACTAGCTATCATTTTTGTTTTTGCTTTTTTGCTTTGCATCTTTCTTCTAGATTTCATGTTGTTCCTATTTTTCCTATGATTTCTGTGGTGATATTGATATTGTCTTATTTTGTCCTTTTGTCCTCTTGAGCCGAGGGTCTTTCGGAAACAGTCTCTCTACCTCTTTGGGGTAGGGGTAAGGTCTGCGTACACACTACCCTCCCCACACCCCACTAGTGGGATTTTACTGGATTGTTGTTGTTGTTGTTGAGTCAGAAAAAGATGCTACTCTTAGAGCATTGAATGCACCATTGTTTTGGAGACTTTTGAAGAAAGAATCTTGTATCTTTGTAAGCTTTATGACTTTATTTATTATTTTGTTCTTAGATTCTAGTATGAGTAGCTAGTTTTAACTACTAAGGTTGTGGACCCTAAATGGGTGTAATGTTAATAGGTGTTTACTATTGAATATATATATATATAATGGTTGGTTGATATTTATTCAGTTCTTATGCTTCATGTGTTGTTAGTGGTTGCAAACATTAACTAATTCCATTTCACTCTATCTTTACTTGGAAAAGTGGGTTAGGGTTTGGTAGAATTGAATATCAAAAACTCAAGGTTTTAAACCTTGTTTAATAGAATCGCCTAGGAATAAGTGGGTTCTATTTGGCATAAATTGGTTATTTTTAATTGCAACTCTTTTATACTTGGGAAAATCTTAAAGAGAAGAAATTACTCAACTATTGGGAAATATTGGGTAGTCACGTAGAAACCATTTGCATATCAAAAGACTTTCCATTAGAAATATATCATATTAACACCGATAGCATTACATTCCATCAATGGGGATACAACCTTGGTTTCCTTAATCGAATTAAATACATTCTCACAATACAATCGTCTTCTTTACTACACATAATTACAGCACCATTTTCAAGCTAACATTTATAGAATTATGACCTAAGTCAAGTTTCACACTATTCAAGTAATCGTTTCGCACCTATTCCCTGTGGGATTCAACCCCACACTAGTTGGGTTATTATATTTGACATTGACCACCTTACACCATTTATTTAGGTGTAATTAGAGCGTATCAAATATTGGCGCCGTTGCCAGGGAATACGGTTTTGAAATTACTATTTAGTGTGTGCTTTACTTTACGTCTTTTTCTATTCCATCACACTTTTCTTGCTTTGCTTGGTGTGCTAGGTAAACATGGGCGAGTATGAGGAAGAAGAGAATCCTTTTGCGGATATAGATGAGTACATCGAGGATACAAATGTCATTGTCCCTACGCGAGTTGATGCTGCTACCTTCAAGGTGGAACATGGTTTGATCCTAATGCTTAAAGCAGAGGGGTTTTTCAGGAATTCTACCGATGATGATCCGACACAACATCTTAGAATCTTCTTGGGTGTGTGTGCGATGCAGAAACAGAACAACGTGTCAGAGGATTCCCTAAGACTGAGGGTATCCAAGTACTCACTAGCTGTAGAGGCAAGGAAATGGATCCATAATCTACCACCTCATTCCATTCACTCTTGGCCTTATGTCACAATATCTGTGGTGCACGCCCACACACCCGTCACCTAGCATGTGCATCACCTTCCAACAATTCACATAATACTTATATTCAGGGTTCATACCCTCAACTCCAAGATTAGAAGAGTTACTTACCTCGATCAAGACGAATCCCATGCCGAGCAAGCCAAATAATGCTCCAGAAATCCCATTCTGCGTGTATCAACTCCTAAACGGCTCGAATCTGGCCACAATAAATTTGATTCAGTCCACACAATTATAGGAATTAATGCCATATCAAAATTCTAAAGTTTTCCCACAAAATCCGAAATTACACTAAAAATATCGCTCGTGGGGCCCACATCTCGGAACCCGACAAAAGTTACAAAATATAAATGCCCATTCAACCACGAGTCCAACCATATAAATTTTACTCAAATCCGACATCAACTCGACCCTCAAATCTCTAAATTACACCAAGAGAGTTTTCCATAATTTTCCAACTTAATTTACCAATTAAATGTTAAAAACAACCATGGATTCGGGTAATTTAACCAATATTGAGTTAAGTACACTCACCCCGTTGTTTCCTCTTAAAATCTCCCAAACATCGCCTCAATCCGAGCTCCAATCCGTCAAAAATGGAAAATGGGACGAAGTCCCATTTTCAGAACTTAAACTCACTGCCCAAGCTTTTCTTCTTCGCGAGTGTGGTCAGTGCCTCGCGTTCGCGAAGCACAAAATAGTTCCCGTCCAAATTCCTCCTTCGCGAATGCGACATCACCCTCGCGTTCGCGAAGCACAAAGTGCCTCTGCCTCAATGTCTTTATGCGAATGCGTTCAACCAATCGCAAACGTGATGCTTCGTTCCCCCTCAATACGCATACGCGACACCCCCTACGCGAACGCGTAGACCAATTTCTTGGGGTCCTCAGCTGCTTCCTCTCTTCTTCGCGAACGCGTAACACCTCTCGTGTTCGCGATGCACACCCAGTACACCCTTTGCGAACGCGTTCTTCTCTTCGCGAACGTGAAGAGCAAATATTGCCAGCCTCTCAGTTCCTCTTCGCGAACGCGAGGCTCCACTCGCGAACGCGATGAAGGAAACCAGATGGTGCATCAGAAAAATTCCAACAGAGTTCCAAGTCCAAAATCCAACCCGTTAATCATCCGAAACTCACCCGAGCCCCTCGGGACCTCAACCAAATATACCAACAAGTCCTAAAACATTATACGAACTTAGTCAAACCCTCAAATCACCTCCAACGACACTAAAACCACGAATCATACCCCAATTCAAGCCTAATGAACTATGAAACTTTCAATTTGTATAAACAATGCCGAAACCTATCAAATCAAGTCCGATTGACCTCAAATTTTGCACACACATCATAAATGACATAACGGACCTATTAAAGTTTCTAGAATCAAATTCCGACCCCGATATCAAAAAACCAACCCCCTGGTCAAACTTCCCAAAAATTCAACTTTTGGTATTTCAAGCCTAATGCTACTACGGACCTCCAAATAATTTTCCTGACATGCTCCTAAGTCCAAAATCACCATACGGAGCTACTGGAATAATCAGAATTAAATTTCGAGGTCGTTTACACATAAGTGAATATCCGGTTAATTTTTCTAACTTAAGTTTTTAATTATGAGACTATGTGTCTAATTTCACTCCGAAATCCTTCCGGACCCGAACCAACTAACCCGATAAGTCATAAATCAATTGTAAGGCATACATTGTGCAGTAAATGGGGGAACAGGTCTATAATACTCAAAACGACTGGCTGGGTCATTACATTCTCCCCCACTTAAACATACTTTCATCCTCGAACGTGCCAAGAGTTGTTCCAAGCCATCAAATCACTATTCCATCTTACCACGTGCGTACCCGGGGTGATCCCACGTCACCCTATTCCACATAGGCCTGACAACACAATACAACTGGAAATCCTTAATTTAGCCTTAGCCCCAAAACCTTGGAATTCAATTCCCAACCTTCAGAATTTCTTTTCAAGACACAAATCTTATATTTACACATTGTATGAGTCTGAACAAGCTGCATCGAGCTATAACTATAATCACGGATATAATCACCCAGCATATTACACAACTCGCCTGCTCGTAGCACCATTCCTGATCACAGTAACTACTCCAAACTAACCAAGTACTAGCATTAAACCTCATATCGAACAAAAACGCATCCCAACACATTCGTACACTATTAAAAATAAAAGAAACACGCAGAAACTCGTAACCATTCATCAGATCCACTAGTTGTGGAGCTCCCTCTCCTTCGACAAGAACCATAGCAAAATTTCTAAGCCGGTTTTCAATATTATCCTTTTGAATATACTGTAATCAAACATGACAGTACCCATTCTAGGTCTGATGACCTTATATTATTAAACACAACTATCCCACAGACACGCCACATCAATATAACTCCAGCCACCACTGCGCAATCTGTGTACCCAAATATGGGAGATGTCTCAAGGAAGAGAATCATATTACAAGTTCAACAAGCACCACCACAACCACAATGGTACAACCAGCTCCTCAAATTTCGTGAAGAGGATAATCGTAGGCGCATGTACATAATTCCTCAAATACGTTGCTCATGTAATTTTTATCGTAGAGGAAGGAAAGCAATGAAATCCGATAAATTATCACAAAAATAAAATTCCCACACACGGCACGGATAACTCACGTGCCAATAGTATGAACCGCCTGGCATGGTCACAGGCCTCCAGTCCCAGCATATCATACAAGAGTAATTAAATAAGTACACTTGTATATGATAATGTAATAAGATTCCCATGCTCCTGGACTGGTATAAATAACACGCCATAATGCAATAATGTGCAAACTCTGCTATCACACTTCAAATCGGCAATTTTACACAGAATTAGTAACTACCCTGTTTATTTAGTGAATCATATTCTTTGTAACCTCAAGTATAGCCCAGATAGTTCTCAACAAAGGTACGAATATGGAAAACGTTATAACTTTGCGCTTAACAGTCAACTCTAGGCATATAATAGCCTAAGCATTCTTCCGAGTATGAATACTTGCTCTAATGCCCGCACATGGGCTCAAACCTCACATATATGCGCATTCATAGCGCATATCTATTACAAATAATTAGCGCAACTAGTGCCTCCACCGAGTTTTAAATAAAATAGTCACCTCAAACGGGTCGCAACCCTGAAATAATATGCTTCTGAGAACTCCCAGTCTCCAAATTCATAGGACACATGAATCACCGTAACTGATCCTAACTCCAGCACTTGAATGACCAACACATCTTTCATATATGATCCTCCCACTAGGAATACTTTCAAAATTCTTCCGTGCTACATAGCAATAATTTGAATATCAGCAGTCTATCAATCAAGTGAGTACCGCAATATCAATGAACATCCGTAAGTCAAAACACATTGCGCCATTCTGAAATGCACACCCTTATCAGGAATTACTGAGCAGTTATAACATTCATCGAAATATTTGAAACTGACCATGTTGTCCAACATTCATTACCTTCTCTTCAAGACTGAACTGTCACCTTGTACATATAAATCCTAATCCCGCACAACACACCACATCTATTATGCCATAATGTGACAAGCACGAGAATCCCATTATCAACTCTGAGTCACCAGCAAATTACATACCGGGTTAGTTAGAAACCTTCCTCTTGCTTCCTTCCAGGAGGAAATCACACGTTTCCCACACCAGTAGAAAATATCTGGTTCAATCCATGGTAGAAACCATCAAGAACACTTTGAAATCCATTTGCACATAACCAAGCTATTAGAACTAAATTCCTCTAACTCGACCAAACCACGTAGGTCACCAAACTCAAGCATATTGCCACCAAAACATCTGTAGAGTCTCACCATATCATAATTACCCCTATAAATACCACAACCGAAACACCCACTCTGAAAATACTTTATTTGAGTCTAAGGCCGTTTCATTCACCTTCATGATACCGAAATATAAAATCCATAATGATATATAAAAAATGCCACAAGTCTCGACACCATCCAACTTAAATCTCAGATTTTAGCCATAAACAAATCCGCCAAAAATTCTCAATTATTACATATTAATCTTGAATCCATTAGAGCTTTCTCTAGAGTCACCCCCTTTGCTCAAATCCACATTACACCGCCCAAATGGGCCAACAGACACATGCCCCACTAGCACACAACACTCAAAAAAGTAACTTTACTTTAATACCACCTGTCAAATTCATACTCCATGCGCACTATATCAGTCACAATTAACAACTCACTCATCCCACGATTTTTATATACTCATAAGTGCAATATAACCCGTAGCCAGGAATTTTTTTATTCGAGTCATTTTTGAACTCCACCTCTGCAAGTCATCACTGATTCCCAAGTATACTTCAGACCAAAACAAATTGGTATCTTGTTATACCCTTTTGCAGTTACAATTACTATGCAATCACTTAATCTTTCCAAGTCCAAACCTATTAACAAGACATGAGAATTTAGTTTGTCCCAAAATTTAACAACGTGAAAGATCCTTCAAAACATTCATACTCGAGACTATACGTCACATCAAAACAAAAATCAAGAACCCAATGGCCTTTTCTTTACATTTAACAGAAACACTTCACGTCACATTCAAATCGTCTTAACACATCCCGCAGTTACATCGTACTCATCACAAGGCCATTCCATCGCTCATCGAGCCATAAATTCCACTCATAGGGACATTATCGGACACATGAATCCAATTGTATAAGTTACAACTGAAGCCACCGAGCTTAAGCTGCGGTCTAACCATGGCCTCAAGTCCTTCAGACTGGCCCATCACCAAAACACAGAATACTCACCTCGAACCTGGCCCATGGAAATCACAAGCCGCCGATGCACAGCTGATACGGAGCGCTCATGTGCGCATACGAATGCATGGAAGGAATTCAAAAAGTTATTTCAAGCTGAATCAATTACGCACGATAAAGAAAGAAAGATGGGAAATTATCCTAAATGCCTTGTAGCCTCTCGAAGATAAGTATGGATGTCATCATATCGATCCTCAAGACTCTACTAGACACTTGCTCATGACTTGTAGAATCTATGAACCAAGAGCTCTTATACCACTTTGTCATAACCCAAAATCCAACTAGTCGTGATGACACCTAACCCAACCCGCTAGGTAATCCAACTTTCAACTATCCAATTCCAATAACAATTATTAAAACAATTTAAGTAAATAAAGATCTTAATCTTATACATTCCCCAAGAACTAGTAGTACAAATCATGAGCTTCTAAGAATAGAGTTTACAAAGAGGAGATGAAATAAATACATAGTCTGTTTGAATAGTGCATAAACAGAGCTTTTATAAATCTAAGGATACCATGAACAAGAGGCAACTACAACAGGAACGCAGGTACCTCTTCAAATCTGACAACCATCGAGCACAGCACCAACAGCAGCCAACATCTGCACGCAATGTGCAGAAGTGTAGTATCAGTACAACCGACCCCATGTACTGAGTAAGTAACAAACCTAGCCTTAGGTTGAAAGTAGTGACGAGCTTTTACCAAGATCGGGTCCAAAACCAATAGTCTACAACAGTCCATAACAATGTAAAGCAAATAATACCAGAAGTAACTCAGAGATAAAAATGCTCAGCTAAATCATGATTTCAAAAATAATAGTTCTTTTTTTCAAGTACATCAGTGAAAACCCAAATCGTTTACAGAAGTAGCCAAAAATATGAATAAGTTTGAAAACAATAATTTTCCCAAAATCCTTTCAATAATAAATGAGATATTTCATTTTCTTTCCAGATAACCCGTGTAAAACCAATGCATCACTATGCCTATATGTCAACATGTGTGAGAAATCATGAATGATATGATACTGTAGAGCATGAGGAAAATGCATCTCTATGCATGTATGCCATGTGTGCATGTCAATGCGATGCAACTCAGTGATAAAATCATATGCATACTCTCAGAGTATCATTTCACTCACTCCTCCCAGTCACTCGGCACACGCACTCGTCACTCGCACTCAGTAGGTACCTATGCTCACTGGGGGTGTGTACAGACTCCGGAGGGGCTCCTTCAGCCCAAGCGCTATAATCTGCACGGACAACTCACATGATGCACGGACAACTCACGTGCTATAATAATATCTGGATCCGCACGGACAACTCACGTGCTGCACGGATAACTCACGTGCTATAATAAAATTTGGATCCACATGGCCAACTCACGTGCTATAATAATATCTGGATCCGCACGGCCAACTCACGTGGTGTACGGACAACTCACGTGCTATAATAATAAATGGATCTTCACGGCCAACTCACGTGCTATAATAAAGCCTATAAGTCCTGCTGCAGGCGGGCATCCCCGATCCACATAATAATCATCACAATCATGCCATCGGCCTCACTCAGTTATCAATCTCTCTAGTCTCTCTCTCATGGGCTCGCAATGTCATGAAAATAGCCAAAATGATGCTATGATATATCAATAAATAATAACAGAGACTGGATATGATATGTAATTACATGAATATGACTGAGTATAATTTTCAATTTAAAATAAATAATTCACAGCAATATGACCTATGTGGGTACCAACAATACTGGCACATAGCCTCAACATGATTTTTAATATGATTCTCAGCTCAATTTCTTTAGCACATAAAACTATATAGAAAATGCCAAGATTATTTGACTAAAACATTTCACGGGAATAATTATGTCATAATTTCTGTGGCGCACGCCCACACGCCTATCACCTAGCATGTGCGTCACCTCTCAACAATTCACATAATACTTATATTTAGGGTTCATATCCTTAGCTCCAAGATTAGAAGAGTTACTACCTCGATCAAGACGAATCCCATGACGAGCAAGCTAAACAATGCTCCAGAAATCTCATTCTGCGTGTATCAACTCCTAAACGGCTCGAATCTAGCCACAATAAATTTGAATCAGTCCACACAATTATAGGAATTAGTTCCATATCGAAATTTTAATGTTTTCCTACAAAATCCGAAATTACACTAAAAGTATCGCCCGTGGGGCCCACGTCTCGGAACCCGACAAAAGTTACAAAATATGAATGCACATTCAACAACGAGACCAACAATATAAATTTTACTCAAATCCGACATCAACTCGACCCTCAAATCTCCAAATTAAACAAAGAGGGTTTTGCACAATTTTCCAACTTAATTCACCAATTAAATGTTAAAAACAACCATGGATTCGGGTAATTTAACCAATATTGAGTTAAGAACATTTACCCCGTTGTTTCCTCTAGAAATTTCCCAAAACTCGCCTCAATCCGAGCTCCAATCCGTCAAAAATGGAAAATGGGAAAACTCACTGCCCAGGCTTTTCTTCTTCGCGAACGCGGTCAGTGCCTCGCGTTCGCGAAGCACAAAATAGTTCCAGTCCAAATTCCTCCTTCGCGAATGCGACATCACCCTCACATTCGCAAAGCACGAAGTGCCTCTGCCTCAATGCCTTCTACGCAAACGCGTTCAACCAATCGCGAACACGATGCTTCGTTCCTCCTCACTACGCGAACGCGACACCCCCTACGCGAATGCGTAGACTAATTGCATGGGGTCCTCAGCTGCTTCCTCTCTTCTTCGCGACGCGTTCGCAATGCACACCCAGTCCACCCTTCGCGAACGCGTTCTTCTCTTTGCGAACGCGGAGAGAAAATATTGCTAGCCTCTCAGTTCCTCTTCGTGAACGCAAGGCTCCACTCGCGAACGCGATGAAGGAAACCAAATGGTGCATCAGAAAAATTCCAGCAGAGTTCCAAGTCCAAAATCCAACCCGTTAACCATCCGAAACTCACCCGAGCCCCTCGGGACCTCAACCAAATATAACAACAAGTCCTAAAACATTATACGAACTTAGTCGAACCCTCAAATCACCTAAAACAACACTAAAATTATGAATCATACCCCAATTCAAGCCTAATGAACTTTGAAACTTTTAATTTCTACAAACAATGCCGGAACCTATCAAATCACGTCCGATTGACCTCAAATTTTGCACACAAGTCATAAATGACATAACGGACCTATTAAATTTTCCAGAATCGAATTCCGACCCTGATATCAAAAAGTCAACCCCTCGGTGAAACTTTCCAAAAATTCAACTTTCGACATTTCAAGCCTAATTCTACTGCGGACCTCCAAATAATTTTTCAAACACGCTCCTAAGTCCAAAATTACCATACGGAGCTACTGGAATCATCAGAATTACATTCCGAGGTCGTTTACACATAAGTGAATATCTGGTCAACTTTTTCAACTTAAGTTTTTAATTATGAGACTAAGTGTCACATTTCACTCTGAAATCCTTCTGGACCCGAACCAACTAACCCGATAAGTCATAAATCAACTGTAAGGCATATATTATACAGTAAATAGGGGAACAGGGCTGTAATACTCAAAATGACCGTCTGGGTCGTTACACAAACATTAACTAATTCCATTTCACTCTATCTTTACTTGGAAACGTGGGTTAGGGTTTGGTAGAATTGAATATCAAAAACTCAAGGTTTTAAACCTTGTTTTGATAGAATCGCCTAGGAATAAGTGGGTTCTATTTGGCATAAATTAATTATTTTTAATTGCAACTCTTTTATATTTGGGAAAATCTTAAAGAGAATATGTTACTCAACTATTGGAAAGTATTGGGTAGTCACTTAGAAACTATTTGCATATCAAAGAACTTTCCATTAGAAATATATCATATTAACACCGATAGCATTATATTCTATCAATGGGGACACAACCTTGGTTTCCTTAATCGAATTAAATACATTCTCACAATACAATCGTCTTCTTTACTACACATAATTACAGCACCATTTCAAGCTAACATTTATAGAATTATGACCTAAGTCAAGTTTCACACTATTCAAGTAATCGTTTCGCACCTATTCCCTGTGGGATTCGACCCCAACCTAGTTGGGTTATTATATTTGACATCGACTGCCTTACACTATTTATTTAAGTGTAATTTGAGTGTATCATTCGCGGATCGTTCGCGAAGAAGAAATTCTGTTGTCACTGAGCTCACTTTGGAGGCTTATATCTTACAATCTATAAAGAATTTGAGAAGATCTAAAAACGAAAGTTATAGTCCTTTATGCCTAATTTTCAAACAATTAAACTGTTTGTCATTTGGAGGTATGTACAAAAAGTTATAGCCATTATACTACAGGCTATCTGGGAAGATTTTGGGAAGGATTGTGAAATATGTTCATCGCGATCACGGGGAAATGACCCCGATCGCGAAGGGTAAAAACTGAGCTGGAAATTATTTGAATTGCGGTCGCAAAGAAGGATGCAATGCATTAAAACATCAAATTTCGGGGTTTTGAGTTCATTTTATCATATTTTGAGCTATGGAGCTCGGCTTTGGGCGATTTTCACCACATGAATTGGGGTAAATATTCTCTACTCGGTATTTATTTTATTTCATGATTTCATCTTCGATTTTGGTAATTAATTGGTGATTTTGAAAGAGAAATTGGGAGTTTTTGTCTAAAATTTCCTAAAGTAAATTTTTGAGTTTTGAGCATCGATTCGGAGTTGGATTTGAGTGAAACTAGCATGCTTGGACTCGTAATTGAATGGGTTATTGGATTTTGTGAGTTTTGTTGAGTTTTGAGGTGCGGGCCCGGGTTTAACTTTTTGGTTGACTTTGAGCTTTTGATTGAAGACTCCACCTTTATCGATTGTGTTGGTTTCCTTTAGCATTATTTGATGTTTTTGAGTTGTTTTTGGCTAGTTTCGAGTCGTTCAGAGGTTGATACGTACGGGATGGCATTTCTAGAGTGTCGTTTGGCTTGCTGGTATTTTTCTTGGCTTGTTTAAGGTAAGTATCCTATCTAAATTTGGTTGAGGCACCAGTTGCCTGAATTATTTGTGATAGCTATGTGTTATGGGTGTGCATATGTGTGGGTTTGAGCTCATGTGCGAGCACCGGGATATTTATCCATGTTCGGGGTAGTGCTTAGGCTATAATATGCCTAGAGTTGACTATTAAGCTTTAAGCTATAATGTTTCTCTACTTTGTATCATTGTTGTCAACTATCAGAGCCATGATTGAGTTTACAAAGAGGCTAATTTTCTGAATAAACTTGGTAATTACTATTTCTTTGATAAATTACTGATTTGAGATATGATAGCATACATTGCATATGCCTACACTTTAGCATGTCATTGTACCCGTCCAGGAGCATGAAATCTGATATTTATCCATCATATACATGTGTTCTTGTATACTTGCTTCTGTGTGATATGATTTGGACTGGGTGCCTACGACCACGCCGGGCGGATTGTATTGTTATGCATGTGACCATGCTGGGCATATTATGATATTGTGCATGTGACCACGCGCGGGCGGATTGATATTATTAGCACGTGAGTTGTTCATGCAGCATATCAATTTTCTGTGCAGATCCAAATATTGATATTATAGCACGTGAGTTGTCCGTGCAACACATGAGTTGTCTGTGTGATTGATATTATTAGCACGTGAGTTGTCCGTGCAGCACGTGAGTTGTACGTGCAGCACGTGAGTTATCCGTGCAGCGTGTGGATACAGATCCATCCACCAAGGGTCACCCTCTCATGTTTCTCTTTTGATGGTGTACACGCGGATTGTGAGAAACTGACGGGTTTATGGCGGATGTGAGCTTTGGGAGAGCTGGTTACTATTATTGGATCGGGTTGTACACCGCAACATGCCTTATTGTCTTATAGTTATTGGATCGGGTTGCACGACGCAATAGACTGTTATTTGGTTATTGTATTTCACCCTTATTTGCAATTTCCTTGATTGTTTCCTGTAGTACTTGCATATCTTCTTTATATATTGGATTGTTGACTAAGTAAAACACTTTAAAACAAAGAATTGTGAGCATCAAAGTGGTTACCTGAGATTTTCCTGATTTTATCATATAGTTGCTATATACTTGCTGAATCTATGAATTGTATAGGCGTTGGTGAGTATCATTTATAGTTCTTTCTTCTTGTATCTCGCCGAGGTTAGTTGGGATACTTATTGAGTACATGGGGTATGTTGTACTCATACTACACTTCTGCATCTTGCGTGCAGATCTTGGTGTTAATGTTGCTGTGTATGGCGAGGGTTGGCATTATAGATGTACTTGCATTCCAGTTATGGCTATCACTTGTCCTCGGTAGCTTTAGATTCAGATTCAGTTCATTTACATTCCAATCATATGTTGAAATTATTTCAGTTTAGGTTTTTGTAAAATCTAAGTCTTAGCGACTCATGACTTGTACTACCAGTCCTTGGGGAGTTGTATAAAATTCAGTTATTTTAATTTTGGCTCCTATCATTATTATTATATCGTATTTTATTATTATTTGGCTTACATAGAGGATTGGGTTAGGTTCCATCATGACGGGTTCGATTTTGGGTCGTGACAAGATGGTATTAGAGCTCTAGGTTCATAGGTTCTAAGAGTCATGAGCAAATGTATAATAGAGTCTTGCAGATCGGTATGATGACGTCCATAACTATCTTCGAGAGACTACAGGGCATCTAGAATAAACTTCCCATATTTTATTCCTTATCGTGCGGCATTGATTCAACTTGAAGCGTATATCTTTGAATTCCTTCCACTCACTCATGTGCTATGCGAGCGCTTGGTATTAGTTGTGCATCGACGGTTTATGATTCCATGTATGAGATGCGAGATGTGTTTTGGTGATGGGCCAGTCTGGAGGACTTGAGGTCAGGGTTGGACCGTAGCTTGGGCTCGATAGTTTCGGTTGTGTAAACATGTGCTTTTGGACTTATATGTCCGTTAGTATCCCTAGGAGCGGGATTTTTTGCTCAGTGAGTGGTTGGATGATTACATTATGAGAATTATGTGGCTGCGGGATGTGTTCAGATAGCTTGATGTGACGAGGAAGGTTGCTTGGGATCTGAAAAGGACTATTAGTTGCTTGATTTCTATTTTGCTGTATTGCACAGTCTCGAGTTATGATCGTGTTGAGGGATCTTTCTTGTTGTCCAGTTATGGGATGAAGTAGATTCTTATGTCTTGTTAACGAGTTCAGAGTCAAGGAGATTAAGTGATTGTGTAGTAGTTGTGGCCGTGTAAGGGCATGGAGAGATGTCAGTTTGAGGCTAAGCAGGTGTATTATCTCATACGGGACGTTCTGAGGTTGTGTGATTCTTATGATGATTATGTGGAGAGTTTCTTTCTAACAGTGAGTTGCAGGTGCTACAATTTGAGTTTGGATCGGTTTAGAAAGTCGACTTGACTGACATGGGAATGAGTGCGAGCCTAGTAGATGATTTGGGATATTCTATGGTTTGTGTTGCATGAACTTACGCAGGATTTAGTTGAATTTCAGTGCGAGATTATGGCGGTAATAGAGTATGGGTATTGTGAGTTATCAGATATTTTATTCTATGGCTCTAAGCCAAGTGGGGGAGTCTACTATCGACGATTTGATTGCATGGTTATGTGTTATACCGATTTCGATTTGAGTCGTACTTGTGGATCGATTACGACTTGCAGAGGTTGGTTTTGAGTATGACTTAAGCAAGGAAATTTTTGGATGCATAACGTATTATACCTTATGGATATATGGAAGTCTTGGAATGATCTGGGTTTGTTATGCGTGATGGAGGTAAATCACTAAGAAAAGGGATTCACTCGGTTGCTTAAAGGTGTGGATTACTTCTTTGGGTGTTGTTGTGCTAATGGGGCACAGGCCATTCTGCCCGTTTGGGAAGTGCAATTGAGATTTGAGCAGAGTGGATGGCTCTCGAGAAAATTGAGATTTGAGCACAGTGGATGACTCTCGAGAAGGTTCTAATGGATTCAAGATTTATGTGTGGCAATTGAGAATTTTTTCGAATTTGTATATGGCTAGAATGTGAGATTTGCATTGGATGGTATCGAGACTCGCAGTATTTCTATATCATTTTGAATTCTACATTTCAGTTTTAGAAAGGTAAAAGGAATAATTTTAAATCCACATAAGGTATCTTCAAAGTGGGTGTCTCGATTATGGTACTTTTGGGGTGCTAAGAGGGAATATAACGGCTTATGGGCCTTAGGGCGGTGTGGTTTATGCTAGGATCTCTTGCGGTGAGATTTGGATAAGGGTCATGGTGTTCTGGAAAGGAGAAGTGTCAACTTGAGGCTAATTCGGAAAGAACTCGGAGAAATAGGACAGATTGGTAGTAGGTTGGACCAGCACAGTAATGATTATGATTGGTTCTTTGAGTACTTATGATGTGATGAGTCTCTACAGGTGTTTTGTGACAATACTCTTGAGTTTGGCGACCTGCATGGCTTGGTTAAGTTAGAGAGATTTAGTTCTAATGACTTGGTTATGTGCAAATGGGTTTCAAAGTGTTCTCGATTATTTTTGTTATGACTTGAGATGGATATTATCTACAGGTATGAGGGGTATGTAGCGTGTTATGATTTTCTCCTGGATGGGATCAAGTGGAAGGCTTCTGACTGATCAGGTATGTATTCTCTTGTGACTAAGAGTTGATAATGAGATTTACGTTCCTTTCACATGATGGCATGATAGATGCGGTGCGTCCTATGGGATTGAGAATTGCATGTACAAGGTGACGGTTCAGTTTTGGAGGGAAGGTCATGAATTTTGGACAACATAGACAGTTTCATATGATTAGATGAATGCTATTACTACTTGGTATTGCCTGAGAAGGGTGCGCATTTCAGAAGGCATACTGTGTTTTGACTTACGGATGCTTCATTGGTATTGTTGTACTTGCCTGATTGATCGACTGTTGATGTTCAGATTTTTCTATGTGGTACGAAAGAATTATGGAAGTATTTCTCGTGGGATGATTGTGTATGAGAGATGTGTTAGTCATTCGAGTGGTGGAATTGGGATCGGCTATGGTGATTCATGTGTTCTATGGATTTGGAGACTGGGAGTTCTCAGAAGCAGATTATTTCGGGGTTGCAGACTATGAAGATGTGGCCAAAGTTATCCAGATAGTGGTACTTGTTATGGTTAAAGTATTGTGGACTTTGGAGGGCTATTTATCCAATTGGGGATGACCGAAGTTGATTTGGAAGCCCATTTCTAGGCCCAATGAGGATATGTCACGGTTATTGTTGAAGGGTGTGTCATTCGGTTAGAGTTGAGCTTGTTCGTATTATGATAAGTTCTATGTGGTACTCTTCTATGCTACGGGGGGTTGTGATTTGTTGGTTATATGCACATATGATGCGGTTCTGTTTGGGCCTTGTAGCGAAATTCGAGGGAGATGGTTATTGGGGTGCTGAATGGTTGATTGCGCCTTAGTTATGGTCTTTCCGGGCTGTGGTATATTGTGTTATTCTCTTCTCTATGGTTATGGTCATACACTTTGTGTACTTGATGTCGAATTGCTTGTAGTTGTTGATTTTGTTTTTAGCATTGTGGCTTGAGGTATTTCATATAGACCGGTGTTTGGATGGGGTCACGCATTGCAACGGGGTTATTTTGGTCTCTTTCATCCCAACTAAATTTATATGAAATTCATTTTGATCTATTATTATTTTTTGTAATCGCGCGAAGCGCAAATAAATTAACTAGTTATCATAAAATACAACTCAAGTGTATGTGGCAACTTGTTATACCACGTGGAAATAGGGAGTGATAATGTGTTGCTGGATTTGATGCTTTTACTTCCTTCCTTTAATGTCCTTTGGGCCTCAATGATTAGGACGTAAAATTTCCATGTATCGTTCAGTTTTACGCCATCCACTGAATTTGTACTAATTTTTTACAAAACAATTTGCCTAATACCTAATTTTTGGGGTAACTTCAGATATATACACTTTTATCTTCTTCTTTATGTTTAGGATTTCTTCTTCTTCTTAGTTGCAAAATGAGCTTGTTAAATGGGTTATGTGGGATCCAAGGCAATGTGATTTTACAAAGTTTGAAGCTAGTAGCCAGTATATACATGGGCTTGTAAAACTGATCCAAGGAAACATGCAATTCCATTTTACTGTTGTTTATGGTTTACATACTATACATGATAGGGGTGCTCTGTGGCCTGATCTGAAGGGATTAACTGAGTATATGCAGACTCCATAGTTAGTCATGGGGGATATCAATACCATATTGCATATTGAAGAAAGTTAGGAATGGGGCGCCAGTGCAAGATGTAGAAATAAGAGATTTCAATAGTTTCTTGGAGGACACTAGAATGATGGAGATGAAGACCATTGGTAGGGACTACAGTTGGACGAATCATCATGTCTATAGTAGGATAGACAGAGCAGTGGTTAATGCAATTTGGACTCAGAATTGGGCTCATTTAGAAATTAATATCCTAGATCCAAGGTTCTCTGATCATTCCCCTTTGTGTGTTACCTTATCCTCTGATGTGGGAAGAAAAGGTAAATCGTTTAGATTCCTTAATTGCTTAGCCAGTCATAAAGAATTCATGCAAATAGTGGAATCTGGGTGGAGTCAGGACACATATGGCAGTAACATGAATAGAATTTGGAAGAAATTGAAAAATATTAAAACTGGCTTAAAGTAGCTCAATACACAAGAATTTTCCGGTGTCGGGGATAAGTGTGTAAATTTTCAGAGAACAACTATCAACAATTCAAGCACAAATGAGGCAGATAGATCATCAACAGAGTTTGTTTGAGGAAGAGAAGCTAGCTAAGCAATATCTGGAGAAATGGAGCATAATAGAGGAATCTATCATAAAACAAAATTCGAGGGTTCAGTGGCTCAAAGTTGGAGACTCCAACACTGCTTTTTTCTTTACAAGTATGAAAAGTAGGGCTGCGCAGAACCATATAAGTAGTCTAATAAATGATCAGGGGACTTTGTTATAGACTGAAGATGCTATTAAAGATGAAATACTAAACTTCTATAGAAACTTGCTAGGGTCTGCTACCAGTCAACTGCCTTATGTCAACATAGAAGTAATGAAGGCTGGGGCTACAACTGCAACTCAAACTCATTGCACCTGTTACAAAGATGGAAGTTGTAGCTGCTCTAGAAGGAATTTATGACCAGAAAGCACCCGGCATCGATGGATTTAATGCTTTATTCTACAAGAAAGTATGGCACATAGTTGGACCAGAGATTGAAGCCGTAGTCATGGAGTTTTTTAATTCTTTAGTGATGTGCAAGGCCATTAATTGTACAACGGTGACATTAATCCCGAAGGTACAACATGCTTCCTCTGTGAAAGAATTTAGACCCATCTTGTGTTGCACTGTTCTGTACAAGATTATATCTAAAATCCTAACCACTAGGCTCCAGACAGTCATGGATGAATTTATAGGATCTAGCCAGGTTGCATTTGTTCTTGCGAGAATTATCTCAGATAACATAATTTTGAGCCACGAGTTAGTAAAGGGAAATAGTAGGAAGGGGATATCACCTAGGTGCATGCTTAAGATTGACATGAAGAAGGCGTATAATGTCCAAGCATTCTATTTGGTTGTTTAATCATTGGGCCTTTAGCTCTAGGCCCGATAGTCCCAACTGGATCAGCCTCGGTCCCATAATTCCTTACTAAGTCGGGCTGGTTCATAATAATACCTCATCCTCAAAAAGAACCTTGTCCTCAAGGTTCGAGTAGAGCAACACTGATATCCTAGTGCTCGAGGTCCACTTGCGTACCAGAAACAAACCGCCAGCCCCATAGTTCATAATGACACTAGTGCGTGAAGAGATGCTTAGAGCGTCCATGATATCCCCCTTTGAGTTGGATATATAGATGAGTTCAAGTATCAAAGAAAGTACTCTTCTAATATCTTGCTCCCAAAATTGTAACAGATGTTTTAGATTGCATATTCCCTTTCCAAGCGTCATTTTTCCAGAGAAGTGAAAGAGAGTATTTGGCAGAAATCCTTTGAGTCCTTGAACAGACAAGATTTGTTGCGTAGAAACAACCATAGTTTCAAGGAAAATGAGCACTTTATACCAGCATTCACACCAACTCACCTGTTCAAGTAAAGTTATGACCCCATCAACCTTATGTTTAAGCAAACCGGAAAAGTATCTCTGCAGCCGCAGCACAAGCTTTAGCAAAAGGGAACTGTCTCCTCCCTCTCTTTGCGATTCTCGTAGGAAATTCAAACACTGCCAGCTGGTGAATAGTTTGGCTAACCCAAACAACAGATGTACCAATGAACTTTAGGAGAGCTCCACTTAGAACCACAGTCATAAATCGAGCCGAATGATTAGTCACCATATCATAATAATCAAGTTGGTGACCATAGGATATGAAACTCACTTTCTCAATAACTGCAACAAGTGTCTCCATTATCTGTTTTAGATATTTAGAAAACAGAAACGCATGAAAACGACTAAAAGGTAAGATAAGATTAAGGGGCTCCTCCCACTTTGACCCACTCTGATGTATCAAGGGAAATGTGTTATCCTGGACAAACTCATTGCTGCATGAGTAAAAGTATAGCAGTTCCAAAAATTGAGCAATAGATACAACCATAACAAGAGTAATATCATCTCTAAATATATGAGTGGAGTTACTAGAGATCTGCTCATTCTGAGCACTAACATAAGCAAGACTCAAGCATCTTACAGCTCCTCTTCGAATTGAGGAATTCATATCAGCAAAAGTCAGTGCAAGAGCAATCTTACTAGCCTCAATATGTCTCAACAGAAGATCCAAGGGTTCAATGCAAGCATCCCATGTGGTTGATGCCAAACCCAACGCCTCACAGAAATCATAATTTCGTGTAGTCCCAAGGCATGTAGCAAGAAAACTAGTGCCAGGATCAAAAGGAAAGTCACTACCGCCAAACTTAGCATTCGTGTTTTCATACTCAGCATCATTAGGTACCAAGGCTACAGATGGTTGTCCGAATATGTAAGAAAAAGAAGTTACAACCTCGACATATTCACAATCTAACTCCGCATGGGTGATAAGTGATACAAATCCATCATACTGTTTTAATTCTTCAAATTCACTACATAAAAGCGCATTGGAATCAGCTTGATAAACATGTCCTATATCGAACCAAATGTCCACGAAACTACATGATAGACTAAAATAAGCACAAGCAGCAATATGATTTCTGGCATATTCAAGCATCTCAGATGCCTCTATGGAAGAGACATGTGTTGCACCAGCCGGAACTACAATTAAGGACAGAATGCTGAAACTCAAATTGTTTAACTTCAAGGGCTGCAGACTTAGTCCTAGGTCCCATACATGAAAAATTACACCTTTTTCAAATAAATTACTTTGAGAAACCAGATTTTTCATGTCATTACTATAGCCTTGAGTGAGTACAAGAGGCAGGTCCAAGGCACAACCAATAAAATAGCTAGAGACAATTGCCAAGAGAACATATTTGTGCCTACTGTTTATAAACAATTCTAAACAAGAACCACCCACCTCGATTATGTGCTCCGTGTCAATCCAACTGCATTTGTGTAAGCCAAAATCATGGTAACGAAACAATATATTTTGATTAGCACCAGCAAATGAAAATTCTATCCCAGGAAATCTGCCAATTGTATTCGGCATAATATATCCTTGTCTAGCAAAAGGAATCTGATAACTAGTTATATCCCTTAGAGGAGAAATTTTTAACACCGGAGCTGCATTATCTCTTGCATTTTCCTCCTCTTTATTTTTAGATTCCAGTAGTTTAGTCACGTTACCATTGTAACCAGTTAAACCCACTAAGGAATTAATGGGAACAGAGTTTGAAGGAATACCAATCTGATTGACTAGAATCTCAGCAGTAGACTCGGTTTGCAAGGTCTCACAGTGAGACTGGTGCGTGTTGCCATTTTCGTGAGAGCCTTCATCAAATACCTGGACCTCCTTTGATTTTGCATTGTTTAACAAAGATTTCATTGTATCAGTAAAGACTTCAACATCTGATCACTCAGTAGCAAACACCTTGGAACAACAACATCCATGTGACATATTGTCAAACACATGGGCTTCGATTTCGGTAGATTATTCCTTGACTATAGCCATGTGACCTTCCGGCGATTCGAGATGTTGTTTACAAAAATGAATTCGCGCCTTTGCAGCAAAGTGTTCCCAATCCGTCAATTGTTTGTTCTGGAGAAGCTAGTGGAACCACTACAACGCCTCACTGTCTAGGTAAATAGACGCGCGTAATAATTTGTTATTTTCTGATGTGTCGTAGAATTCAAAGTAGCATTCATCCTGAGAAATCAATAACTCTGGATCCTCGCCACTGAATCGTCGGAATTCCACCGAGGTAGGCTTACTCGTTGTAGGATTTTCAACCAACTCATGTAACAATGAACGAATTTCAGCGATATCCTTCGACCACGAATCCTTCACCACCTTAATTGAATCATCGATAGTTCAAAATATTTGGTCCTCCATTGAATACCTCTGGATGAAAGCACCAATGTAACAAATCAATTTTTCCACACTTATATTCAACAGTGACAGGAAATTACAACTCAACTCAAACTATTCGAGGAATTAGAGATACTAAACTGAAGTACACAGAATAGAGAAGAAGGGGTGAGAAGCTCAGACTAAGAATGGGGATGAGAGGATACAGACATTAGAGAAGGAAGATGAAGAGAAGCAGACATTTCACTCAACAATATACATGCCCCGTATCCCCTCCCCGGATCCCAAGTATAATGTCCAATCATTCTATTCGGTTGTTTAATCATTGGGCCTTTAGCTCCAAGCCCAATAGTCCCAACTGGATCAGCCTCGTTCCCATAATTCCTTACTAAGTCGGGCTGGTTCACAACAGTTATGTTGCCTTAATTTTCCAGCACAATTCATTAAGTGGATTATGACTTGTATTACGACAGTTACATATTCAATCATTGTCAATGGACAACCAACTGCTCCTTTCGAAGCCAAGAGAGGTTTAAGACAAGGGGACCCTTTATCCCCTTTTTTTTTGTCTTAACCATGGAGTATTTAAGTAGATTTTTAAGAGGACTAAAGGATGCACCTGGATTCAAGTTTCACCCTAAATGTGCTAAATTACAGATAGTCCAACTTGGTTTTGCTGATGACATGTTGTTATTTAGTAAAGGGGGCCACAAATTTGTCCAACTATTGTTTCAGTGCTTTCAGAAATTCTCCTCAGTGTCTGGTTTAGTTGCAAATCTTCATAAAAGTTCAATTTATTTTGGTAGGGTTGCACAAGTAGTTCAATCACAGATAATTGATATGTTTGGTATGGTAAAGGTCGATTACATGAAGCTAATACAAAACAAGCTTCTTGGTTTGTTCAGATGATCTTAAAGGCTGGATGCTATATGGAGGAAGCAGGTTATTCTATTGAAGATATGCAAAACCTGCAACATTTCTCTATTAAAAGAATGTACCAGTTGTTGCTAGGAGTCTTTCCAAAGGTAAGCAGGAGAAAACTTATTTGTAACACACCAACTACTCCAAAATGGTTGTTCATTGTAATGTTTGTTGCCCATAGGAAACTTTACACAAAGGATAGAATGACTGAGTGGGGAATGAATGTGACTACTCTGTGTCCTTTGTGTAATTCAGGGGTTGAGTCTATATCACACTTGTTCTTCCAATGTCCTATATCATCAGTAATTTGGACCAAGGTTCTACAATGGTTGGGTATTAGAAGGCAAGCACAAGGGTGGGAAGCATAAATCCAGTGGGCTTGGAAAATTACAATGGTAATAGCGCTGCGGCAATTATGTACAGAATATCTTTAACTTGATCCATCTATTATGTATGGCAAGAAAGGAATCAAATTGTATTTCAAGAGAAGAGGAGTGATGTAGATGTCATAACGAGGAAAATTATCCAAGAGGTATACTTTAGAAGCAGTTTGAAGGTGAAGTTAGCTAGTTATTTGGACAAGTTGAACTTTTACCCTAGCTAGGTGTAGCGAACAGATGTTTGTGGAAGAACTGTCTATGTTGAGTATGTTTAGCAATTTTCTTTTGTATTGAGCTGTAAATTCTCCCTTTGGTAATAAAAGATTTATTTACCAAAAAACAAAATTGAATTACTGACAATTTGATGATAGGGGTTTGTTCTTATGATTTTAAAAGTTGTGTTTCACATTTGAGCTCATTTGGAATAGATTTGGGCGTTGAATCGTGTGATGGATTGTTGCAATTTGAACAACACATTTATGTTTCAAAACATAAGATTAGAAATCTGAAGTTACGTTGAAGAGATTGAACTACTTAAGATCGAATTATTGAAGTTTTATTTGAAAGATAGAAGAACTTCAGATTTGATTTCTAAAGTTGCATTGAAAAAATTGAACTACTTCAGATCACTTTACAATATTTTATGCAATGCGGGTATAACTTCAATAGTGCTCCAAAAGTGAGTATATATGAAATCGCACTTAAACTTAAATATAATAATAATAATAACAATAATAATAATAATAAGCGATAATGGATTCTAAATTACGATAGCAAATAGGTAAAATAACATATTTAATTTCTGCTATTAATAATTAGAAAGTTTAAATAATTTAAATAAGCAAAGAGAGAAAATTAAATGTTAACCAATATTTTATTAAAAAAGTCCAGCTATAACGGCCCAAAGTGGATCACTAAGATCCATTAATAGACGTTCTTCTCTTTCTTTGTGGGGGATAAAAAGAAGTGTTCCCTTGCTTAGGGTTCTTCCGTTTTCTTTTTATTTTTTGACAAAGAGAGAGAAAATATATATATATATATATATATATATATACACACACACATATATACTTTGTGTTAATTAACCGATCTTCCAATAGAGGCCTTCAGAAAACTGAAATGTCATAACATATCTGTAACAACCCGGCCGGTCATTTTGAGAGTATTAGCCTCGAACCCCTATTTATCGCTGCCTTTATTTTATTTTGTAGTTACGTAACTTGCCGGGAGTATTTTCTTTTGGTTTCGGAGTGAAATAGGACACATAGTCCCTAAATCGGGAGTTTAAGTTCTAGGAATTGACCGTAGCTTGAATTGTGTGAAAACGACTCCGGAATGGAGTTTTGACAGTTCCAATAGCTCCGTAGGGTGATTTTGGTCTTAAGAGAGTGTCCGGATGTTGATTTAGAAGTTTGTAGGTCATTTTAGCGTCAATTGGCGAAAATGGGAGAATTGGATGATTTTTGGAAAAGTTTGACCGGGAGTGGACTTTTTGATATCATGGTCGAACTCTGATTCCAAGAGTTGGAGTAGGTTCGTGATGTCAATTATGACTTGTGTGAAAAATTTGAGGTCAATCGGACTTGATTTGGTAGGTTTCGGCATCAGATGTAGAAGTTTGAAGTTTTGAAGTTCATTAGGCTTGAATCGATGCGCAATTCGTGCTTTTAGCGTTATTTGATGTGTTTTAAAGGCTCGACTAAGTTCGTATAATGTTTTAGGACTGGTTGATATTATTGGTTGAGGTCCTGGGGGACTCGGATGGTTTCTGGATGGTTAACAGATCAATTTGGACTTGTGAGAATGGTTGAAGTGCACCAATTCTGGTGCAATCGCACATGCGCAAGATTTACCGCAGGTGCGAATTCGTAGAAGCGAGTACTTGGGCGCAGAAGCGGACTTGGAGAAGGTGGCTTGTGGTCGCAGGTGCGACGTGAAGGTCGCAGAAGCGGAGTCGCTTCTGCGTAAGTATGAGCGCAGAAGCAGAAAAGCCAGGGAGGCCTGTTGATCGCAGATGCGAACGAGGTCCCTAGGAGCGCATGCGAAGAAGCACTCCTTGGTCGCAGGAGCGGAAGCGCAGAGGCACATTTGGATCCACAGAACCGGACAACCTGGACTAAGTTAGAACCTCACCTGCGATGGAAATTCCGCAGATGCGGCTTTGTGCTCGCAAAAGCGATTTCGCTAGGCAAAAAAGGGCTAATTCCGAGGGTTTAATTTCATTCTCCATTTGTGAACCTAGAGTGCTTGGATTGAGGCGAAATTTCGAGGGTTTTTCAGAGAAAACATTTGGGTAAGGATTCTTGACCTGTTTTTGATTAATTTCCACTAAGATATCATTTATTCTTCCTTTAATTAAGGATTTGGGTTGTGAGATTTGTGAAAAAGGTAGAAAAACTCCTTAAGCTGAATTTTGAGATTTTTATCGAGAATTTTGTATCAGATTTGAGTAATTTTGGTATGGGTGAACTCGATATCGAATGGGTGTTCATATTTTATGACCTTTACCCGATTTCGAGACGTGGGCCCGGGTCGACTCTTTGGGGCGATTTTTTGATTCTTTGCTAAAGTCATAGGTTCATTATTTAAATTAGTTTCTTGTAGTTGTATTTACGGTATGTAATTGCTTTTTGCTAGATTTGGGCCATTCAGAGTCGGAAAATCGAGGGAAAGGAATCCTTATCGATTGATTGAACGAGACTTGAGGTAAATGACTTGTCTAACCTTGTGTGGGGGAACCTCCCCTTAGGATTGGTACTGTTGTAACAATTTATGATATGTGAACACCGTGTACGCGAGGTGACGAGTGCGTACATTAGCTAAATGTAAAAATTCTGATTTTTGCTGAGTAATCTTCTTTTAAGTTCCTTAACTGAGTTGCCTTAGCATGTGTAGTTATCATGTTTAGCCTAGTAGCATATGTCTACATGTCTTAACTCTTACTTGCAAATTGTGCAACATGCTTAGTTGAATTGCTTGCTTCCGTGATCTTGCATTCAGTCTTTAACTATATGATTCCTTGGTGTAAATTCGTTGTTCCATAGATTATGTGTTGCATATTTACTTTTGGGACTATGAGGTGGTACCTCTGGAGATCCCCCTGTCGTGTATTTACTTTTGGGACTACGAGGCGGTACCTCAGGAGATCCCCCTGTTGCATATTTACTTTGGTACTACGAGGTGATACCTCGGGAGATCCCCCTGTCGTGTATTTACTTTTGGGACTACGAGGCGGCACCTCGGGAGATCCCCCTATTGCATATTTACTTTTGGGACTACGAGGCGGTACCTCGGGAGATCCCCCTATTGTGTATTTACATTTGGGACTACGAGGTTGTACCTCGGGAGCGCCCTTATTGTTTTACCTCTATTTGTTGTGTTGTGCCTATATGTAATTTCTCATTGTTCAATCCTCTGTCATTTTATTATATGATTATGTCTTCTGTCTTGTTTCCTTTTATTTTCAATAGGGGCCCCGACCTGACCTCGTCACTACTCTACCGAGGTTAGGCTTGACACTTATTGAGTACCGTTGTGGTGTACTCATACTACACTTTTGCACATATTTTTGTGCAGATCCAGGTTCTTCCTACCAGGACAGATACTAGTGAGTTGGACCATATGTGGAGACTTCAAGGTATATCTGCCAGCGTCTGCAGATCTCGGAGTATCCCTCTATCCTTATTATGTTGTTTTCTTTATTCTTTTTAGACTCTGATGTATATAGACACTTAGGCCTCATTTGTTTTTTTTAAGATTAAGACATCTGAGTCTGAATACACATCTGAATATCAAGATGTGTATTAAGATTAAGACGTATGAATCTGAATACACATCTGAATATTAAGATGTTTATTAAGATCTGAATACTAAATAATTAAGACTGTTTGATTTTTAATATCTGAATGTATAAAATTTATATTTATTTGAAAATTAATAAACATAAAATTCAAATGAAATACTAATTAATCAAATATTCTATTAATAAATATATATATAGTTTTTTAAAATATTATAGTTGTTGGTGGTGATGGCTAACGGGTGAATGCCGACTAGAGACAGTGATTGGTGGTAGTGGTTCAAGGTAGTAACTAGTAGTGATTGGTAGTGGTGGCAATTATGATTAAGGATGGTGGTAGTTGGTGGCGATAGTTAATAATGGCGGGTGGTGGTGGTAATTGTGATTGAGGGAGGTGGTGGTGGGTGGTGGTAGGTTATAATGATGGACAGTGCCAGCTGTGGTTGTTGATGGTGATAGGTGATCAGTTGTGGTAGTTGAGGTGGATGAGTGTTGATTGTGGTTGAGAATGATGGTGGTGGGAGTGGTAGGGATGGTGGGTGATGATAGTCGATAATGGTGGCAGTTATGATTGAGGATGATGGTGGTGGTGGTGGTGTGGTGGTAGTTGATAATGGTAGGATGCGGCGGCAGTTAATAATGAATATGGATGATAGCTTCTTAATGAAATTAAGTCTCTGTTATAGATCTTAATCATACAGACCTATTCAGACCCATTAAGTAGTTGTGAAGTTAAAAAAAATACTTAATGATTAAGATCTGAATAATTAAAATTCAGACTTTAAAAATAAACGCACTTAATATCTGAGATCTGAATGATTAAGATTCAGACCTCCATTAAGTGCAAACAAATGAGGCCTAGTATTTTCCCTTAGAAGCTTGTGACTTATTTCTACCGGGTTTTGGGAGTTATAATTATTTGAATCGCAGTTTCTATTTATATTTCATGTGTTGAGATTTGAGTTCAGTTTTATATTCAATTATTCCGCAAATTATTAGGCTTACATAGTCTTAGAGACTATGTGCCATCTCGACATCCTACGGAGGGAAAATTGGGTCATGACAAGTTGGTATCAGAGCTCTAGGTTCATAGGTGTTATGAGTCACAAGCAGTTTTAGTAGAATCTCGCGGATCGGTACGGAGACGTCTGTACTTATCTTCGGGAGTCTATGGAACTATTAGGAAAAGCTTCACTTCTTTGATTCCTTGTCGTGCGAGATATTGACTTCGGATTCTAAAATTATGTCTTTCTATTCTCTCACAGATGGTGAGGACACGTACAGCTATAGCAGATGACCAGACACTCGCGCCTCTTGCTAGGGCCGCGAGAAGACGGGGACGGGGTAAAGGCCGAGGACATCCACGTGGTGCAACCAGAGCACCCGCACGAGCTACTACAGAGGAGCCACCAGTAGCTCCAGTTGGAGGGTAGGCACCTGAGACGTCTGTTACTGCACCAGCCCTCCACGAGACTCTAGCCCAGTTTCTGAGCATGTTCAGCAACTTGGCTCAGGCAGGATTGATACCACTTTCTCCTGTCACATCTCAGGCCGGGGGAGGAGCACAGACTCACGTCGCCCATACCCCAGAGCAGCAGGTTCAGGCCGACCAGGTTCTAGAGATCATAACGATGCAATTGGTAGCTCCAGTTCAGCCTGAGGTTAGAGCAGCAGTTTCTGAGGGGGAGCAACTCAGGCTCGAGAGGTACAAGAAGTACCATCTCCTACTTTCAGTGGCTTGGCGTCAGAAGATGCCTAGGGTTTTCTTGAGGAGTGTCACCATATCCTCCGTACTATGGGTGTTGCGGAGACTAGTGGGATTTCTTTCACTACGTTCCAACTTAGAGGAGCGGCTTATCAGTGGTGGCGAGCATATGAGTTGGGTAGTCCGGCCGAGGCAACTTCACTCACTTGTACTAAGTTCTCATATATGTTCTTGAGGGAGTATGTTCCCTAGAGTCTCAGATATGCATGGCACGCAGAGTTTGAGCAGTTGCGCCAGGGTTCTATGACCGTGTCATAGTATGCGGTCCGATTTAGTGATTTGGCTAGGCATGCACCAGCCTTGGTTGCTACTGTCCGGGAGCGAGTTCGTCCATTTATTGAGGGGCTCAACCCCAGTATCATATTTAGCATGGCCCGAGATTTGGAGATGGATATTGTGTACCAGCAAGTAGTAGGGATTGCAAGGAGCTTGGAGGGTATGCTGGCTTAGGAGAGGGAGGAGAGAGAGGCCAAGAGGTCTCGAGAGTCTGGCACTTATAGTGGTACTCGTGCCCCAACTGCAGCTCGTCAGGGCAGGGGTTATATGGGTCGCCTAGTTCATTCAGCACTACCAGCCGCCAGCAGTGCTCCGGCCATTCCTAGGCCCCAGGATCCCTATTATGTACTGCCAGTGTCTAGTGTACCTCCTGTACGAGGTGCTTTCAGCGGTCTGACTAGTCGATCAAGCCCGATCCAGTCGCAACATCCACATCCTCCGAGAGCTTGTTTTGTGTGTGATGACACTCGTCATGTGGTGAGGTATTTCCCCAGACTCAGGAGGAGTGCACCTTCACAGATTTTTCAGGTACCGCGTGCTCTACCGGGTCCTTAGGCTATGATTACAGCACTAGCTACCACTCCACATGCACCGCTATCTAGAGGTGGAGGTCGAGCAGGTAGAGCTCACCCTAGAGGGGGAGGTCAGGCCAAATATTATGCCCTTCCTGCTAGGACGGAGGCAGCTGCATGAGATACTGGCATCACAGGTATTGTTCCGGTTTGTCACAGAAATGCATCAGTCTTATTTGATTTAGGATACACTTATTCCTATGTGTCATCTTATTTTGCTCTGTATTTGGGTGTATCCCGTGATTCTCTGAGTTCACCTGTATATGTGTCTACAACCGTGGGTGATTCTATTGTTGTTGACCGTGTGTATCGATTGTGTTTGACTATTCTTAGTGGTTTTGAGACAAGAGCCGATTTATTATTGCTTAGTATGGTGGATTTCGATGTTATTTTGGGCATGGACTGATTGTCACCCTATCACGCTATCCTTGATTCTCACGCCAATATGGTGACGTTGGCTATGCCAGGTCTACCATGGCTATAGTGGAGAGGTACCTTAGATCATGTTCCTAGCAAGGTTATTTCATTTCTTAAAGCTCAGCGAATGGTTGAGAAGGGGTGTGATGCGTATCTGGCCTATATGAGGGATGTTAGTGTTGATACTTCTACCGTCGAGTCTGTTCTGGTAGTGAGGGACTATTCAGATGTATTCTCGACGAATCTTCTGGGCATGCCGCCCGACAGGGATATTGACTTTGGCATTGATTTGTTACCGGGCACTCAGCCCATTTCTATTCCACTTACTCGATAAGGGCTTCATTTGTCCCAGTGTGTTGCCTTGGGGTGCTCCTGTCTTGTTTGTAAAGAAGAAGGATGATTCTATGCGAATGTGTATTGATTATCGCCAGTTGAACAAGGTTACAGTGAAGAATAGGTATCCATTGCCACGTATTGATGACCTATTTGATCAGCTTCAGGGTGCCAGAGTGTTCTCTAAGATCGACTTGTGTTCAGGCTATTATCAGTTGAAGATTAGTGAGCCAGATATCCCAAAGACTGCTTGCAGGACTTGGTATGGTCATTATGAGTTACTTGTGATGTCTTTTGGGGTGACCAATGCCCCAACAATATTCATGCACTTGATGAACAGTGTATTTCAGCCCTATCTTGACTCTTTCGTCATTGTGTTTATTGATGACATTCTAGTGTACTCCCAGAGTCGGGAGGATCATGAGCAGCACCTGAGAACTATTCTTCAGACCTTGAGGGAAAAGAAGTTGTATGTAAAAGTTTTTAAGTGTGAATTCTAGCTAGACTCAGTGGCATTTTTGGGTCATGTAGTATCGAGTGAGGGGATCAAGGTAGATTCGAAGAAGATTGAAGCAGTACAGAGTTTTCCCAAACCATCCTCAGCTATGGAGATCCGGAGTTTTCTTGGCTGGGCGGGGTATTACCGTCACTTCATATAGGGTTTCTCATTTATTGCAGCACCTATGACCAGATTGACCCAGAAGGATGCTCCAATCAGGTGGACCGAGGAGTGTGAGGAGATATTTCAAAAGCTCAAGACTGCTTTGACTACAATCCCAGTGTTGGTATTGCCTACTAGTTCGGGGTCCTATACGGTGTATTATGATGCGTCGCGCATTGGTCTCGGTGCGATGTTGATGCAGGACGGTAGGGTGATTGCCTACGTGTCTAAATAGATGAAGGTACATAAGAAGAACTATCATGTCCACAACCTCGAGTTAGCAGCTATTGTTCATGCCTTAAAGCTTTGGCGGCACTATTTGTATGGAGTCCCTTGTGATGTCTTCACCGATCATCGGAGTCTATAGCATCTGTTTAAACAGAAGGATCTTAACTTGCGGCAACGGAGATGATTGGAGTTGCTTAAGGATTATGACATCACCATCCTCTATCATCCCGGAAAGGCCAATGTGGTGGTCGATGCCTTGAGTCGCAAGGCGGAGAGTGTGGGTAGTTTAGCATATCTACCAGTGGCAGAGAGGCCTTTAGCCTTGAATGTTCAGGCCTTGGCCAACCAGTTTGTGAGATTGGATATTTCTGAGCCGAGCAGAGTTTTGGCTAGCGTGGTTTCTTGGTCTTCTCTTTATGATCGTATCAGAGAGCGTCAGTATGATGACCCCCATATGCTTGTCCTTAAGGACACGGTTCAATATTGTGGTGACAAGGAAGTCACCATTGGAGATGATGGTGTATTACGGATGCATGGCAGGCTATGTGTGCCTAATGTAGATGATTTGCATGAGTTGATTCTCCACGAGGCTCATAGTTCGCGGTACTCCATTCATCCAGGTGCCGCAAAGATGTATCAGGACCTGAGGCAACACTATTGATGGAGGTGGATGAAGAAGGACATAGTGGAATATGTAGCTCGGTGCTTAAATTGTCAGCGGGTGAAGTATGAGCATCAGCGACCGGGTGGATTGCTTTAGAAGTTAGAGATTCCGGAGTGGAATGGGAGCGGATCACTATGGATTTCGTTGTTAGGCTCCCACGGACTTAGAGAAAGTTCGATGCAGTTTGGGTGATTATGGATAGATTGACCAAGTTAGCTTATTTTATTCCTATAGTTACTACTTACTCTTCGGAGCAGCTGGCCCGGGTTTACATTCGTGAGATTGTCACGCTTCATGGCATACCGGTATTTATCATCTCTGACCGGGGTACGCATTTTACATCACGGTTTTAAAGAGTTGTACATCATACATTGGGTACTGGGGTAGAGTTGAGTACAACATTTCACCCTCAGACGGACGGACAGTCCGAGTACACTATTTAGATATTAGAGGATATGCTTCGTGCGTGTGTGATGGATTATAGGGGTACTTGGGATCAGTTCTTTCCACTTACGGAGTTTGCCTACAACAACAGTTATCAGGCGAGCATTCAGATGGCACCGTATGAGGCTTTTTATGATAGACGGTGCCGGTCTCCAGTGGGTTGGTTTGAGCCGGGCGAAGCTAGGTTATTGTGTACAGACTTGGTTCAGGATACCTTGGAAAAGGTTAAATTGATTCAGGATCGACTTCGTACAACCCAGTCCAGGCAACGTTGTATTCATGGTTGGGGAGCGGGTCTTGCTCCGGGTTCCCCCATGAAAGGTGTTATGAGGTTCGGAAAGAAGGGCAAGTTGAGCCCTAGGTATATCGGGCCTTTTAAGATTCTTGAGAGGGTTGGAGAGGTGGCTTATAGACTTGCACTACCACCTAGTCTCTCTATAGTTCATCCAGTATTCCATGTTTTCATGCTCCGAAAGTATCACGGTGATCCGTCCCATGTGTTAGACTTCAGCTCAGTCTAGTTGTACAAGGATCTATCTTATGTTAAGGAGTCGGTGGCCATTTTGGACAGGCAGGTTCGAAGGTTGAGGTCAAAGAACATCACGTCAGTGAAGGTTCAGTGGAGGGGTCATCCGGTCGAGGAGGCAACTTGGGAGACCGAGCATGATATGCGCAGTCGTTATCCTCATCTTTTCACCACTTAAGGCATATCTCTATACTCGTTCGAGGATGAACGTTTGTTTTAAGAAGGGAAGGATGTAACGACCTAACCGGTCTTTTTGAGAGTATTAGCCCCGAACCCCAATTTAAAGCTCCCTTTATTTCATTTTGTGGCTATGTAACTTGTCGGGAGTATTTGTTTTTGGTTTCAGAGTGGAATGGGACACATAGTCCCTAAATCGGAAGTATAAGTTCTAGGAATTGACCGTAGCTTGAATTGTATGAAGATGACTCCAAAATAGAGTTTCGACGATTTTTTTTTTTTGCCTAATGGCTAATATATAAATAAAATTCCAAAAATGGGTCCAATCCTTACCAAACCAAAATAGAAATTGCATGAAGTTACTAGCTATTAAAAAAGATAGAAAAGCTAAAATCTAATGAACTAACTATTACAACATGATAAGTTGAATGCTTCCTTCTCCTATTAGTGTATGTGAATCCAATTGTCGTTGGCAAATACCAAGCAACACCTATCAAGCTCTCACCAGGCGCCAGGGTATATTGTCCATAGGCTAAAATAAATTCCAAACATCTCCACCGCAGAGTTGAAGTCCGCATCGTCCTCCAAATTTCGCTACTATATGATCTCCATATGCAGTGGACTGATTTTGTTCAAGTATTAATCATGTGCTCACTCTAAGGTGTAGAAGAGGAGCTTGGCTTTAGACAGGCTTTGCAAGGCAAAAGCCAGGCTTGAGCTGGCTTTATAAGGCAAAGGCCAGGCATGCGCTGGCTTTAGGCAGGATTTGCAAGGCAAAAGCCAGGCTTGAGCTGGCTTTAGGCAGGCTTTGCAGGCCAAAGGCCAGGCATGAGCTAGCTTTAGGCAGGCTTTACAAGATAAAATCCAGGCATGAGCTGGCTTTAACCAGGATTTACAAGGCAAAAGCCAGGCATGAGCTGGCTTTAGGCTGGCTTTACAAGGCAAAATCCAGGAATGATCTAGCTTTAAGAAGACTTTGCAAGGCAAAGGCCAGCCTATGCCTTTTTGTGAACTTGTAAGCTCAGATCCTTCCCTACTAGAACCTTTAATGTAGACATCATTCAAAACATTGCTAAACCATCCTCAGATTGAGCTTGAAAGCATGCTAATACCACTGAGAAATGATTCAACAATCTCCAAAAATACNTCCAGGCATGAGCTGGCTTTAACCAGGATTTACAAGGCAAAAGCCAGGCATGAGCTGGCTTTAGGCTGGCTTTACAAGGCAAAAGCCAGGAATGATCTAGCTTTAAGAAGACTTTGCAAGGCAAAGGCCAGCCTATGCCTTTTTGTGAACTTGTAAGCTCAGATCCTTCCCTACTAGAACCTTTAATGTAGACATCATTCAAAACATTGCTAAACCATCCTCAGATTGAGCTTGAAAGCACGCTAATACCACTGAGAAATGATTCAATAATCTCCAAAAATACTATATGATGGGTTCAGCATTTTCCTTAGCATTTGGACATATCAGTTTGTGCAGAATCCAATCTTGTGAAGCCATCAGTCTGGGGTTCTTCTCTTTTCTATCCTAATCCTAAGGTTAGGTGATTGAGATTTGTCTATATTTATCAACCTCCTCCCTGCACTAGGCAGTTCATAAAATGAATGAAACTCAGATGTACCTGCAAAAGAGAACACAATGTTAGCTATAAAATCTGCCAATGAGTTGCCTTCTCTGAACATATGTTGAAAGATCACATTGAAGTTGTCCTTCATCTCTATAATTTTCTTCACATCCTGTGCAATTACCCAAGGAGGATCCCATTCCCCTTCTATCGCCTTCTTCATCACCAATGAATCAGTCTCCAGTATGAGAGGGTGAAAATCATGCTCCACACAATACTCCAACCCTTGAATAATAGCCTTAGCTTCAGCCACCACATTAGTTGTAACTCCCAGGTATACTGCCCTAGCATACACCACATCACCTTCATCATCCCTCACACAAAAGCCTAGGGAGCTAGGTCCAGGATTACCCTTTGAAGCTCCATCAGTATTACATTTGTACCAACCATGACAAAGAAGCTGCCAGGTTACTCTTGTAGTGATCAATATAGGTTTATATCCTTCAAAGTATTGAATCATGGCTGGCCATAACAATGGAATATTAGGGATCCAAGCATACATCACCCTTGTTAGTTGATGCAATGTCCTATTTATCTCATGAATCACCCTATTTGTGGACATTGAACCACCATGGTTACCTGCATTTCTTCTCTTCCAAAGTTCCCAAGTGATGATAGCTGGTACTACTTGAAATAGTGGCTTTAATTTCGGACAACACAGAGCATACCGCCAATGCCTTATAATCTGCTTCAATTGAATCAATTGCACAGAAATTCCAGCAGCCCCCATGAACAAGTTCCATACCTTAGAGGCAGTAGGACTTGTGACAAATATATGCTCAATGGATTCCTCTTGGGGCTGCTGACAACACCAACACCTAGATATCACCATTTGCCCTTGCCTGCTCCACATATCATCGGTGGATATTTTCTGCCTCCACAATCTCCACAAGAAGAAGGATATCTTGAATGGCAAACCTTTAATCCATATTAACTTGAATTCCTGATTAGGATCTGCCATATGCCTTAATATTTGCCAAGCACTGCTAACACTGAACTTGCCTGAAGGAGTTGGAATCCAGTATGGCTTATCCCAGTATCCCTCACTGCCTTCATAGTGCACATTTAGCCTTATATGTTCTGCAATTTCCTCTTTAAAAGTTTGATCTAAGCAGCTGATCATCCCATGTTTCCCCTTGCCGCAGTTTTGCCACCACCTGAAGACCTTCATTGATTGGAAAGTCTTCAGGTAATACATGATAAAGTGCACCCAATCAAGTCCAATTTTCATGCCAAATATTAGTTGTTCCACTCTTCAATTCCCATACGATCTTATGTTCTACTTCTTCCCTAGCATTCAGCATTTGTCTCCAAACTTGAGACCTTCCCCTAAAATGCACCACAGTTGGTGGCTCCTTCTTGCAATACTTATTCCATATGAAATTAGACCACAAAGATTTTGTGCTCCTAAACCTCCACCATAGTTTAGCAAACAGTGCCCTTGAGATATCATTTAAGGACCTAAAACCTAGCCCCCCTTCCTCTTTAGGAAGGCAAAGATTTTGCCATGAAGTCCAGTGTCTGCTTCTCCCTTCTTCCTTTGTGCTCCAAAAGAACCTAGAAAAATTCTTATGTAGATGCCCCAGGATGTTGTTTGGTGGATCAATGACTGATAACATGTGAACTGGCATACTTTGTAACACACTAGAGATGAGTGTTTTCTTTCCTCCAAATGACAGCAGTTTTCCTTTCCATGAATGTAATTTAGCCTTCACCTTCTTGATAAGATCCTCATAATAGTCCTTCCTCCTTCTAGTGTAAAAAATAGGGCACCCTAGATATGTGAAGGGGAATTTACCTCTTGCAAATCCTGTAATAGCTCCAACTGCCTGAAACAATCCATTAGCAACCTTTGAATACATGTAGTATGAACTCTTATCTTTGTTGATCATCTGACCTGATATCTTCTCATAGTTCCCCAACACTGCCATAATCTTGCTCAAAGAGGGAGGATGAGCAGACGCAAAGATTATCGTATCATCAGCATACACCAAGTGGTTTAAAGAATCATACCACTTGGGCATTCCAAATCCCACAAATGACTTCTCTTCAAAAAGCTTATTCAAAGACCTGGAAAGTACCTCAGCTGACAGAATGAACAATGCTGGAGACAGGGGATCCCCTTGTTTCACACCCCTTGTCGACTTAAAGAACCCTGAGGACTGCCCATTCACCAATACTGAATACCAGTTATTTGACATCAAGTTCCACACCATGTTGATGAAGTGTTCAGAAAATCCCAT
>AWOL01S0000895.1:84747-97491 GCA_000715115.1 Nicotiana otophora
CTCCAAATGACAGCAGTTTTCCTTTCCATGAATGTAATTTAGCCTTCACCTTCTTGATAAGATCCTCATAATAGTCCTTCCTCCTTCTAGTGTAAAAAATAGGGCACCCTAGATATGTGAAGGGGAATTTACCTCTTGCAAATCCTGTAATAGCTCCAACTGCCTGAAACAATCCATTAGCAACCTTTGAATACATGTAGTATGAACTCTTATCTTTGTTGATCATCTGACCTGATATCTTCTCATAGTTCCCCAACACTGCCATAATCTTGCTCAAAGAGGGAGGATGAGCAGACGCAAAGATTATCGTATCATCAGCATACACCAAGTGGTTTAAAGAATCATACCACTTGGGCATTCCAAATCCCACAAATGACTTCTCTTCAAAAAGCTTATTCAAAGACCTGGAAAGTACCTCAGCTGACAGAATGAACAATGCTGGAGACAGGGGATCCCCTTGTTTCACACCCCTTGTCGACTAAAAGAACCCTGAGGACTGCCCATTCGACGGTTCCAATAGCTCCGTATGGTGATTTTAGTCTTAGGAGCACGTCCGGGTATTGATTTGGAGGTACGTAGGTCATTTTAGCTTTAATTGGCAAAAATGAAAGAATTGGATGATATTTGGAAAAGTTTGACCGGGAGTGGATTTTTTTATATCGGGGTCGGATTCCGATTCCGGGAGTTGGAGTAGGTCTGTGATGTCAATTATGAGTTGTGTGAAAATTTGAGGTCAATCGGACTTGATTTGATATGTTTCGACATCGGATGTAGAAATTTGAAGTTTTGAAGTTCATTAGGCTTGAATCGATGCACAATTCATATTTTTAGCATTGTTTGATGTTATTTAAAGGCTCCACTAAGTTCATATGATATTTTAAAACTGGTTGGTATTATTGGTCGAGGTCCTGGGGGCCTCGGATGGTTTTCAGATGGTTAACAGATCAATTTGGACTAGTGAGAATGGCTGAAGTGCACCAGTTCAGGTGCAATCGCACCTACGAAAGATTTACCGCATGTGCGAGCTCGTAGAAGCTGCCTTGGAGAAGATGCCATGTGGTCGCAGGTGTGACGTGAAGGCCGTAGAATTGGAGTCGCTTCTACGAAAGTATGAGCGTAGAAGCAGAAAGGCCAGGGAGGCCTGTTAATCGAAGATGCAGACGAGGTCCGTAGGAGCACATGTGCAGAAGCGCTCCTTGGCCGCAAAAGCGGAATCGCAGAGGTGCATTTGGGTCCGCAGAAGCGGACGAGCCTAGACTAAGTTAGAACCGCACCTGTGATGGATATTTTGCATGTGTGGAGCTACAGATGTGGTTGTGTGCTCACAGAAGCGATTTCGCTAGGCAGAAAAGGGCCAATTATAAGGGTTTAATTGCATTCGCCATTGTGAACCTAGAGAGCTCAGATTGAGGTGAAATTTCGAGGGTTTTTTAGAGGAAACATTTGGGTAAGGATTCTTGACCTGTTTTTGATTAATTTCCACTAAGATATCATTTATTCTTCCTTTAAGTAAGGATTTGGATTGTGAGATTTGTGCAAAAGGAGGAAAAAATCCTTAGGGCGAATTTTGAGGTTTTGATCGAGCGTTTTGTGTAAAATTTGTGTAATTTTTGTATGGGTGAACTCGATATCGAATGGGTGTTCGTATTTTGTGACTTTTATCAGATTTCAAGATGTGGGCCCGGGTCAACTTTTTGGGACGATTTTTTGATTCTTTGCTAAAGTCGTAGTTTCATTATCTAAATTAGTTTCTTGTAGTTGCATTCACGGTATGTAATTTCTCTTGGCTAGATTTAGGCCCTTTAGAGTCGGAAAATCAAGGGAAAGGCATCCATATCGATTGATTGAGCGAGACTTGAGGTAAATGACTTGTCTAACCTTGTGAGGGGGAACCTCCCCTTAGGATTGGTACTGTTGTAACAATTTGTGATATGTGAACACCGTGTACGCGAGGTGACGAGTGCGTACGCGGGCAAAATGTAGAAATTTCGGTTCTTGCTGAGTAGTCTTTTTAAATTCCTTAACTGAGTTGCCTTAGCATGTGTAGTTATCATGTTTAGCCTAGTAGCACATGTCTACGTGTCTTAACTGTTACTTGCAAATTTTGCAACATGCTTAGTTGAATTGCTTGCTTCCGTGATCTTGCATTCAGTCTTTAACTGTATGATTCCTTGTTGTAAATTCGTTGTTCCATAAATTATGTGTTGTATATTTACTTTTGGGACTATGAGGCGGTACCTCTGGAGATCCCCCTGTCGTGTATTTACTTTTGGGACTACGAGGCGGTACCTCGGGAGATCCCCCTGTTGCATATTTACTTTTGGGACTGCGAGGCGGTTTCCCGGGAGATCCCCCTATTGGGTATTTACTTTTGGGACTACCAGGCGGTACCTCGGGAGTGCCCCTGTTGTTTTACCACTAATTTCTCATTGTTCAATCCTCTGTCATTTCATTATATTATTATATCTTCTGTCTTGTTTCCTTTTATTTCTAGTATGGGCCCCGACCTGACCTCGTCACTACTCTATCGAGGTTAGGCTTGGCACTTACTGGGTACCGTTGTGGTGTACTCATACTATACTTTTGCACATCTTTTTGTGCAGATCCAGGTTCTTCCTACCAGGCCAGATACTAGTGAGTTGGACCGTACATGGAGACTTCAAGGTATATCTGCCAGCGTCCGCTGACTTCGGAGTTCCCCTCTATTCTTATTATGTTATTTTCCTTATTCTCTTTAGACTCTGATGTATAAAGACACTTAGTATTTTCCCTTAGAAGCTTGTGACTTATTTCTACCGGATTTTGGGAGTTGTAATTATTTGTACTGCAGTTTCTATTTATATTTCATGTGTTGAGATTTGAGTTTAGTTTTATATTCAGTTATTCTGCAAATTGTTAGGCTTACCTAGTCTTAGGGACTAGGTGCCACCACGACATCCTACGGAGGAAAAATTGGGGTCGTGACAATATCGGGTTCTCCGACCAATTGAGCTTATAGACTATGTCGCGTAGGTAATTACGAGATAGAACTAGGGGCGGCTCGAGAAGAAGACTAGTGTCACGACCCAAATTTTACTCTGTAGGACGTCGTGATGGCACCTAGTCTTAGGGACTAGGTAAGCCTAACACTTACTGAATTAATGACAAACTCAACCAAAAACTATTAAACATGAACAGAAATATTTCTATACAAAACTTACAATCCCAAAACCGGTAGTACAAGTCATAAGCTCTACTAAGTTTACTAGAAAGTCTTCTAAGTACAACTGTTTCGGAATAGAAATAAGCTATACAAGTACAATATCAGAAGGTGACACCGAGTCCTACGAATGCAACAACATGCATATCTTGAGTCTCCACAGCAAAGTTCGAACAGCTAGCTAATGATCAACCAACTCCGTAGTACCTAGATCTGCACAAAAATGTGCAGAAAGCGTAGCATGATTACACCATAGCAGTACCCAATAAGTATCAAGACTAACCTCGGTGAAGTAATGACGAGGGACAGTTAAGACACCTACTAGATCAAATAACTTGTACAAGTATGAATGTTAAACTAACACGGAACAATATCAGAATAAAACTAAGCATGATAACAATATCGAACAATGTTTGTGATAGGAAACTAAGAGAAACAATTAGCAAAAGGGAAACAAACAGGTAATAACGCCGTGGAGTAAGCTGAATACAGCTAAAGTCCGGTGAAACCAAGTAGAGGGAACAATTAATAATTCAATAGGAGCAACCGCTTCCACACAAGATTTGTTCAAAGATTTTCCCTAGGTACTTCACCTCATAGTCACATTTCACGGGTCCCAATTAGTGAACCGTAATCACTTGGCATCTCGTGTCCACATTACAATTCATAACCGCACAGACGACTCACGTGCCAAGAGAGTGACAATATCAAATATCTGCATGGTCAACTCACGTGCCAACAATAATAATAATTCGTGACTACACGGACAACTCACGTGCTAATAGAACAACTCTCACACGGAAGGCAAGTAAACATGAGTACATGTAAATGGTCAATAACATTAGGATTCATATTCTTAAACCGATATGGGTGATTAATTACGTGTATGCTTGTGCAAGTGTTCTATCCCAATTCAAGTTAACAAGTAAGAGTAGAGACAATGAATGGCACATAAAAAACGATTATCACAAAATGTACAAGGTAAAACTCACACAAGGTAGGCACATCACTACACAAATCTCAACAATAACAATGCCCTCAGGCCATCACATGTCATCACAAATCATTTTCCAACATAGCCCACCTTGTCTCGCCACTTGCGCAACAATAAAGTAATGCATGTTTTGTCTCGCCACACGCACATAATTATTCTTACCTTGTCTCTACACATGCGCAAACCCATATATATAGTCTGCCTTGTCACGTCGCATGTACAAATATCAATAATAACAACAGCACAGACAACTCACGTGCGAATATCCCGACAAAATACGCTTAACAATACCACGTGTGCCAAAACATAACAACACAATAAAATGACTTTCACAACATGTGCTCATATGCCACAACATTTTCTCAATTTCAATACCACAACCACGCATAGCCCTCGGCTCAACAACACTGAGTACAACAGCAACAATAATGATAACACAAGAGTACGACAAGTAAACCAACAGAAGAACTTCAGAACATAAAGAAACGGAAGAACGAGCTCACAAAAAAGACACAACGGGGAATAATGGTCTCAACAAGAATAGCTCAACAAGGGAGAGATAATGTGTAACAATAATTCCACAAAAGTGCAATTCGACAATAAGAGAGATAGCATGAATTAATGACCCCAAATAAGAATATGTCAACAATAAACGGGATAACAAAACTTTAATACAGGCTAAGTAATTACGAAAGAAATAATATTAACTTCAATAAAGGTTAAGCGATAACGGAAGAAATAATAATTTTAATTAAGGTTAAGAAATTACGAAAGAAATAATAATAACTTCAACTAAGGTTAAAAAAACTACGGAAAAGACAACAAGGCAATAAAGAAGCAAAAACTTCAATTAAGACACATAAGGTTTTAATTGCCAACAAGGGCAGAACATAAATCAATCAATTCCAAATAAGACATGTAAGGGTGAATTTAGTGAATGGAGGATTTAACATGTTAAAATAATTTTACATCTAATGAACATAAGAACCTAAGAGCCCTAAACGGTCAAATTTTCACAAATAATTCCGAGTACGTACTCGTCACCTCGCGTACACGGCCTTCACATGACACAATTAGCACAAATGACTCAAATCCCAAGGGGTAGTTCCCCCACACAAAGTTAGGCAATATACTTACCTCAAAGAAGCTATACTAATACTCTAAAATGACCTTCTCGAGTGAAACAACCTCCAGACGGCTCAAATCTAGCCAAAGTAACTTCAAATCATAAATAAAACTCTTCGAAAATAATTCCGGATCATAAAGCTTCGGTCTTAAATTAAAACTAAAAAGTCAACCCAGGGCTCGCACCTCAGAACTGATAAAATTCATAAAATTCGAACACCCATTCCGATACGAGTCCAACCATACCAAAATTATCAAATTCTGATATCGAATATCCCTTCAAATCCTCATTTTACATGTTTGAAAGACTTTATAAAATTTCCATTTTCTTCCATTCAATTCACTAATTTAATGATAAACACAAAGATAAAATCATGAAATAAAATAAAATCACGGTAAAGATCACTTACCCCAAACAACCATGTGAAGAACCCCTTAAAGATCGCCCAAATCCGAAGTCTACAACTCAAAATATGATAAAAATGGTGAAACCTCCGTTTTTAGAAACCTCTCCAGGAAAGTCGCATTTGATACCTGAAACTTATAAATCACATTTCACACTTGAGACTTATAAATTGCATTTCACACCTAAGACTTATAAATCTCATTTGACACCAGTGATTTGACTCTGTTCCCTCAGACACCAGGAAAATAGCAGTCTTTCCAGATACGGAAATAGGCATAACTCTCTCATACGAATGCGACGATTCTTGTTGTTATGGTTCTGTATGGTTAAATAGAATCAAACCAAAGGTCGTTTGCATAATGTGGTACCGTTTATGCCAAAAGAAACAACACTGAAATATCAAATAAGAGCGCGGCACAATCCAAAACCCATCTGAAACTCACCGGAGCCGGGTCCCCAACCAAGTATACTAACAAGTCGCAAAAAATAATATGAACTTGCTCGAAGCATCAAATTGCCTCTAACAATACTAGAATCATGAATCGCACATCGATTCAAGCTTAAGAAACTTATGAACTTCTAAATTCCAAAACTAATGCAGATTCATATTAAACCAACTCTGATTGACTTTAAATTTTGCACACAAGTCATAAATAACAGTACGGAACTATTCCAACTTTCGGAACTGGGATCCAACCCCGACATCAATAAAGTTAAATCCCGATCAAACTTTTCAAAATCTTCTATTTTTTTTAATTTTCGCCAATTTATGCTGAAACGACCTACGGACCTCCAAATTAACATCCGGACACGCTCCTAAGACCAAAATTATCATAAGGATCTATCTCAACCATTAAAATATCATTTCGGAGTCGTCTACACAAAAGTCGAACTCCGGTCAACTCTTACCGCTTAAGCTTCTAAAACAAGAATCATTCTTCAAAATCAATCCCGAATTATCCGAAATCCGAACTCGACCACGCACGCACATCATAACATATAATACGAAACTGCTAGAGACTTTAAGCCACCGAACGGGACACTAATCCTCAAAACGACCGATCGGGTCGTTACAACTAGTAAAGCTTTTCCTTTAAACTCCGAAAATTTTGTGGCCCCAAATTGTTTTAACGGAAAAGGTCCAAATATGCCCTTGTACTGTATGAAATTGAGCACATTTGCCCTTCGTTAATACTTTTCTCAAATATGCCCTTACCGTCACATAATTGGTCCATATATGCCCTTAGAGTTACACAATTGGCACATATATGCCATTTTCGAAACGGAATTCACCCAAACTAGTTAGCTCTTTCGTTAATTATATTAAAGTGTATTACAAACACTATTTCCTTTTTATTAGTACTTTTTCTCTTTACCTATCTCTTTTCTTTCTTCTTTCTTCTTTTCTTCTCTTTTTTTTCCTTTTTCTTACTCCCTTATCCGATTTCCTCCATTACGGATGTCTTCTTCATTTTCGTCACCAATTTCACTTGACAAAACTCATGAATTTTAATTATTAAGAAAATTCTCGCATAATAATATTTTAATAGATCATATGTTTGTCAATTTTTTAATCTTTACAGAACATATATTTAGTTCTAAAACTTTTAACAAAGTAAGATTGAAATAATATTTATGTAACAAAAAACCCAAAAAATCTAATAAAATCGAACAATCCAAACTGATATAATTGGTTTGGTTTGGTTTTGATAAAAACCGAACCAACCCGTTTTATGTACACCCCTAATTTATATAGTTAATAAAATAGAAAATATTCAGCTGAAAAAAGATGAAAAAAGACGAACAACTCAAATTTATAACACTACAGCTTGAACTCTAGGCTTTTAATAATTAAATTATTTGTCTGAAAATAATTTAAATATTTTGGTCTTTTGAGTATTGTTAAAGGTTGAGATATTTTTATTATTTTAAAGTTTAAACCATAATTTTTGGAATAATTTAATTTCGTTTATTTAGAGGTCTAGTGAAATTGGAACTTGATTACCTTATGGGAGAATTTTTTTAGTAATTGGAATTCATGAGTTTTGTCAAGTGAAATTGGTGACGAAAATAGATAAGACATCAGTAATGGAGGAAACGGATAAGGGAGAAAGAAAAAGGAAAAAAAAGAGAAGAAAAGAAAAAAAAGAAAGAAAAGAGAAAGGTAAAGAAAAAAGTACTAATAAAAAGGAAATAGTGTTTGTAATACACTTTAATACAATTAACGAAAGAGCTAACTAGTTTGGGTGAATTCCGCTTCGAAAAGGGCATATATGGGCCAACTGTGTAACTCTAAGGGCATATATGGACCAACTATGTGACGATAAGGGCATATTTGAGCTAAAGTATTAATGAAGAGCAAATTTGCTCAATTTTGTATAGTACAAGGGCATATTTGGACCTTTGCCCTTGTTTTAATAGTGCATAGGTAAGGGTAAGGTCTGCGTATACCCTGCCCCTCCCAAGATCCCACACGTGGGATCATACTAAGTATGTTATTGTTATTGATATTATTTTTTATTGAAGTTTGTAGAAAAGAGGAAAGAAAGAAATGATATTTACTTTTAACATTAGAAATATTTTAGAACTTTGAATGGAACTACTCGAATCTTCATATTAGTAAATAATTTTTTTACAACAACATCCAAGGTAATGTATTAATTAACCTTTACAAATATAAATAATAATATTATTATGTGAAATTAAAAATTTAATGTCCTTTAATAATACAACACGATACATAAAAAGTACAAATAAAAGAAAAATTAATTGTTTGTGTGAGTGAGTGTGCGTGTGTGTGTATATATATATATATATATATATATATATATATATATCATTAAAAATTAATTATGGCTAATCCTATTTAATATCATTGCCTATAATAAATGGTAGCGAACTTGCGATTAAATCATATTAATACTGTCACTATATGTAACTTAAATCTGTCACTACTAGAAATTCGGCAAAAACCGACCACGGTCGATCGATTAATTTTGGTCGGTTAAAAAACCGGCCAAAAAACGACCAAAGTTGATCGGTTTTTCAAAATATTTTATTTTTTAATTTGTTTTTACGAAACCGGCCAACTTTGGTTGGTTTTCTTTGGCGCAAAAATGCGGGAAACTATTTTTGAGTCCCGCGAAATTTATTTTTCAAGAAACCGATCAACTTTGGTCGGTTTTTTATTTAAAATATATTAAAATTAATATTTAAAAAACCGACCAAAATTGATCGGTTAATTTGGCTGGTCATTTTAAAAAATCGACCGAATTCAGTCGGTAATTTTATTTTTTAATAAAACCAACCAACTTTGGTCGGTAATTTTCGTGCGAAAATACAATTAAAGAGTATAAATGAAATAAAAGACAGTTTTAAAACAAAATGCACCAATGGTCTAGTGGTAGAATAGTATCCTGCTACAATACAAACCCCGGTTCGATTCCCAGATGGTGTATTTTTTAATTACATAATTAAAATACCGACCCACTTTGGTCGGTTTTTTCGGCAATTCTTTTTTTGAATTTAATTGATTGGTCGGTAATTTCCAACCAACATTGGTCGGTATGCCTTTCCGACTTTCAAAATACCGACCACACGTTAATGGTCGCGTTTTGGACGGTTATTGGCCATTACCGATCAACTTTGGTCGATTTATTTAGACGGTTTTTCCGAATTTCTAGTAGTGTGTTTCACTGTTTTATGTAAGGATGTTTTAACGTATAACATTTACTTTTTCAATTGTTACTAATACTGAGCTAAAGAGAAAAGTGTATAAGTAATCTTCTAATAGGCCACCCCAGAAAGCAAAAGGACAAGGTTTTCCTTAAATTGCAGTGGTAACAAATAGTCCAAGTTAGTTTATAGGTTTGTTTCTTGTGTTTTTGGAATTTTTCATAATCACAACATGGCATACCTTGAGTTGTTTATCTTATTTAGGAGAATCGGGCTGCTGGAGCGATTGGTAGTCGCATTAAGCTTGAATGTGGTTGCCAATGGCTATGTGCCCCTTCCCCAGCTCCGAATGATGCGGGTTTGGGTGCGGGTTCAAATACTAGGGAAGTTGCTGGGGATGAGGAGGGAGATGCTTCCTCTAGTGGGAGCGGGGGGGATCACCCTAGTGACCTTACCTACAGTCCTCCATTTGAAGAATTTTCGGATGAGTAGGGTGTTCATCTATAATACTTTATATCTATAGTACTTTTGATCGCTAGATATGCTCTAAAATTACTGTTGTTAAGCATATAGAGGAGTAACTTTACTTCTTTTTATCTTCTGTTTTTGCCTTCAAAATTTCTTTATTCTACTTTCCATGCGGGTCGAACTAATGATACAGTACAGAGGTTAAACTCATATCCATCTCACATATATCAGCAAATAAATGTTCCGTATAAGAAGAAAATTTATTTAAACTCCACAAAATTAATAATGATTCTTTACAATAAGTGATGGTATGTATTACCATTAGCGCCGTCAAAATGGACTTCGCTCGTGAGACTAGCCCAACTCAGCCCGCTACTTGGGTAGGGTTGAGTTGCGATTTTTTGAACCCATTTAAAACTAAGGTTTATAAGCTCGGCCCAAGTCAGCATGCTGGCCCTTGAAACTTGAACGAGTCTGGGTCTGGGTGTCCCGTGGGCCAAAAATTAATTAAATTTAAATTTAAATATTTAATATATAAAAATAGTAAAAACTAAAAAAAAAAACTATTAACTATAATCCTCATTCCCCAACCCAAGATTGCTCATTTACCCTTCCACATCAACAAGAATTAAGATTTTTAATATGCATGTAAATTGACAAAATTAGTTTTTCTTATGTTTAATTAAGAACTCGAAAAGTTTTAAGTGACCAATAATAATTTTTTTTAAAGAAAATATTACTTTAAGTTGCCAATGATCAGTTTGGATTACTTTAATATATTATTAATATTTAAACTACTCTTGAAGTATAGAAAAAAGATCAATTTTTAATACAAAAAAATTAACCACTAGCAAATTTTACGAATTTTAAAAATTTTATGGACTATAATGATGAAATCAACAAATTATGTTAAATCTAAATTAAAAACCTCAACATATAAACTTATTGAAGCAATCCCTGAGTCCGAGAAAATTGAAAGAAAAGTATTAAGAAAATATTCATGTAACTTTATAAAAGAAGAGCTAGAGATATAGAGAATTTGAATTTTAATTACGAAATCCCTTGTCAAATATCAAGCTTCTTGTACGTTGTCTATATGATTAAGTGACTACGTCACAAAAATTAAAGATTTGAAGAATTTTTTTTCTAAAAAAATAAATTGAAGAGTCGGCCCGCTCTAGCCCGTGACCCTCTTAGGGCTGGATTGGGCTGGTCATTTTAAGGCACATTCAAATGGCGGACCGGTCCGTCCTAGATCACCAAATTTAAAAGCTCACAAGGCTTGGGCTGGATTAGGTTGGGTTGGGCTGAGCTGGTCCGTTTTCACAGCTTTAATTATCATGATTGATGCATAAAAAGGACTAAAATTAAATGTAATTTAAATTCCTGCGTTATGCTAAGATTTTACTAAATTTATATAATAATATCATCTCGATTCTGAGCCCATTGACTATGAATTCGGCTATGAGTGGAAGTAATTGTCATATTGATAGGAGCATATTATATTTGCCATGTAGTAGACAAAACTTGGCATGACCATATTAGACCCCCTTGTTCACGTGCAAAGCTTTAGGAGTTTTGTTTGTTTTCACCACTTAACTTAAATCATTTCATTCTATATAACATCAACATTTGTAACAAAATCTCAACCCTATCCTTTCCTCACTTGAAAAAAAATGGATTCCTCCAAAAAAACATCTCTTCTTTTCATCTCCATACTTCTCATAATTTCTTCAATCACTCCCATTCTTGGTTGTAGCCATTGCAAAAAACACAAGAAACCCAAAACTACTCCCAATATTCCACCTATTACTATTATTCCATCACCACCAACAGAGACTACTACTTGCCCTATTGATACACTTAAACTTGGAGCTTGTGTTGATCTTCTTGGTGGGCTAGTTCATATTGGGATTGGTAATCCTGTTATTAATGAGTGTTGTCCAATTATTCAAGGGCTTGTGGAAATTGAAGCTGCAGTTTGTCTTTGTACAACTCTTAAGCTTAAGCTTCTAAATCTTAACCTTTATGTCCCTTTGGCACTTCAACTCCTTCTTACTTGTGGCAAGACTCCACCTCCTGGCTACACTTGCTCTTTGTAGACTTTTTGAGTTAAGTATGCAATTTTTTGTACTACCCCTTTAACCTTTATATTTCTCTAGCTTGCCTTATAATTTTTTTTATACTAGTGGTATTCGGATCAGTTTGCGTTCTAACTTTTTCAATGAATATTTATTACCTCTTACTAGCATAATATCGGGTAACTCTGCCCACCTAGAATTAGATCTTGAAACCTCATGATTTACACTAGCTAGCATTATAAATTTATTTTTGCCTTTGTATAACATTTTGTATGGATTGATAACGTTGTACCTTGATTTTATACAACACATGAAGAGGCGTAGCTACATGGTTTAAAGAAAGTCCAACTAAATATTTTTTATCAGAAAAATATATTGTGCACATGAGTATAAGATAATTTTTCAAATTTACGTCTAAATTGTTGAATATATATATATATATATATATATATATATATATATATACACACACAATTACTTTGATTGTATTTTCAAATAATGTGAGTTGTTTTATGTGTTGTTGACTAGTAAACTTAACTTTTTCGAAAGTAATATTTTATGACCTTTGCTAGTTTATATTTAATTTTCGTTTATTTATTATATATATATTTAAAAAGGTGGTTAAGCTCATTTTAGTCATAAATTATTCTGAAATTGCAGGTTGCAAGCTGAGGTTTGGAGGATTGTATGGACTATATTCGACATGAGAGGATGTTTGAGTGTTTGATTAATTGTTTTCACTTTCCACCAACCCCCACACCAAGTTGTATCTCGTGATTGGTACTACTCACCCCCC
>AWOL01S0000895.1:106055-134194 GCA_000715115.1 Nicotiana otophora
TCTCGATATTGCTGCTGCAGGAGCATATTCGAGGCATGAAAAGTGGTGAAAGTTTTCTCCAACATATCATGATCAGTAATATTATCACCACATAGTTTCAATTGGAAAATAATTCTGAACATAGCAGAATTATACTCACTGATAGATTTAAGATCTTGTAGCCTTAGATGAGTCCAATCATAATGTGCTTGTGAAAGAACGACCATCTTCAGGTGGTCATATCTATCTTTCAAATTATTCCACAGTATGACTGGATCTTTAACAGTAAGATATTCCATTTTCAGGCCCTCATCAAGGTGATGGCGTAGGAATATCATTGCTTTGGCATAGTCTTGGTTTGATGCCTGATTTTTATCTTTGATGGTGTCTGCCAGACCCATCGCATCAAGATGAATTTCGGCATTAAGCACTCAAGACATGTAGCTTTTGCCCGATATATCTAGGGCTACAAACTCAAGTTTAGAAAGATTTGACATTATTTAGAAAAAGAAAGTTCGTACCTCTGATACTTTCAAAATATTTTCTCGAGATGGCAGAGTCTCGTGCTGATAACGTGTTATAAAATAAANGTTATAAAATAAAAACTGTAAAGTAAAGACAAGTATAGAGAGAAACTGATATATTATTCAAACTTCAAACTTATGTACATAATGAACTGAAAACTCCTCTATTTATAGAAGGAAGGAAGCAGCTGCAAGGCTTTTCAGGAAGCAGCTGCAAGGCTTTTCTTTAGCTGCTTGTAAGCTGTCTGCATGAGCTGCTTGCAACCTGCCTGTTTAATAAGAAGCTGTTGCAAATCATTTCATTGAGCTGCTTGCAACCTACCTGCATCAGCTGCTTGTAGATAAACTTCAACAGAGTACTAAATGGATAATCTTCTTCAGCAAGATTATCTATAGCGGAGTAATAAATGAACATCCACAGTATAATTATTTTCATAACAGGGTTTAACTTTCTTTTTTGGGTCAAGAGGATAAATATTTATATATAATACTAATTAAGGTTGTTCTTACATTGGGGTGTTATGGAGCTAAGCTCATCGTACCAAATTGAGAGTAATCCAAAGCTCCATTTACAATATTACAACTTTTAATGTTCCTTTCAAAAGTAGTTCATAGGGTGTCTGCCCATAATACTTCATTGACAAACACCGGAGGAACTACCAAAATGTTAATTCCTGCTTCCCAGCCTGCATTGTCAATTTGCCCGCCACCCTATTTGCCTCCATGAATGTGTGGTTTACTGGTCCAAAGCTGCTAGGAGAGACCTGCATTCACATATCAAGGGATCATATATCAGATGCCCATTGTTGATGTATTGTATTACCTCTGTCGAGTCCACAGTGGCTAGGGGTGGGCGTTCGATATTTCGGTTCGGTATGTAAGAACTTCGGTTCGGTATTTCGGTATTTGATTTATCAATTGTATATACCAAATATCGTACCAAAGTTAGTTCGGTATGTTTCGGTATTTCTTGTTCGGCTCGGTATGGTATCGGTATTGTTCGGTATTTGTTATTCGGTTCGGAGTTATACATACAAGAATATGGACAATATGACAATATGGTTGTAGCTGATTGCGATGACAGGGATAATCGTGAAGCGATAGTTTAGTTTATATAAATATTCCTCAAGTTTTTATTTAATACTTTACTAAAATATAGTAATATCAATGTATTCTGATAAACTAAAAGAAAATAAAATGTCTCCATTTTCTTGTTCAATCCTAGCCACTTCAATTGCTTTCCTTTATAGAAAAATGATGAGATATTAACAATTAAGTGTGCCATTGTCAAATATCAAGCTTTGTGACTTTTACAGTTCAGTTATATGAAGTGATGCCACTTAAGACTCCAACCTGAAACAATACATCAACGCCCACATAACTTTAGCGAAGCACATACAAAATAGAGGCTCACTCAAACAAACAAAGACTTCTACATTTGTTAAACAATAATATTCCTTAAACATAAACAAAAACAGTTACTCTAACCTATAAATAAATATAAGAACTTAAACCAAAGCATATAAAAATAATAAGTCTTTTAGTCGTGGCATAATGTTAAAGCATTTTCAGTATTAAAGCACATACAAAATAATGGTGAGTGGTGAGCAATCAAGCAGCAATTATAAGTCTTAAACAATTAAACCTTGTCACTAAACCTTGGCACTGGGCACTGCTAAAGCAGCATTCATATGTCTTTAAATCAAAGCACATAAAAAATAAATTAGGCTATAAGTCTTAAGATGTTATTTGGGTACAAATATGAGACTTAGAGTTTGAGTTATGGGTTGGACCCAAATTACAATTAGGTTACTTAATATACATACTAAAAAAGTTCGGTATTTCGGTATACCGAAATTTCGATACCTAATACCGAAGACCGAACCGAAAAACGGAAATACCGATATTCTAATACTAAAGAACGTCCCGAAAATCAAATAACCGAAACCGAAGAACCGAAGTAGTTCCGTTCGGTCCGGTTTCTCAGTTTTTATGCCCACTCCCTAACAGTGGCCTCTAAAGGTACTAGATTGTTTGATATTGCCATCTTTAGACCATGCAAGAAAGTTGTTAGCTCATAATGAAGAGTATTTGTGCACTTAAGTTTTTCCGTAAACCCTGTTACCCAATCCCCATTGTTGTTTCTAATTACCCCTCATATTCCTCTTGTATTATCTTTTTGATGGATAGCACCATCAGTGTTTAGCTTGGACCATCCCCTCCTAGGGGGCTGCCATTTAACTAAGACATCAGTACTGTGCCTGGGCTCTTTTTCTCCTATTGCTATGTGCATGAATTCTACAGCCTTGTGTTTAACTTTTTAAAACAACATACTCTAAGTTCCATCACAAAATTCTAAGATTAATTCTTTAATCTATCTAAACAAGGGCGGCTCTAGGGTATGGCAAAATAACTCTCGCCTTAGGTCCCTAAATATTTAAGGCCCCAAAAATATAAAGTACTACAATATCATTATATAATATATGTAATTTTACAATTATTGATAAACTATTTTAAATTTTAATCTTTTTAAAATTTAGTAGAGATAGCATTGAATGAGTTAATAGAATAAACTTTTCTCTCACTAAATTAAATAATATATTTACCTTCTCATCAATTCTATTTTTCTTTCTTTATTTATAGTCGTTTTTCATATTTTTCACTATTTTACTTTCTAATTTCAACTCAAATTCTCTAAATTAGTTATTCATTTTTGTCATATTTGATTGATCCATATGTCAGAAAGCAAGTTCTTTTGTGTCTCATCTTTTTTAGTTAAGAAATCCCTGAGACAAGTGTCGTAAGATTCAAAACACGATGGATAATAGGCTCAACCCTTTTACCATTTTCATTTAATGCTATATTTTTGTATATGGGAGAATTCAATATCATATGATGTGTGCCTATCACGACCCCAATTTTCCTCTCGAGGATGTCGTGATGGCACCTAATCTCTAAGACTAGGTAAGCCTAACAATTTTGCAGAATAACTGAATATAAAGCTGAAACTCAAACCTCATCATCTAAAATAAGTAAATTAAAAACTGCGATTCAAAATAGTTACAACTCCCAAAATCCGATAGAAATAAGTCACGAGCTCTAAAGGAAAATGCTAAATATCTCTATATATCAAAGTCTAATGAGAATAACGAAAATAACATAATAAAGATAGAGGGGGACTCCGAGGTCTGCGGACGCTGGCAAATATACCTTGAAGTCTCCACTCACGGGCTAGCTCACTGATACCTGGTCTGGTAGGAAGAACCTGGATCTGCACAAAACGATGTGCAAAAGAGTAGTATAAGTACACCACAACGGTATCAAGTAAGTGCCAAGCCTAACCTCGGTAGAGTAGTAGCGAGGTCAGGTCAGGGCCCTACCGGAAATAATAGAAACAATAAGGTAGAAGATAAAATAATGTAATGAAATGACAGAGATGTGTAACACTAGAAATTCGCAAAAGATAACAACATGGAATCAAAGAAGACAATACAACACGTAAGGAAGCACAATCTTACAAGTTAAGGAACAACAATAACAACAACAACAATGCAACAAATAGAGGTAAACAACATGGCGGCACTCCCGAGGTACCTCCTCGCAGTCCCAAAAGTAAATATCTCACAACAGCATGGCAGAACCCTCGTGCAAACAATGATAACCCCACTATAGAAATCTCGTGCCACAATAAAACTCTGCATGGCAGAAACCTCATGCCACAATAAAACTCTGCACGGCAAAAATCTTGTGCGACAATAAAACTCTGCACGGCAGAAAACTTGTGCCACAACCAAACAGTCATCTCAACCAAAAATCACAAAAACAACACATAACAATTGGTATTATGAAATTATAGCAAGGAATCCTACAGTTAAAGAATGAATACGAAATCAAGAAAACATGTAATTCAACTAAACATGTTGCATAAATTGCAAGTAAGAGATAAGATACGTAGACATGTGATATTAGGCTAAATATGATGACTACACGTGCTAGAGTAACTCAATTAAGGGAATAAATGGGAACTACTTAGCAAAAACTGGATTTTTCAATATTTAGCCTGAGTACGCACTCGTCACCTCGCGTACACGGCCTTCACGTATTGCAAATACCATAACAGCACCAAATCCAAAGGGGAATTTCCCCCACACAAGGTTAGACAAGTCACTTACCTCAAACCTAGCTCAATCAATCAATAAGAAGGCCTTTCCCTTGATTTTCCAACTCCGATCGGCTCGAATCTAGATAAAACAATTACATACTATAAATATAAGAAACTAATTTAAATAATAAAACTACGACTTTAGCAAAGAATTAAAAAATCGCTCCAAAAAGTCGACTCGGGCCCACGTCTAAGAACCCGACAAAAATTATAAAAATTCAAATACCAATTCGATATCGAGTCCAACCATACAAGACTTACTCAAAGCCGACCTCAAATCGCCTTCCAAATCCCCGAATTTTAGCATAAGAAGTTTTCTTAATTTTTCTCCAAATTTCCAACTAACAATATTAATTAAATGAAAAAAACAACAATAGATTCATGGGAATTAATCACAAATGAGTCAAGAATCCATACCCAAATGATTTTCTTGCAAAACCCTGGAACAATCGCCACAAACCGAGCTCTCTAGGTCCAAAAATGGATAAAGAAATCAAACCCTCGAACTTAGGCCTTTTCTGCACAGCGATTCCGAATCTGCGAACTCACAGCCGCAACTGCGAAATTTCCATCGTAGGTGCAGACTTCACTTAAGTCCCCTAAGTTCGCTTCTGCTAGAATAAGTCCATACCTGCACGTGCGCTCCTGCGGCAAAACGTGTCGCACCTGCGACCCCAATCACTCATGCGCATCTCCCAACCGTGGAAGCGAAGCCGCTTTTGCGGAAACTATTCTGCACCTGCGAGTCTTGCCTAGACTGACCATTTTCGCTTCTGCACTCGATTGCTCGCACATGCGAGTCTGCACCTGCGGCCAACCCCACCGCAGGTGCGATGACACCGGAAGCTAGGAGCTTCAGCACTTGCACAAATCCAAAATTTGTTCCGGATTCAATCCGAATCGCAACCGGGGCCCCCGGGACCTATCTGAATATACTCACAAGTCCTAAAACATCATACGGACTTAGTTGAGCCTTCAAATCACATCAAACAATGATAACAACACGAATTGCACATCAATTCAAGCCTAATGTACTTTAGAAATTCCAACTTCCACATTCGACGCCGAAACTTATCAAATCAAGTCTGATTGACTTCAAATTTTGCACACAAGTTACAAATGACATTACAACCTACTCCAACTTCCGGAATCGAAATCCGACCCTGATATCAAAAAGTCCACTCCCAATCAAACTCTCCAAAAATTATCCAACTTTCGCCAATTGACGACGAAATGACCTACGAACCTCCAAATCAACATCCGTACACGCTCCTAAGACCAAAATCACCCTACGGAGCTATTAGAACCGTCAAAACTCTATTTTGGAGTCATCTTTACACAAATCAAACTACGGTGAATTCTTACGACTTAAACTTCTATTTTAGGGACTATGTGTCCCATTTCACTCTGAAACCAAAAACCAAACCTCCCGGTAAGTCACGTAACCACAGAATGAAATAGAGGGAGAAATAAATAGAGGTTCGGGGAAAATACTCTCAAAATGACCGTCCAGGTCGTTACATCCTCCCCCTCTTAAAACAAACGTTTGCCCTCGAACGAGTATAGACACATACCTGAAGTGGTGAAAAGGTGAGGATAACGGCTGCGCATATCACGCTCGGTATCCCAAGTCACCTCCTCGATCAGGTGACCCCTCCACTAAACCATCACTGAAGCGATGTTATTTGACCTCAACTTTCGAACTTGACTATCCAAAATGTCCAACGGCTCCTCAACATAAGATAGATCTCTATCCAACTGGACAGAGATGAAGTTTAACACATGAGGCGGATCGTCGTGATACTTCTGGAGCATGGAAACATAGAATACTAGATGAACTGCAGAGAGACTAGGTGGTAGTGTAAGTCTGTAAGCCACCTATCCAACCCTCTCAAAAATCTCAAAAGGCTCGATATACCTAGGGCTCAACTTGACCATCTTCCCGAACCTCATAACACCCTTCATGGGCGAAATCCGAAGCAAGACCCACTCCCCAACCACGAATAAAACATCGCGAGCCTTCTGATCCGCATAACTCTTCTATCTGGACTGGGCTGTACGAAGTCGATCCTGAATCAATTTAACCTTTTTCAAAGCATCCTGAACCAAGTCTGTACCCAATATCCTAGCCTCGCCCGGCTCAAACTAACCCACCGGGGACCGGCACCGCCTACCATACAAAGCCTCATACGGGGCCATCTGAATGCTCGACTGATAACTGTTTCTATAGGCAAACTCCGCAAGCGTCAAGAACTGATCCCAAGAACCCCCAAAATCCATCACACACGCACGAAGCATATCCTCCAATATTTGAATAGTGTGCTCAAACTGTCCGTCCGTCTGAGGGTGAAATATTGTACTCAACTCCACCCGAGTACCCAACTCATGTTGTACGGCTCTCTAAAACCGTGATGTAAATTGCGTACCCTGGTCAGAGATGATAGATACGGGCATTCCATGAAGCCTGACAATCTCGCGAATGTAAACCTAAGCCAGTTGCTCCAAAGAGTAAGTAGTAACCACATGAATGAAATGAGTTGACTTGGTCAATCTATCCAAAATCACCCAAACTACATCGAACTTCTTCTGAGTCCGTGGGAGCCAACAACGTAATCTATAGTGATTTGTTTCCATTTCCACTCCAGAATATTTAGCTTCTGAAGCAATCCACCTGGCCGCTGATGCTCATACTTCACCTGCTGATAATTTAGGCATCGAGCTACATACTCCACTATGTCTTTCTTCATTCTCCTCCACCAATAATGCTGCCTCGGGTTCTGATACATCTTCTCGGCACCTGGGTGAATGGAGTACCGCAAACTGTGAGCCTCTGGGAGAATCAACTCACGCAAGCCATCTACATTGGGCACACATAGCCTGCCCTGCATCCGTAACAACCGTCATCTCCAATAGTGATCTCTTTGGCATCGCCGTGTTGAATAATGTCCTTAAGGACAAGTAGATGGGGGTCATCATACTGACGCTCTCTGATATGGTCATAAAGAGAAGGCTGAGAAACCACACAAGCCAAAACTCTGCTCGGCTCGGAAATATCCAATCTGACCAAATGGTTGGCCAAGACCTGAATATCCAAGGCTAAAGGCCTCTTTACTACTGGTAGATATGTTAAACTGCCCAAACTCTCCGCCTTGCAACTCAAGGCATCGGCCACCACATTGGCTTTTCCGGGATGGTAGAGAATGGTGATGTCATAATCCTTAAGCAGCTCCAACCATCTCCGCTGCCGCAAGTTAAGATCCTTCTGATTAAACAGATGTTGTAGACTCCGGTGATCGGTGTAGACCTAACAAGGGACACCATACAAATAGTGCTGCCAGATCTTCAAGGCATGAATAATATATGCTAACTCGGGGTCGTGGACAGGATAATTCTTCTCATGCACCTTTAGCTGTCTAGATGCGTAGGTAATCACCCTACCATCCTGCATCAACAACGCGCCGAGACCAATGCGTGATGCATCACAATACACCGTGTAGGACCCCGAACCAGTAGGCAATACCAACACTGGATTGTCGTCAAAGTAGTCTTGAGATTTTGAAAGCTCTCCTCACACTCCTCGATCCCCCTAAACAAAGTGCCATTCTGGGTCAATCTGGTCATAGGTTCTACAATAGACGAGAAACCCTCTACAAATCAGCGTTAATACCCCGCCAAGCCAAGAAAGCTCCGGATCTCTATAGCTGAGGATGGTCTGGGCCAACTCCGCACTGCTTCAATCTTCTTCGGGTCTACCTTGATCCCCTCACTCGATACTACATGACCCAAAAATACCACTGAATATAGCCAGAATTCACACTTCAAAGATTTTGAATATCACTTCTTTTCTCTCAAGGTCTGAAGCACAGTCCTCAGGTGCTGCTCATGACCCTCCCGGCTCCGGGAGTACACCAGAATGTCATCAATAAGCACAATGACGAACGAGACAAGATAGGGCTGAAATACATTGTTCATCAAGTGCATGAATGCTGCTGGGGCATTGGTCCACCCAAAAGACATCACAAAGAACTCGTAATGACCATACCGAGTCCTGAACGCAGTTTTCAGGATATCTGGCTCCCAAATCTTCAACTGATGATAGCCTGAACACAAGTCGATCTTAGAGAACACTGTGGCACCCTGAGGCTAATCAAATAGGTCATCAATACGTGGCAATGGATACTTTTTCTTCACTGTAACCTTGTTCAACTGGCGATAATCAATACACATTCGCATAGAACCATCCTTCTTCTTTACAAATAAGATAGGAGCACCCCAAGGTGTCACGACTCAAAATCGCACCTGTCGCGATGGCGCATATCTTAATACTATAAAATGATGTAATGAAATGACAGAGAGGTGTAACACTAGAAATTCATAGAAGATAACAACACAGAATCAAAAAAGAAAATACAACACGTAAGGAAACACAATCTTACAAGTTAAGGAACAACAACAGCAATAACAACAATGCAGCAAATAGAGGTAAACAACAGGGGGCACTCCCGAGGTTATAACGATCTGACCGGTCATTTCGCTTCCTAGATCCATGTTTCCCTAAATAAGCCTCCCCATATGTGCTTTTACTATTTTATCACTCGCGGGGATGATTAGTTCGATATTTGGAAGGGTTCAGGTTGAAATCGGAACACTTAGTTCCTTAGTTTGCCTTTTGAGAGTTAAGTTTGACTTTGGTCAACATTTCTAGTAAACAACCTCAGAATCGGAATTTGGTGGTCCCAATAGGTTTGTATGATGATTTTGGACTTGAGTGTATGTTCGGATCGGATTTTGGATGACCCGGGAGTATTTTGACGCATAAAGTTGAAAGTTGGCGTATTAAAGGTTTTAAAGTTCTTTAAATTTAGTTTGGAATAAGTTTTGGTGTTATTGAGGTCCGTTTGGGATTCTGATCTTGGGAATAGTTCCTTATGGTGATTTTTTGCACGCAAAATTTGGTGTCATTCCGAGGAGTTTAAGTATGAATCGGCGAGTTCGATCTAAGTTGGAAGAATTTGAAGTTCATAAGTTGATTCGATTTGGTTTGGGGTGTGATTCCTAGTTTTGGTGTTGTTTTCCGCGTTTTGAGGGTTCGATCAAGTCCATCTCATAATTTCAAACTTGTTGGTATATTTCGACAAGGCCTCGGGGGCCTGGGGTGCAATCCGGACGATGCACAGATTGAGTTAGAACTTGTAAGGGGCTGCTAGTGCACCAGTTCTGGTATGCCCGCACCTACTAGCATTTGGCCGCAGATGCGGGCCCGCAGGTGCGAACCCTTGACCGCAGAAGCGGTCTAGGCAAGCTGGTCGTGGCCCGCAGAAGCGGTGAGGACTCCACAGAAGCGGCCTCGCTTCTGCGAGGGAAGGACTATAGGTACGAAGGGGTCGTCCAGGCCTGGAGCCGCAGAACCGAGAGGCGAGTCGTAGAAGCGGACTCGCAGATGCGGTCTCCTCTCCGCAGAAGTGCCCAGGGCTGGGCCTGAAACTTTATGCAGAAGCGTACCTTGGTACGCAGAAGCAGTGCCACATATGTGGCCCATTGACCATAGATGCAAAAGTCCTGGAGGCAATGACGTCCATTTATTTCGGACTTAGGTCATTTTTGGTTCATTTATTTCACTTCTTGGGGCGATTTTGGAGCTTCCTAGAGAGAGACTTTCACCTAACTATTGGAGGTAAGTAATTTCTTTCCAATATAAGCTAAATACATAGATTATGAGTAGATTTTAACATGTAAAATTGTGAAAAATTTTGGGTTTAAATGAAAAACCTAGGTTTTGATAAATATGGGATTTAACCACGAAAATGGTTATGAGATTGAGTGAAAATTATATATTTGAGTTCGTGAGGTGATGAGTAACAACTTTCTTCGAAATTTTCCGGAATCCAGGCACGTGGGCCTGAGGGTGAATTTTAAGAATCTTCTAATTTGGGTGGGTAATTACTCTAATAGCTAAATCATTAACTTTTAAGTGTATATTGATTAATTTATATAACATTTGACTAGTTTCGGATTGTTCGGCACCGAGTTGAGGCTTTAGGGTGAATTTGAGGCCAGAAAGCAAGTTTTGAGACAAGGTAAGTCTCTTGCCTAACCTTGTAAGAGGGATTTTACCCCATAGGTGATCTAAATTAATATTTGCTTCTAATTTTGGGGGCTACATATGCACGAGGTGACGAGAATCCATGCGTAGCTACTAATTATGCTTATGTCTGGGTAGTTTAGGACCCAAACCATAAAATATTTGTAATGTTTGGACCTTACTTGTTAATTAAAGTGCCTAAATTATATTGGAACTTGATAAAGGAATTGTAAAAGACCGAATTTCACTTACTTGAGTTTTGGCGGGTTACTTGACCGTTAATAGAGATTGTGCTTCTTTGCGCATTAACCTTGTAATAACTCTTAAATCGGATGTTCATAAAGTATCCTCTCTTCTTGTGGAGCGGTCCGAACGCCTCGCCACTAGATAGATGCATCGATGGTTCATGTCGCACGACCCTTGGCACTGTACACGTTATTCTGGATCGGGCCGTACGACCTCGGCATAATCGTGCGTGATAATACCCTGAGCTTAATTACATTTGATTTTATTTAATGTCTTGAGAGATTAAAATTCTATGAGACAGAAATTGATTTGGGATTTACCATGTGTGAAAGAATTATTTATTTTCCTGCTTGTTATTGAGTTATTATTATTATTTACATAACCGATGCTCATTGAGAATTTTTGTATTTTTATTGTTAGCCCATAGTAAGTGTCGATGTCGACCCCTCGTTACTACTTCTTCGAGGTTAGACTTGATACTTACTGGGAACATGTTGTTATGTACTCATGCCACACTTCTGCACTAACCATGCAGGGTCTAAGGCATGTGCATCTAGCGGTCATACCAGGGCGCATCCCCGTTACCTTGAGGCCTAGTGGTGAGCTGCTTCCCGAGCCGTTCCGCAGCACCTATTTTCTATCTATTTTATTTCAAACAGTAGTTAGAGTTTTGTATATTCTACTAGTGCTCATACATTTATGACACCAGGTCTTGGCACGCATACTAGTAGACTTTAGTATTATTATCACTATGATTGCACTCAGATACTTTCGTTTTATTTATTTAAATCTTTTGCTTCTTAATCTCTTAATCTATGAAATTTAATTACTTGGAAACTTATTAAAAAGAGTAATCACGTAGTTAGTTCACCGTTGGCTTGCCTAGCGGTGACGCTAGGTGCCATCATGGCCTATAGGAGAAATTGGGTCGTGATAGAGGTACCGCCTCATAGTCCCAAAAGTAAATATCTCACAATAGCACGGCAAAAACCTCGTGCAAACAATGATAACCGTACGGCAGAAACCTCGTGCCACAATAACACTCCACACGATAGAAACCCCATGCCACAATAAAACTCCACACGGCAGAAACCTCGTGCCACAATAACACTCCGCATGGCGGAAACCTCGTGCCACAATAACACTCCGCACGGCAGAAACCTCGTTCCACAACCAACAATCATCTCAACCAAAAATCACCAAAACAACACATAATAATTGGAATAATGAAATTATAGCAAGGAATCCTACAGTTAAAGAATGAATACGAAACAAGTAATTCAACTAAACATGTTGCAAAAGTTGCAAGTAAGACATGACACGTAGACATGTGATATTAGGCTAAACAGGATGACTACAAGTGCTAGAGTAACTCAATTAAGGGAATAAAAGTGAAATATTTAACAAAAATCGGATTTTTCAATATTTAGCCCGGGTACGCACTCGTCACCTCGCGTACAGAGCCTTCACGTATTGCAAATACCATAACAGCACCAAATCCTAACGGGAATTTCCCCCACACAAGGTTAGATAAGTCACTTACCTCAAACCTCGCTCAATCAATCAATAAGAACGCCTTTCCCTCGATTTTTCAACTCTGATCGGCTCGAATCTAGCCAAAAATAATTACATACTATAAATATAACTATAAGAAACTAATTTAAATAATGAAACTATGACTTTAGCAAAGAATTAAAAAATAGCTCCAAAAAGTCGACCCGAGCCCACGTCTCGGAAGCCGACCAAAATTATAAAAATCCGAATATCCATTCGATATCGAATCCAACCATATAAAACTCACTCAAATACAACCTCAAATCGCCTTCCAAATCCCTGCATTTTAGCCTAGGAAGTTGTTTCAATCTTTCTCCAAATTTTCAACTAAAAATGCTAATTAAATGAAGAAAACAATAATAGATTCGTGCGAATTAATCAAAAATGAGTCAAGAATCCTTACCCAAATGATTTCCTTGCAAATCCCTCGAACAATTGCCACAAACCGAGCTCTCTAGGTTCAAAAATGGAGAATGAAATTAAACCCTCGAATTTAGGCCTTTTCTGCCCAGCGATTCCGCAACTGTGAGCCCACAGCCGCATCTACGGCTCCACACCTGCGCGTGCATGCCTGCGGCAAAACGTGTCGCACCTGCGACCCCAGTCGCTCCTATGCATCTCCCCACCGCAGAAGCGAAGCCGCTTCTGCGAAAACTATTCTGCACCTGCGAGTCTTGCCTGGACTGCCCATTTCCGCTTCTGCACTCGATTTCTCGCACATGCGAGTCCGCACCTGCGCCAACCCCACCGCAGGTGCGATGACACCAGAAGTTGGGAGCTTCAGCACTTGCACAAATCCAAAATTTGTTCCGAATTCAATCGGAATTGCACTCGGGGCTCACGCGATTCATCTGAATATACCCACAAGTCCTAAAACATCATACGAGCTTAGTAAATCCTTCAAATCACATCCGACAATGCTAAAACACGAATTGCACATCGATTCAAGCCTAATGAACTTTAGAACTTCTACATTCGATGCTGAAACCTATCAAATCAAGTCTGATTGACCTCAAATTTTGCACACAAGTGACTAATGACTAGGGGTGTTCAAAACCGAACCAAAACCGAAAACCGAACCGAAATCGAAGCTTAATGGCTTATTGGTATCGTGTTATTGATTTAACGAATGGGAACGGATTGGAATTTTTCTATTAACGACTTATCGGTTTGGGGGCGGATTATTCAATTTTCTTAACGGATAATCCGTTAACCCTTTAAGAATATATATATATATATATATATATATATATAAAATTTATTTTTATCCATATTACTCCTCTGAACAATTGTACGAGTGCAAAGTGAATTGAATAGATTTTAGGGATTATGTGTCCCATTTCACTCCGAAACCAAAAACCAAACCTCCCGGCAATTCACATAAGCACATAATGAAGTAGAGAGAGCAATAAATAGGGGTTTGGGGCTAATACTCTCAAAATGACCGACCAAGTCGTTACAATGCCCAACCCACACAGTATACGTTGCTCTCTCATCACTAGATCAAAGCCATGTAGAATTTTTTTTTGTCTCAATATTATATGGATTTTATGAAAGAAATTTTTAGGGTCTTTTAATATATTTTAGTTTTAAGCAACCAGTTCCGTTGAGTCGCCCAGATTAATGATGAACGAATATTTATAAATCACTGCCCATGAACGTGTTGTTCAATCAGCTTCATTCACATTTGGTGACTAAATAACACATTCACTAATTATTATCTTATCTTAACTGAAACCCTATAAAATTTGATTGAGAATGTTAGGGGTGGACAGGTGGCTCAAGTAGGAGACTAGTAAAGCTTTGATTTAGGTCCCCAAATATTTTCAATAATGAATTTTATGATTTTATTTCAAGTTAGACAATATTAAAGTTTGCAAAAAACAAAGTACAAAAAACCATGGACAAAATAAAGAAAGATTGTCTACTCTTTAACACTAAAAATATTTTAGAACTTTGAATTAGGTTACATAAATCTTCATATTAGTAAATATATTTTTTACAACAATATCAAAGGTGTTATAAGACAATAAAAGAAGAAGAAGAAGAAGAAGAAGAAGAAGAAGAAGAAGAAGAAGAAGAAGAAGAAGGAGAAGAAGAAGAAGAAGAAGAAGAAGAAGAAGAAGAAGAAGAAGATTGCATAGAAAAGTAGAGAGACGGATTTTTTATTGATTTGGGATGATTTATAATAGAATAGAACCCCTCTATTTATATATAGAAAAAAAGTGATTTAGCCACCAAGTAACAAATACTAAAGTCTCTCTAAAATATAGACAATCACATTAAATACAATTATATTTATAACACTCCCCCTTGAATGTCTATTCAACAGATAATGTGCCTTGTTAAAACCTTAACGAAAATAAAACCCAGTAGGAAAACAATTCTAGTGAAGGAAAAAGATTACACATATCTAACAATACGCCTTTTGGTTGCCTCGTTAAAAACCTTGTAAGGAAAATTCAGTGGGACAAAACCTTATAAGGAAAAAAAGTACAACGTGTATTAACTCTCCCTGATGAGACAATCAATTCACATATTTGAGCTTTCACATTCCAATCCTGTGCACCATCTTCAATAGATCGTTGGTAGAGATTTGATAAACAAATCAGTCATACTAACTTGAATGAGTAAGTTTCACCTTGGAATCATCATTCTTGATAAATATGTAATGTTTTCATATAATGTAGTGGAATGGTCTTTTCAATATCTTTATAAAGGTAAAAATTCTCGATATCACATTATCATGCTTATAGTTATAGCAAGATACATATGTGCACAAATTGCACTTAGGATGTGGTACTTCAGGACCAAGAATTATATACGCTTTAAGTGGTTTAAATCTTTCAGAGATTTCCATATAAGCCATATAAATAGAGTTTAGATGCATATCAGGTTTTCATGTCATGCTAGATATATAAGAAAGATAAAAGTGATTACACACTCTGTTGACTTTATACTTTCAAGTGTTTGAACTACATGTTCAAAACTATATGTCCTTCATATGAAACCAATTCTATTCGAATTGTGTCACTTCCATTTGGCCAATATTTTTGTGTCTGTATTCGACAGACTTAATATCCTCATCTATACTTAGCGATATCATAGATGTAGTCGATGAACATTTTATATCGGTTCCAACCTTCTTTTTTTCATAAAGATATAACATAGAGATCTTTTTATTCATATTTTCAGGTACTTGAACCTCTCCTTAGATTTTATGAAGTGTTATGTCATGTGATCTTCTAGATTACTTGCCTCCTTATTATGATCATTTGTTCATCTTCTTTATTAAAAATTTTATTTGAAACTGATTTGTCTATACGTTTTAAGTGTACCATAGACTTGTCCTTCTAGGACTAATTCTAATAAGAGCATTTGCGGTGAGAATACGTTTTTTAGGTCAGCAAATGCGTCTGGCATGCTTTGCAATATACTGCAAATGAATTATCTTTTTATGAACTTCAAATTCATATTATCTTATTCGAGGATCTAGATGTACAAATGATAATTCATTCCACGTAACTTTTTCTCAACTGTTTATCCTTTCCCCCTCATGTTAGAAAAACTAACTTGCTTCCTCAACTTTGGAAACCCGCCTTTGTATTTTATGGTGTTAATCAAATTATACACCGCATATTAATAATAATAATATAGAATTATTTGGTTCTTGACCCTGAACCATCTGTGAGGGGAGAATGTGTAACGACCCAATCGGTCGTTTTGAGTATTACAGCTTTGTTCCCCTATTTACTGCTCAACTAATGCTTTAAAGTTGTTTTATGACTTACCGGATTAGTTGGAAAGGGTCCGGAAGGATTTCGAATTGAAATGAGACACTTAGTCTCATAATGAAAAACTTAAGTTGGAAAAAGTTAACCGAATGTTGACTTATGTGCAAACGACCACGGAATTTAATTTTGATAATTCCAATAGCTCCGTATGGTAATTTTGGACTTAGGAGTGTATCCGAAATATTATTTGGAGGTCCGTAGTGGAATTAGGCTTAAAATGGAAAAAGTTGAATTTTTGGGAAGTTTAACTGGGGGATTGACTTTTTGATATCGGGGTCGGAATCTGATTCTGGAAATTGGAATAGGTTTGTAATGTGAAATGTGACTTGTGTGCAAAATTTGAAGTCAATCGGATGTGATTTGATAGGTTTCGGCATCGGTTGTGGAAGTTGAAGTTTCAAAGTTCATTGATTTTGAATTTAGGGGTAATTCATCGTTTCGATATTGTTATGTGTGATTTGAGGCCTCGAGTAGGTCCGTATTATGTTATGGGACTTGTTGGTATATTTGGTTGAGGTCCCAAGGGCTTCGGGTGATTTTCGAATGGTTAACGGATCAATTTTTAGACTTGGAGTGTTGCTGGAAATTTTCTGATATCTGTATCTGGTTTCTTTCTACGCGATCGTGTGAGAAAGTCTGTGATCGCGTAGGGTTAATTGGGGGTTGTTGAGTTTTATTCTATGCGATCGCGTGGCTCTAGGATTTTGTGATTTGCGAACGCGTGGCTAAGGCCGCGTTCGCGTAGAGAAAATGGAGCAGAAGTGGAGGTCACGCATTTGTGCTTCGCGATTGCGTGGACGAGTCTGCGATAGCGTAGGTTTGTACATCAGTGATCCGCGTTCACGTGGATTCAACCGCGTTCGCGAAGGCCAAATTTGGGGGCAGTTGCTTTTGTGCTTCGTGATCGCATGAACTAATCTGCGATCGCATAGGGTCAATTTTTAGCAGTGGAAATGTGTGCTTCGTGATCGCGGGAGTTGGACCGCGATCGCATAGAAGAAATGACTGGGCAGAGAGTTTAAGTTCTGAAAATGGTACTTCGTCCCATTTTTCATTTTTACCGATTTGGAGCTTTAGAAGAGGCGATTTTTGGGAGAATTTCAAGAAAAACAACGGGGCTAAGTGTTCTTAACTCAATATTGGTCAAATTACCCGAATCCATGGTTGTTTTTAACATTTAATTGGTGAATTAAGTCGAAAAATTGTAAAAATCCTCTTGGTTTAATTTGAAGATTTGAGGGTCGAGTTGATGTCGGATTTGAGTAAAATTTGTATGGTTGGACTCTTGGTTGAAGGGGCGTTCATATTTTATAAATTTTGTCGGGTTCCGAGATGTGGGCCCCACGGGTAATTTTTTAGTGTAATTTCGGATTTTGTGAAAACATTAGTATTTGCTATGGAATAAATTCCTATAATTGGTGTTGACTGAATCAAATTAGTTGTGACTAGATTCGAGCCGTTTGGAAGTTGATATGCGCAGAATGAAATTTCTGGAGCATTGTTTAGCTTGCTCGACATTGAATTCGGCTTGTTACAGGTAAGTAACTCTTTTAATCTTGGAGCTGAGGTTATGAACCCTGAATAAACATATTATGTTAATTGTTTAGAGGTGACGCACATGTTATGTAACGGGCGTGTGGGCATGCACCATAAAAATTGTAACGTAATTATTCCATGGAATTTTGTAGTCAAATAATCTTGGCATTTTCCATGCAGTTTTATGTGTTAAAGAAATTGAGCTAAGACTCATATTAAAAATCATGTTGAGGCTATGTGCCAGTATTATTGGGATCCACAGAGGTCATATTTCTGTGAATTATTTGTTTTAAATTGAAAATTCTTACTCAGTCATATTCATTTCATTACATAGCATATCTGAGTCTCTGTTGTTATTTATTGATACATCATATCATCATTTTCAGACTATGTTCATGACATTGTGAGCCCATGAGAGAGAGATTGATGACTGAGGGAGGCCGAGGGCCTGACTGTGAGGATATTTTTAGGAACGGATTGCACGCCGCAGCAGGCCGTGTTGGTTTTATATATATTATTATTATAATATAGATCGGGGTTGCCCGACTGCACCAGGCCTTATAGGCTTTATATAGCACGTGAGTTTTCCGTGCAGCACGTGAGTTATCCGTGCGGATCCGGATATTTATACTATAGCACGTGAGTTGTCTGTGTAGCACGTGAGTTGTCCATGCGGTTTATAGCGCTTGGGCTGAAGGATCCCCTCCGGAGTTTGTACACCCCCCAGTGAGCGCAGGTACCTACTGAGTGCGAGTGCCGAGTGCGAGTGATTAGGAGGACTGAGTGACTGTGAGGATTGAGTGATTGGGAGGACTGAGTGATTGAGAGGACAGAGTGAATTGATACTCTGAGAGTATACATATGGTCTTGATCACTTATTGGCATCGCATTGACATGCACACATGACATACAAGCATAGAGATGTATTTTTCTCATGTTGTACGGTATCACGTTATTCATGACTTCTCACACATACTGGCTTGTGGGCATAATGATGCATTCTTCACTGGCTATCTGGAAAGAAAATGAAACATCTTATTTATTGTGAAAAGGATTTTTGGGAAAATTACTATTTTCAACTTACTCATATTTTTGACAACTTCGGTGAACGATTTGGGTTTTTCACTGATGTACTTGAAAGGCAGAACTATTTTCAGAAATCATGATTCAGCTGAGCATTTTATATCTGGGTTACTCCTTTTATTACTTGCTTTATGTTGTTATGAATTGTTGTTGCTTATGGGAGTTGGACTCTGACCTTGGTACAAACTCGTCACTACTTTCAACCTAAGGTTAGGTTTGTTACTTATTGAGTACATGGGGTCGGTTGTACTCATACTTCACTTCTGCACTTTGCGTACAGATATTGGATGTTGATGTTGTTGTACTCAACGGGAGATGGAATTGAAGACGTACCTGCATTCCGGTTGTAGTTGCCTCTTGTTCATGATAGCCTTAGATTTATAAGAATCTGTTTATGTACATTTCGAACAGATGATGTATTTATTTCATACCAGTTTTGTAAATTCTAATCTTAGAAGCTCATGATTTGTACTACCAGTTCTTGGAAAAATGTGTTAGTTTTATCTATTTTCTTTTAATTAATTGCCTTATTAATTTCATTGGAATTGGATAGTTGGTAATTGGCTTACCTAGTGGGTTGGGTTAGGTGTCATCATGACTAGTTGGATTTTGGGTCGTGACAAGATGGTATCAGAGCTCTAGGTTAATAGGTTCTACAAGTCATGAGCAAGTGTCTAGTAGAGTCTTGCGGATCGGTATGATGACGTCCATACTTATCTTCGAAAGGCTACAAGGCATTTAGGATAATTTCCCATCTTTCTTTCCTTATCGTGTGAAATTGATTCAGCTTGAGACATAACTCTTTGAATTCATTCCACGTATTTGTGTGTGCATGTGAGCACTCGGTATCAGCTGTGTATCGCTGGATTGTGATTCCATGAACGAGGTTCAAAATATGTATTCTTTGTTTTGGTGATGGGCCAGTCTGGAGGACTTGAGGCTAGGATTAGGCCGCAACTTAGGCTCGGTAGTTTCAGTTGTGTAAACTTGTACAATTGGACACATATGTCGGGTAGTGTCCCTACGAGTGAAATTTGTGGCTCGATGAATGGCTGGATGACCATATGATGACTATATTGTGACTGCAGGATGTGTTCAGATGGTTTGAAATTGATGAAAAAAAGAAAAAAATATTTGCTTGAGATGTAAAAAGGACTATTGGGTATTTGACTTCTGTCTCGATTTGACATAGAGTATCGAGTTATGAATGTGTTGAAGGATCTTTCACGTGGTGTAATTGTGGAACAAATTAAATTTTCGTGTCTTGTTTATGAGTTCAAACTCATGAAGGTTAAGTGATTACGTAGGAGTTGTGGCAGTAAAAAGGGTATAGAAAGATGCCAGTTCGAGGCTAAACATGTGAGTTATCACCTGCAGAATAAACTACAGATGTGTGATCTTTATAATGTTCTGTGGAGAATCTTCTTTTCTACTAGTAGGGCTGATGTATTGGGATTTGAATTTGAATTAGTGAAGAAAGTTGACCTGACCGTCACGAGAATGAAGGCGAGCTTAGTAGACGATTTGAGGTACCATATAGGTTGTGATGCATGAGCTTGGGAAGAATATGGTTAAATCTCATTACGGTGTTATGGCAGTAATTGAATATGGGTATTATGAATTATTGAATGTTTTGATCTATGGCTTTGAGCCAAGTGGGGGAGCCTATTATTGACAATTTGATTTCATGGTTATAGATTAAATTAAGTTTTGGGTCTGAGACATACTTGTGGAGTAGTTATGACTGCAAAGGCTGAGATCAAGGATGAATTGAGTAAGGAAATTTCCTGAATACGGGATATAATGCACTTATGAAAATATGAAAAATCATGGGAATGATTAAATTGTAAATTGCGAAGAATGTAGTGCACATGAATATGAATTTGGCCAGTGGTGTTAAGGCAGGGTTATTTCTTTGAGTGTTGTTGTGCTAATGGGACATGTGTCTTTTGGCCCGTTTGGGCGGTTCAATTCAATTTTGAGTCAAGTGGGTGACTCCTAAGAAGGTTCTAATAGGTCCAAGATTTATATATAGCAATTAAAAAAAATTCCGGACTTGTGTATGGATAGAATCTGAGATTTGCATTTGATGGTGTCGGGACTTACGGTAATTCTGTATGACTATGAATTCTACATTCCAATATAAGAAAGGTAAAAGAACAATTTTAAGTTCACATAAGGCCTCTTCAGAGTGGGTGTTTCAGTTGTGGTATTTATATGGGTAATTATGATGTGGCAAGACTCTACAGATATTTTGGTGGCAATATTCTTGGGTTTTGGTGACCTACGTGGTTTGGTCGAGTTAGAGAAATTTAGTTCTAATAGCTTGGTTATATGCAGATGGATTTCAAAGTGTTCTTGATGGTTTCTACCATGGTTTGAACCGGATATTTTCTATTGGTGTGAGAAACGTGTTGTGTATTGTGATTTCTTCCTGGAAGGAAGCAAGAGGGAGGTTTCTAACTAACTGGGTATGTAATTTGCTGGTGACCCAGAGTTGATAATGAGATTCTTGTGCTTTTCACATGATGGCAAGATAGATGTTATGTGTTGTGCGGAAGTTAGATTTACATATACAAGGTGGCAGTTTAGTCTTGAAGGAAGGTCACGAAGTTTAGGCATAATGGTCATGAATTCTTAGACAATATGGGCGGTTCCAAATGACTAGATGAATACTATTACTACTTGGTATTGTATGAGAAGGGTGCGTATTTCAGAAGGCGCATTGTATTTTGACTTACGGATGTTTAATTAGTATTGTCGTACTCACATGGTTGATAGACAGATGATATTCAAATTATTGCTATGTGGCACGGAAGAATTATGAAAGATTTCCTCGTGGGATGATCGTGCATGAAGGATGTGTTAGTCATTCTAGTGATGGAGTTGGGATCAGTTACGGTGATTCATGTGCTCGATGAATTTGGAGACTGGGAGTTCTCGGAAGCATATTGTTTCGGGTTGCGGCCTGTTTGAGGTGAGTATTTTATTTAAACTCAGTGGAGGAGCTAGTTGCGTTAATTATTTGTGATAGCGCGCTATAAGTGTGCATATATGTGAGATTTGAGCCAATGTGCGGGCATCGGGGCAAATATTTATACTCGAAAGAATGTTAAGGCTATGATATGCCTAGAGTTGATTGTTAAGCGTAAAGTTATAACATTTCTCGTGTTCTTACCTTTGTTGATAACTATCTGGGCTACACTTGATGTTACAAAGAGGCTAATTCCCTGAATAAACGGGGTAATTACTATTTCTGCGTTAAATTGCCGATTTGAAGTGTGATAGCAGACTTTGCACATGCTTACACTATGGCGTGTTATTTATACCAGTCCAAGAGCATGAGAATCTTATTTCATTATCGTATACAAGTGTACTTGTTTAATTACTCATGTATGATATGCGGGGACTGGAGGCATGTGACCATGCCAGGCGATTCATATTATTGGCACGTGAGTTGTCCGTGCCGTGTGTGGGAATTTTATTTCTATGATAATTTATCTGATTCATTAATTTCCTTCCTCTAAAATTGTGCACATGCGCCTATGGTTATCCTCTTCACGAAATTTGAGGAGTTGGTTGTAACATTGTGGTTGTGGTAGTACTTGTTAAACTTGCAATACGGTTCTCTTCCTTGAGACATCTCCCATATTTGGGTACACTAATTGTTAGGTGTGATTTGAGGCCTCGAGTAGGTCCGTATTATGTTATGGGACTTGTTGGTATATTTGGTTGAGGTCCTGGGGCCTCGGGTGAGTTTCGGATGGTTAACGGATCAATTTTTAGACTTGGAGTGTTGCTGGAAATTTTCTGATATTTGTATTTGGTTTCCTTCTACGCGATCGCGTGAGAAGGTCTGTGATCGCGTAGGGTTAATAGGGGCTATTGAGTTTTGTTCTATGCGATCGCATGCAGAGGAATGCAATCGCGTAGCTCTAGAATTTTGTGATTTGCGAACGCGTGGCTAAGGTCGCGTTCGTGTAGAGGAAATGGAGCAGAAGTGGAGGTCACGCGTTTATGCTTCGCGGTCGCGTGGACGAGTTCGTGATCGCGTAGGTTTGTTCATCAGTGATCTGCGTTCGCGTGGATTCAACTGCGTTCGCGAAGGCCAAATTTGGGGGCAGTCTCTTTTGTGCTTCGCGATCGCGTGAACTAATCCACGATCGCATAGGGTTAATTTTTGGCAGTGGAAATGTGTGCTTCGCGATCGCGTGACTTGGGCCGCGATCGCATAGAAGAAATGACTGGGAAGAGAGTTTAAGTTCTGAAAATGGGACTTCGTCCCATTTTCCATTTTTACCAATTTGGAGCTCGAGAAGAGGCGATGTTTGAGCGATTTTCAAGGAAAATAATGAGGTAAGTGTTCTTAACTCAATATTGGTCAAATTACCCGAATCTATGATTGTTTTTAATATTTAATTGGTGAATTAAGTTGGAAAATTATGAAAACCCTCTTGGTTTAATTTGAATATTTGAGGGTCGAGTTGATGTCGGATTTGAGTAAAATTTGTATGGTTGGACTCGTGGTTGAAGGGGCGTTCATATTTTGTAACTTTTATCGGGTTTCGAGACGTGGGCCCCATGGGCGATTTTTGAGTGTAATTTTGGATTTTGTGAGGAAATTAGTATTTGATATGGAATAAATTCATATAATTTGTGTTGACTGAATCAAATTAATTGTGACTAGATTCGAGCCGTTTGAAAGTTCATACGCACATAATGGAATTTCTAGAGCATTGTTTAGCTTGCTCGACATTGGATTCGGCTTGTTCGAGGTAAGTAACTCTTCTATTCTTGAAGATGCGGGTATGAACCTTGAATATACGTATTATGTGAGTTGTTTGAAGGTGACGCACATGCTATGTGACAGGCGTGTGGGCATGCACCATAGAAATTATGACGCAATTATTTCGTGGACTTTTGCAGTCAAATAATCTTTGCATTTTCCATGCAGTTTTATGTGTTAAAGAAATTGAGGTGAGAATCATATTAAAAATCATGTTGAGGTTATGTGCCAGTATTATTGGGACCCACAGAGGTCATATTGCTGTGAATTATTTGTTTTAAATTGAAAATTCATACTCAGTCATATTCATTTCATTACATATCATATTTCAGTCTCTGTTATTATTTATTGATACATCATATCATCATTTTCGAGCTATTTTCATGACATTGTGATCCCATGAGAGAGATATTGATGACTGAGGGAGGCCGAGGGCCTGACTGTGAGGATATGTTTGGGATCGGGTTGCACGTCGCAGCAGGCCATGTTGGCTATATATATATTATTATTATTATTATTATTATGTGGATCGGGGTTGCCCGCCTGCAGTAGGACTTATAGGCTTTATATAGCACGTGCGTTGTCCGTGCAGTACGTGAGTTGTCCGTACGGATCCATATATTTATACTGTAGCACATGAGTTATCCGTGTAGCACGTGAGTTATCCGTGCGATTTATAGCGCTTGGGCTGAAGGAGCCCCTCTGGAGTCTGTACACACCCCCAGTGAGCGCATGTACCTACTAAGTGCGAGTGCCGAGTGATTGGGAGGACTGAGTGACTGTGAGGACTGAGTGATTGGGAGGACTGAGTGAATTGATATTCTGAGAGTATGCATATGGTCTTTATCACTGATTTGCATCGCATTGACATGTACACATGACATACAGGCATAGAGATGTATTTTTCTCATGTTGTACGGTATCACGTTATTCGTGGCTTCTCACACATACTGGCCTATGGGCATAATGATGCATTTTTCACTGGCTATATGGAAAGAAAATGAAACATCTTATTTATTGTGGAAATGATTTTTGGGAAAATTACTGTTTACAACTTACTCATATTTTTGGCAACTTCGGTGAACGATTTGGATTTTTCACTGATGTACTTGAAAAGCAGAACTATTTTCAGAAATCATGATTCAGCTGAGCATTTTATATCTGGGTTACTCCTTTTATTACTTGATTTATATTGTTATGAATTGTTGTTGCTTATGGGAGTTGGACTCTGATCTTGGTACAAGCTCGTCACTACTTTCAACCTAAGGTTAGGTTTGTTACTTATTGAGTACATGGGATCGGTTGTACTCATATTATACTTCTGCACCTTGCGTGCAGATAATGGATGTTGATGTTGTTGTACTCGACAGGAGATGGAATGGCAGACGTACCTGCGTTCTAGTTGTAGCTACCTCTTGTTCATGGTAGCCTTAGATTTATAAGAATTTGTTTATGCACATTTCGAACAGATGATGTATTTATTTCATACTAGTTTTGTGAATTTTAATCTTAAAAGCTCGTGATTTGTACTACCAGTTCTTGGGAAAATGTGTTAGTTTTATCTATTTTCTTTTAATTAATTGCCTTATTAATTTCATTGGAATTGGATAGTTGGTAATTGGCTTACCTAGCGGGTTGTGTTAGGTGCCATCACGACTAGTTGAATTTTGGGTCGTGACAGAATGTAATATACTTTCTAAATAACCTATATCAAACTGATATAGATAACTTTATTCTCATAAGTAATAGTTTAGCTATTAAGTTGAGGCACTCAATAAATCCTTTTTGTTAAACCAACAGTGATGTAAACCAACTTATCAAGATGAACTCTCTTGAACAAAAAAACTGGAAATTATGCTCTAAATTAAATTATTGAGCAAGTTACCTCATAAATATCATATTGCGGGTTAATAATAATCGCACGTGTAACAATCTCATAGATGCATCTTATGCGGTATACATGGTAGGTGAATGGGCCTATATTCACCTTTGATATTTCAGAATTCATGGGATTCAATCCCAATTTTAGTTGGTCTATTAATTAATGAGAACAAGCAACATAAGAGAATTCGTAAAGAACTTTCTAGTTCTTTAATATTTACACATCTGAATTCTCTTTTATTTTTGCACATCATACTTAGATTGATATGGCTAAGCTAGTTATGCCATCTGGATAAATTATCAATATTGATAAACTTCAGGTTTACACTATGACGTGTGCAATTATCAATAAACTCCAAGTTTATTATGATATATATTTTTATATCAATAATCATCTACTTTATCGTTGCATACTTTTATTTGTGCAGTACAAACTGGAGAATAAAGCAAGTAGCTTATCACATACATATTACTCCGCTACAAGTTGTAGTAATAGAAGATATTAAATCTTTCCTTCATTTATAGTCTCAATATAATCAACCGCTTTCGTGAATACTTTGGAAACTGAATAAGTTTCTTTGAGACTTACTACGACACAATAACTTGTTGATAATCAATTTTATTCCTCCAAAATAGTAATAATTGGCTCTTTCAGAGCTCTCAATTAATTTTGTACTATCACATATTCATCAATATCCATATGATGAATATCTCTTTCAAGGAGAAAGTTATACTATTATGGTCATGGTCAAAATCATTATAGACAAGATATGTTGCTTCTATTACTTTTGCCCTGCAATAATCACATTGCCATAATATTTTGGCATAGAATAGATACGTGACCAATGACTACTCATGCCATAATAATGACATTATTTTTTTATTTTATCTCAAACCTCATTCTAGAGGTGAGTGTGGTATATTCACTACCACTAGCACGTTCATATTCTTCCAAGATTGAATACGTATTCATAAATCACATATTATCACATACACGTCATGAATGGATCATAGTCATCTATATGTGTTTTACAAAATCTCATGTCAAATCGATGACAAACATTAATTTCACAGAGTGAACGATTATAATTTCATCTATTGTCATGTCCACATCTATTGATACCTTCACGGTAATAATTTTGTCTTCTTTCAGACTTATTACATATTGCTACCACACTCTCTTAAGGGAACGAGAATGAAGCAAATTCAATGGGACAGGTTTCTACTTCTTGTGCTTATAATCATATATGAATTTGATCATGGCAAGATGTAATACCCCGAAAAATTTCAAAGTACTTAAGTGTAAGGCCTGGCAAAATTTGCAAAGAAAATAATATTTTATGGTGCCGGACTATGCTTACGTGTAGCTCGCCGCGGCTCGGACCTTTTGGGTTGAACAATGTACAAGAAAGTAAAGGAAATTTTTTGTCGGAAAAGTGCGTTTATGCGGTCCATTATACGACCGCATAATCACTCTGCGGGCCGCATAATGGCCACAGAAGTGAGCGGAAGAGGGCTATTCTGGAAGAAGCTATGCGACCGCATAACTGTTATGCGGTGCATTATGCGACCGCATAATTGTTATGTGGTGCATTATGCAACCGCATAACAGTTATGCGGACCGCATAGTGACCGCATACACAGGCAGTTCTTTTGGTTATTTTGTAACCAATTATGCGACCGATATGTGGTCCGCATAACCATTATGCGATCGCATATGCGACCGTAGAACCTGTTCCGGAGCTTTATTTTTGGGTTTCTAAAACCCGACCCTACTTCGTTAAATACATGTTTTGGGCCATTTTTGAGAGATAATCTGACATTTTAGAGTGAGAGAAGGTGCCCTAGAGTGAGAAGGTGTTATCCAATAATTGTTCTTCAGTTCTTGCCCAAATTTTTGGAAGATTGAGAAGGGAAACTCACTAGGTCTTCATCCTAGAGGTAAGATTCTACACCCTAACCCTCAATTTCAAATTTTATGTGGAAACAGATAATAAGCAAGATAATTTATGGGCAAGAGGGTTGGTTATTTTACATGCATGTGTTATCAAAGGGTATAGAAAGATTGTTGAGCTAAAAATGGTAAAAGTTGGGTTGTGGGATGATGGAATTCTCCATAAAAGGACCTTGAACCTTAATGCACACCTAGTGTTTGATAAAATTCTCAAATGAGCTAGAACCATAATCATCTTCCTAATTGTGGTTCAATTTATTATATTTCTAAAATAGATTGAAGTTGCTAAGAATTCCGAAACGCTTTAGAGTTTAAGGAAGCTCAATTGAGGTATGTTGGCTAAACTCTTCTTTAAGAGTTGGAATTCTCATTATCCTTGTGAGTTCCGAGATGTTGATTATAAATCGAGTATTCCGATAAGTTTTGTGATGAAGATATATGTTCAATTTGTATTTCAAATACTCTTATTATATTGCATTATAAATTGAGGATGTATCCCAAACTATGGATTACGTATCCACATATTATAATTTCTAGTCGTGATTTATGTGAAAGGTA
>AWOL01S0000896.1:4216-29088 GCA_000715115.1 Nicotiana otophora
CAGACTTGGTTCAGGATGCCTTGGAAAAGGTTAAGTTGATTTAGGATTAATTTCGTACAGCCCAATCTAGACAGAAGAGTTATGCGAATCGGAAGGTTCGTGATGTTGCATTCATGGTTGGTGAGCAGGTATTGCTCTGGGTTTCGCCTATGAAGGGTGTGATGAGGTTCGGGAAGAAGGGCAAGTTGAGCCCTAGGTATATTGGGCCTTTTGAGATTCTTGAAAGAGTTGGAGATGTGGCTTACAGACTTGCACTACCACTTACTCTCTCTGCAGTTCATCCGGTATTCCAAGTCTCCATGCTTCGGAAATATCACGGCGATCTGTCTCATGTGTTAGACTTCAGTTCGGTTCAGTTGGACAAGGATCTATCTTATGTTGAGGAACTAGTGGCTATTTTAGATAGGCAGGTTCGAAAGTTGAGGTCAAGGAACATTGCTTCCATGAAGGTTCAGTGGAGGGGTCATCCGGTCGAGGAGGCGACTTGGGAGACCGAGCTTGATATACGCAGCCGTTATCCACACTTATTCACCAGCTCAGGTACGTTTTTCTAACTCCGTTCGAGGACGAACATTTGTTTTAGAGGTGGAGAATGTGATGACCCAAATGTCATCTTTAAATTTAATAATTAATTTTATGTTCTAAGACCTCGAAAAGCACTATTTATCATTCCTCGACTTGCGTGCGCAGTCCGTAAAATATTTCGGAAAGTTTTCAGGTGAAAAATGGATTAAAATATGAATTAGAGTTTTAAAACTCAACTGAGTTAACTTTAGTCAATATTTTGAGCAAACAGACTCGGATCAGTGTTTTGACGATTCCGATAGGTCTGTATCGTGAATTGGGACTTGGGCGTATGCTCGAAATCAAATTCCGAGGTCTCTAGCCCAAGATATGGAATTTTGATGAAAAGTTAAAAGTTTAAGTTCAAATAGTGATCAGATGTCCAATTTTGTGCAAACGATCCCGGAATAGAATTTTGATGCTTCCAACAGCTCCGTATGGTGATTTTGGACTTAGGAGCATTATCGGAATTTTATTTGGAAGTCCGTAGTGAAATTAGGCTTGAAACGGCTAAAATAAGAATTTAATGTTTGAAAGTTTGACCGGAGAGTTGACTTTTTGATATCGGGGTCCGAATCCAGTTTTGAAAATTTTCAAAGCTCTGTTATTTCATTTATGACTTGGGTGCAAAATTTGAGGTCAATCGGACTTGATTTGATAGGTTTCGACATCGAATATAGAAGTTGGAAATTCTAAGTTTCATTAAGATAGAATTGGAGCATGATTCGTGATTTTAACATTGTTTGATGTGATTTGAGGTTTCAAATAAGTTCGTATGATGTTTTAGGACTTGTTGGTGTATTGGGTTGAGGTCCCGAGGGCCTCGGGTGAGTTTCGGATGGTTAACGGATCAAAAGTGAGACTTAGTTGCTGCAAAAGATGCTGCAATGTTTCTGCTGGAAATGCTGTCAAACATCGGACTGCCTGCCAAAATCGAGGTCCCTGACAAAATCAAGGTCCCTGACAATCGAGGTCCCTGACAAATCGAGGTCCCTACAAAATCGAGGTCCCTGACAAATCGAGGTCCCTGACAAATCGAGGTCCCTGACAATCGACGTCCCTGACAATCGAGGTCCCTGACAAAATCGAGGTCCCTGACCAAATCGAGGTCCCTGACCAAATCAAGGTCCCTGACAAATTGAGGTCCCTGACCAAATCGAGGTCCCTGACAATCGAGGTCCCTGACAAAATCGAGGTACCTGGCAAAATCGAGGTCCCTGACAAATCGAGGTCCCTTACAAATTGAGGTCCCTGACAAAATCGAGGTCCCTGACAAAATCGAGGTCCCTGACAAATCGAGGTCCCTGACAAATTCGAGGTCCCTGACAAATCTGTAAGTTATAAAAACAGGGGACTTCGTCCCATTTGCCTTTTTGACGAATTGGAGTTTGAGGAGAGTTTATTTTGATATGTTTTCAAGGAAAAATATTTGGGTAAGTGATTCTAACTCAGATTTGGTCAATATACACGAATACATCATTGTTTTCACCATTTAATTAGTGTTTTGAGATAGAAATTTGCGGAAATTTTAGAAATCTCATAGAAACGAATTTTTTAGATTTCGGTGTCGATCCGGAGTCCGATTTGAGTGACTGGTATGGTTGGACTTGTAATTGAATGGGTTGTCGGATTTTGTAAGTTTAGCCGGATTCCGAGACGTGGGCCCCACGGGCAATGTTTGAGCTAATTTCGAATTTTTATTGAAAAGTGTAATATTTTCTTATGAAATTGATTCCTATAAATTTTGTTGACTGTATCGAATTAATTATGACTAGATATGAGTCGATCGGAGTCGGAAAAATCGAGAAAAAAGCATAATACTTGGTTATATTTGAGCAAGTCGAGGTAAGTGACTTGTCTAACTTTGTGTGGGGGAAATTCCCCTAGGATTGATAATTGTAATGTGTGGAAAGTCGTGTACACGAGGTGACGAGTGTTTACACGGGCTAAATGTGAAAGATTATATTTTAAATTGTGTAGATCATTGTTGCGCATTAATTAAATTATTTTATTTTGTTATATTCTTCATTATTGATTTAATGTTTATATTTTTAAATTTGCTTGACCTTTTTCTGCTGATTGTTTTATCTGTTTAGTTGTAACTTGGTTTCTTTTATTCTGTGCATTATTTGAAGGTTGATTTTCATTAAATTAAATATTATTAATATGAAGTATTTGACATTTTTAAACTTGATATTGAAGCAACGTATTAAAGATTTTGAAATATTATTTTCCTGAATTATTTACTCCTGAATATTTTTGTAAGATTTTCGTACTTATTGTGATGGATCAGTGAGCTCTTTATTGTGAAAAAATATTATTGTTGAATTATTTTGACATGAGCCGTGAGCTCTTTATTGTGGAAGAATATTATTGTTGAATTATTTTGACATGAGCCGTGCGCTCTTTATTGTGGAAAACTGTTATTGTTGAATTATTTTGACATGAGCCTTGAGCAGTAAGTGCCAAGCCTAACCTCGGTAGAGTAGTGACGAGGTCAGGTGAGTCCCTACTGGAATATAATAATGGCACAGTAAAATGTTTATCAATATAGTAAAATAAAATGACATTGGAAATGAATCAAATAGTATGTCACATTTAATGACAACAAATAATTGCAAATAATATCTCTGGAATCAAAACAGAATTTTCTTCAACTTTATGAAAATTACAATAATTAATCGAAGGCAACTATGGCCATAAATCAATATCAACAAGGGCACTACCGAGGTACCGCCTTGTAGTCCCAAATTATAAATAATTTCACAATATCACATTTCCTTATATCACCGCGGGAGCCTTCACAATTTATTTAAAGAAATTTTTTTTCCCGAAATAGCATCCCGCGTTTTAGCCACTTATCACACCGCATGACTTCTAGTAGTCACCCCTACTATCCACGCGTATCAAACCACCCTTATCTCACCGCATGCGTTTCAACACCCAGACCTTATACCACCGCATGCGTATCAATATCACAATATATCACAATTTGCACCTCAAGTGCCCAATATTTCAATTTTCCACAAAAGAATCATCAACAATATTGTTCAATAATAAAAAGCTCACGACTCATGCCAGAATAATCCAAAACAAATCTTACGAAAATATTCAAGAATAAATAATTCAGGAAAATAATATTTTAAAATTTTAATACGTTGCTTCAATATCAAAATTAAAAATGTCAAATACTTCATATTAATAATATTTAATTTAAAGAAAATCAACCTTCAAATAATGCACAGTATAAAAGAAATCAAGTTTCAATTAAACCGGTAAAACAATTAGCAGGAAAAAGGCAAACAAATTTAAAATATATATCACAGATCAATGATGAAGAATATAACAAGATAAAATAATTTAATAAATACGCAACAATGATCTACACAATTTAAAAATATAATCTTTCACATTTAGCCCGTGTACACACTCGTCACCTCGTGTACACGACTTTCAANNNNAATATAACAAGATAAAATAATTTAATAAATACGCAACAATGATCTACACAATTTAAAAATATAATCTTTCACATTTAGCCCGTGTACAAACTCGTCACCTCGTGTACACAACTTTCAATACATTTCAATAATCACATTAATATCAATTCTAGGGAAACTTTCCCCCCACACAAGGTTAGACAAGTCACTTACCTCGACTTGCTCCAATTTAATCAAGTATTATGCTTTTTCCTCGATTTTCCGACTGCGATCGACTCGTATCTAGTCATAATTAATTCGATACAGTCAACAAAAATTATAGAAATCAATTTCATAAGAAACTATTACATTTTTTTCAATAAAATCCGAAATTAACTCAAATTTACCCGTGGGGCCCACATCTCGAAATCCGGCGAAAATTATGAAATATGAACGACCATTCAACCACGAGTCTAAACATACCAAAATGACTAAATTCCAATAACGATTCGACCCTCAAATCCACAAATCTATCCAAGAAGGTTTTCAAATTTTTTCCAACTTAAATCACCAATTAAATGTTAAAAACAGTGATGGATTCGGGTAATCTAGCCAAGATTGAGTTAAGAACACTTACTCCAATGTTTTTCCTTGAAGATATATCAAAAATCACCTCTGCTCAAGCTCCAAGTTGTTACAAATGGCGAATGGGACGAAGCCCCTCTGATTTTATATCTTACAGGTCTATCCAGGGTGGCCTCGATCATGGGGTCCGATCTTAGACCTCGATCATAGGAGTCCGATCATGGGGAGTCCGAATAATTGGAGTCCGATCATGGGGTCCGATTATGGGGAGTCCGATCATTGCCCTCGACCCTGGGGCTCGATCACAACCGTCGATCCTGGTTATCGATCATGGCTTCGATCTTTATGGCCTTCGATCACCGGCCTTGGTCATAGCTCTCGAGCCTGCCATCGATCATGGATCTCGAGCCTACCATGGATCATGGATCTCGAGCCTGCCTTCGATCCTCAGGAAGTTCGATTTGGACAGCATTTCCAACAGAAAATTGCAGCAGTTGTTTAAGTCCCGTTTTTGATCCGTTAACCATCCGAAACGCACCCGAGGCCCTCGGGACCTCAACCCAATACACAAACAAGTCCTAAAACATCATACAAACTTATTTGAAACCTCAAATCACATTAAACAACGCTAAAATCACGAATCACACATAGATTCAAGCCTAATGAACTTTGAAACTTTCAATTTCTACAAACAACATCGGAACCTATCAAATCAAGTCCGGTTGACCTAAAATTTTGTACGCAAGTCATAAATGACATAACGGAGCTATGAAAATTTTCAGAATCAGATTTTGACGCCGATATCAAAAAGTCAACCCCTCGGGCAAACTTTCCAAAAATTCAACTTTCGGCATTTCAAACCTAATTCCACTACGGACTTCCAAATTAAATTTCGATCACGCTCCTAAGTCCAAAATCATCATACGGAGCTGTTGGAATCATCAAAATTCTATTCCGGGGTCATCTGCACATAATTCGACATCCGGTCACTATTTGAACTTAAACGTTAAATATTTCGTCAAAATTCCATATCTCGGGCTAGGGACCTCGGAATTTGATTCCGGGCATACGCCCAAGTCCCAATTCACAATACAGACCTACTGAAACTATCAAAATACTGATCCGAGTCTGTTTGCTCAAAACTTTGACCAAAGTCAACTCAGTTGTATTTTAAGCATCTAATTCACATTTTAATCTATTTTCACCTGAAAACTTTCCGGAAAATTTTTTACGGACTGCACACGCAAGTCGAATAATGGTAAATAGTGCTTAGATCATATAATTAATCATTAAATTTAAAGATGACATTTTGGGTCATCATAAATTCGAACACCCATCCCGATACGAGTTCAACCATACCAATTTTATCGAATTCCAATAATAATTCGACTTCCAAATCTTAAATTTTAGTTTTTGGAAGATTTTACAAAAAGCTTGATTTTTCCTCCATTTAATCCGAATTAAATAATGGATTCAAAGACATAATCATGGAAATTAATCAAAACTGGATAAGAATCACTTACCCCAAACACCCACGCAAGAATATCTCCAAACATTGCCTTCTACTGAGCTCCAAATTTGATTTTGAGTTATGAACTCAAACCCCCATTTTTGGGACTTTTAATTCTGCCCAGATAGACTTTCTTCGCGTACGCGACCATAGCTTCGTGTTCGCGAAGCACAAAAATGTGCTGCCCAGATTCCTTCTTCGCATTCGTGATATCCTCATCGCGTTCGCGATGCCTTACGACCTCTGCCTTTCGAGTTCGCGAGACGCGAGTCTCATTCGCGAAGGCTTAACGCCAGGCAGGCCCCCATCTCCCTTTCCTCTTCGCGTTCCCGTCTGCCCACTCGCATTCGCGTAGGCTTTCCTCATCTCCTTCTTCGCATTCGCGGCTTCTTCATCGCGTTTGCGATGAGCAAATCCTAGCCATCCAAAATCCTTCTTCGCGAACGCGTGAGATCCTTCGCGTTCGCGAAGAACAATACCGGATATCAGTTCCAGCAGTTGCAAAACAAGGAGAAATGATCTGAAACCATCCCGTAACTCACCCGTGCCCCCCGGGACCTCAACCGAACATACCATCAAGTCCCAAAACATCATACGATCTTAGTTGAACCTTCAATTCACCTCAAACAACTCAAAAACCACGAGTCATACCCCAATTCAAAATCTATGAACTTTGAACTTTCAAATTCTATAACTTGTGCCGAAACACATCAAAGAAATCTGGAATGACTTCAAATTTTGCACACAAGTCATAATTGACATTATGGACCTACTCCAACTTCCGGAATCGGATTCTGACCCCGATATCAAAAAGTCCACCTCCGGTCTAATTCTCCAAAAAATTCGACCTTCGCCATTTCAAGCCCAAATTGGCTACAGACCTCAGATTCACAGTCCGGACACGCTCCTAAGTCCAAAATCATCCAACGGAGCTAATGGAACCAACGAAACTCCATTCTGAAGTCGTCTTCATATAGTTCCGACTACAGTCAAAATCCTAAGACTTAAGCTTTCGTCTTAGAGACGAAGTGTCCCAAATCACTCTGAATCATCCGTAAATCAAGCTCGGCCACATACGCGGGTCATAATACATATTGCGAGGCTGCTCAAAACCATAAGTCACTAAACGGGGTGTAAATTCTTAAAACGACAAGTCGGGTCGTTACATTCTCCACCTCTTAAACAAACGTTCGTCCTCGAACGTGCTAAGAATTATTCTGCGATTACCAAATTGATGACTTTACTTTTACCCATATACTCACGGTTGATTCCACGCTACCGCATTTGAGATAAGCGTGACAACATCATCTCATTTGAGATTATTTCTTTTATCCATACTTGAAAACTTTAAGGCCATTTTCTTACGCTTAAATATTTTCAAAAGGCCTGATTTCTCACAACAATGCACAATATTAGTCTCAACTGGCTATAGCAACCCGTGCCTATGCACACATCAATTTTCTCGATAGTGTTGAAGTAATTCAAAACTTTCTCTGAGGTGCTACATTATTCCCTGCTTAGGAGCATTCTCCCTCAAACATATAACATATTTATCTCTTATTTTGCAATTCTCAATCCTTCAAATTTTACTAACTCTCAAATCTTTCAGAAATTTCGGCAGAGTCTCCCTTGTAATTGGGCCTATCCACCTGCCAAAGTAACACCAAAACAACTTCTAATAACACATCCACAACCCAATAAAATACCTTAAGATATATATGCATAACACCAATCTCAGCATTACAAGCACTGCATTATCATTATGATATCAGTACATGAAGCACATCATATGCATGCTCATCACCACATCTCAGGTCTTAAAAGCTGTTCTTAATTAATTCCAGCATCATCAATCAATGTCATAATAACCACCACCTCATTTTGAATTTTCACAACATTGACAACAGAATGTGAGGCATGAAGACTTCATGATTGCTTACTCGGATTAATGACTCACATTTAACGCCACCTGGGCACTCATCTCATAAGTCAAAACTCAATGTTTACATCACCAAAATGGCTGAATATGCACAGAAACATATACAAGAATTATCAAATAAGCCTAACAGGCATGACTCCCTATTAATACTATTGTACAATTAAATTTCACAAAGGGAAAATTTTAAACCCATAAATATTTCACCACAAGGACCTCGTCCTTATATAACTTCCATCGCAGCTTGCAGCCCGGTTTAAATATTTCACACCATATAAAAATACGAGGATCTCGTCCTCAACTCCGAATCACAAGTATTTTGCACATTGTGCCAACTGAAATTTCAATTTCCTTTCTTTCTTCTTTTCAATAAATTTCATAAATAGTTTTCACAACACATAATGAACCATCATACCGGTAGGGCGTATAATTCATAAAAATTGGAATCAATTATTCTGAAACACATTAAATCCACTGTAATGAATAATAAAAAAATTACTTTTGGACTTATAGCCCTCAATAGTGTACAAAAATAAATGACAGTCACGGGCTCACACCTTCAAATTTCCCAACACGGATAAACATATAAGTGGGTCACAAATTTACGAAGCTCACCCATAAGTGGAGCATAATAGGAGGACTCACCTCAATATTCATAACCGAATCAAATTAAGGAAAATATCTTCTTCTTTTTTTTAACAGAATCAGGATCGTACCTGTAACGATACCATCTGGTGTATTGGCCTCAGCCAAATCATAGCGATTATATCAACGGGTCGGGTCTCCACCTCTTAGGCGTCCAATACCCGCCCATCCTCCACCTCTAGCTGACTGTGTATGTGGAGTATCAACTAGAATGAAGCTTGTAGTTGGGGTGTTCTGATGAAATCCACCCCTCCCAAGTCTGGGACAATCTCTCATGATATGCTCAGTATCACCACACTCATAATAACCCCTCTGAGGTCGCGACTGCTCGTACTGAGTCTATGCCGGATAACTGAAATAACTACTGTAAGAATCTCGTATTGGCGGTACACTATAAACTGGAGCACTCCGAGTAATCTGATGTGCAGAATGAGCTGACCGTCTGCTCGAGCCTCCACTATAATGGTTCCTAGCTGAAGAGTAAAATCCACTGAACCCTCCAGATCTTCGAGACCTTTTGGCCTCCTTAGACTTCCTTTCCTCGCCTAATACACCCTCAATCTTCCTTGCAATCTCCACTACTTGCTGAAATGAAGCATCAGTTTGCAACTCTCGAGCCATGCATATTTTAATATCATAAGCGAGCCCCTCAATGAATCTGCGGACCCGTTCTCTCATTGTAGGAACTAAGATAGGTGCATGACGGGCTAACTCACTGAACCTGGTAGCATATTCTGACACTGTCATAGTGCCCTGACGTAACCGTTCAAACTCTGTGTGCCACACATCTCGGAGAGTCTGGTGAACAAATTCTTTCAAGAACATTTTCGAAAATTGAGCCCAAGTTGGTGGTGTTGCATCGGTTGGTCTACCTTCTTCACAGATTTGCCACCACCGATACGCTGTGCCTGACAGTTGAAATGTAGTAAAGGCAACTTCGCTCACCTCTATATTACCCATGGTGCGGAGAATACGGTGACAATTTTCTAGAAATTCTTGGGCATTCTCTGTAGTTGTGCCACTGAATGTAGGTGGACTATACCTCTTAAATCTTTCAAGTCTCTTTTGTTCTTCTTCTGATGCCTCTGGCCTGACCTCAGGCCGACCTGGAATAACAGGTTGTATCGGTACTACGCCCGGAACCTGGCCAACATGAACCTGCTACTCTGGAGTTGTGATAGGAGTCTGAGCTAGTCCACCAATCTATGGAATGTTTGGTGCAACAGAGGTCAATCCCGCCTGAGTCAACGTACCAAATATGCTCAGGAACTATGCTAATGTCTCCTGAAATCCTGGGGTAACAACATGTGCTTCTGGTTCCTGTCCCCCAACTAGAGCTGCTGGTGGCTCCTCAACTGCCGCTCTAGAAGGTACTCTAGTCGTAGCACGTGCCCTTCCTCAACCTCTACCTCGGCCCCGGCCTCTTGCAGCCCTAGCATTATGTGCAGATACCTGCTCTGCTAACCCAGTAGCACGTGTCCTCCCCATCTGTGAGAGAATGGAGATACAAAATTTCAAATTCCAAATTCAACAAATTCTGCACGACAAGAATGAAAGAAATGGAAATTTCCTAACAGTTCTGTAGCCTCTCGAAGATAAGTAAAGATGTCTCCGTACCGATCCGTAAGACTCTACTAGACTCGTTCGTGACTCGTAGAACCTATGAACCTAGAGCTCTGATACCAACTTGTCACGACCCAAAATCCCACCTCGAGCGTCGTGATGGCACCTAGTCTCTAAGACTAGGTAAGCCGATTTTAATTACCTTTTGAAGCCATTTCTTGTTAAATTAACAGCAGAAATAATTACAATATACAACCTCCCAAGACTGGTAGTACTGAGTCACGAACTCTAACTGAATACATGAAATGATCACGAGGAACGAATATACAATACTGTTTGATTACAAATTAATAATACAATGAAATGAAAAGACTCCAAGGGACTGCGACGGCCAAGCAACTCTACCTCGAATCCTTATGATCGCGCTTTAACTCTGTTCAAGTTCGATATCTTCAATACCTGGCTCTGCACAAAAATGTGCAGAACTGTAGTATGAGTATGCCACGATTAGTACCCAGTAAGTATCAAGACTAACCTCAATGGAGTAGAGATGAGGTACAGTCAAGACACTCACTAGTCTAATAACCTGTCTAATATAATATACAAAATAATAAGAAACAAATAAAAATAGGACAACATAAAACAACCAGTGATATGCACAACAGACAACAAGAATACCATTAATATCACTCAACAATTAGCAAACACAAGTACACCCAATTAAATTAAGTCCTTCAAATAAATATCTTTCACATATAATTCTTCCAGATAACTCTCTTTCAAATATAATTTTGTCAAATAATTATTTTTCAAATATAATTCTTTCAATAAATCTTTTCAAATAAAATTTATCAAATAAAATTCTTTCATATAATACTTTCTAAGTAAAAATCCTTCCAAATAAGTATTTTGAATATAATTCTTTCAGTTAAAAAGTCACCATGTGACACCTCATTTCGAAATCATAAAAATACGGGTCTCAGCCCATTTTTATATTTTTTGTAAACACGGGTCTCAGCCCATTTACATATTTTCACGGCACCTCGTGTCCATAATTAAATCATCATATTTTCCCGACACCTTGTGCCCTCATTTCATATCACAACTGCGTGGACAATTCACGTGCTAATTATCATTATCATTTCATCACAGCACCTCGTGCCCACATGTTATATCACAATTGCACGGACAATTCACGTGCCAAATATTCTCATTATTTACTCACGGCACCTCATGCCCACATTTCATTTTATAATCAGCCTGGCAATAGTCACATGCTCTCATTTTCAACATAAATCAGATTGTTATCAATTTACCAACAACAAGACAAGTTGCACAAGGTATAGAAATAAACACAAGAGAATCACAACATCACATGAAAATTATCAACACTACAACCCCACATCATCACATATCGTCCCTGATAATATCCACCCTTATTGCTCCTATTGCCACCCTTATCACTCCTATAGCCACCCTTATCGCTCCGCCCAGACAATATCAATAGTGTAACGACCGGACTTGTCGTTTTAAGTATTAACGCCTCGTTCAGTGACTTAAGGTCTCGAGCAGTTTCGCAATATGTATTATGACCCGCGGGTGTGGTCAAGTTGAATTACTAAAGATTAGGAATTAAATTAAAAGAACAATCCTTATTTAGAAGCTTAAATGCAAAGAGTGGACTGGAGAGTTGACTTTTGAGTAAACTGCTCTGGAATAGAATTTTGATGATGTCAATAGCTCTGTATGGAGATTATGGACTTAGAAGCGTATTCGGAAAATTATTTGGAGGTCTGTAGTGGATTTAGGCTTGAAATAGCAAAAGCTGAATTTTTGGGAAGTTTGATCGGGGGGTTGAATTTTTGATATCGGGGTCGGAATTCGATTCTGGAAATTGGAATAGCTTTTTGTGCTATTTCTGACTTGTGTGCAAAATTTGAGGTCATTCGGACGTGGTTTGGGAGGTTTCGACGTCATTTGTGGAATTCAGAAATTTCTAAGTTCATTAGGCTTGAATCCATGTGTAATTCGTGTTTTTGGTGTTGTTGAAGGTGATTTGAAGGTTCGACTAAGTTCGTATGATGTTATGGGGCGTTTTGGTATGTTTGGTTGAGATCCCGAGGACCTCGGGTGTGTTTTGGGTGTGTTTCGGATCATTTTGGGCTACTTTGGATGTTGATTTGCTGATATCTGGTGTTGTTCTTTGCGTTCGCGAGGAGCCTCTAGCGTTCTCGAAGAAGGATTTGACTTCTGGGATTTTGTTCTTCGCGTTCGCGAAGAAGGAAATCTCTATTGCAGTAGTCTAAATTTGGAGGCTCATATCTTGCAATCTATAAAGAATTTGGAGATGATGCAAAAATGAAAGTTGTAGCCCTTTGTGTCTAGTTTTCGGAAAAGTAAACCTTTGGTCATTTGGAGTTGTGTACCAAAAGTTATTTTGGACAAACTACATGCTATCTGGGAAGAGTTTGGAAATCTCCGTTGCATAGGGCTAACTTTGGAAGCTTATATCTCGCAATCTATAAGGAATGAGGAAATGAGCAACAAATGAAAGTTATAGCTCGTTGAGTCTAGTTACCAGAAAGTTAAACCATTTGTCATTTGGAGTTTTGTAAAAAGAGTTATGACCATTATACTAGAGGCTGTCTGAGAAGAGTTTGAAAATGGTTGTTGGAGAATTCATTCATCACGAACGCGAAGAACAAATACCTAGGCAGCAGAATAAAGTCCAAATTTGTCTCATTCTTCCATTTTTTGACCAAGGAAGCTCGGGTGAGGTGATATTTTGAGAGTTTTTCAAGGAAAACATTGGGGTAAGAATTCCTAACTTGATTTTGGTTAAATTTCATGAATCTAGTGTTGTTTTTATCACTAAATTAGTGAATTGGGTTGAAAATTATAGAAATCCTCTAGACTTTAATTTAAGATTTGAAGGGCGATCCGTCATCGGAATTTGATAATTTTGGTATAGTTGAACTCGTATTGGAATAGGTGTTCGGATTTCGTAAAAGTTTTGTCGGATTCCGAGGGGCGGGCCCCGCACTGACTTTTCAGAATAAAATTTTAAGTTGGTGTTTTATTATTCGGAATTATTTCCGATGAATTTTAATGAAGTGGTACAGTTAATTTGGATAGATGTGAGCTGTCCGGGGGTCAATCCAAGCAAGAAGGCAATTTTGGAATATCGGCATAACTTCAATAAGGTAAATATCTTGCCTAAACTCGAGTGGGGGAATTACCCCTTAGGCATTGAGTCTTATGTAAAAATTGTGTGATTTGAAAGTCGTGTACGCGGGGTGACGAGTACGTACTAAGGCTTATATGTGCAAATTTTATTGGTTTAAAGTTTTAGGCATTCTTATGTATTAAATTAGATAATTATTGGCATTAGTAAATCCTTGAATTATCACGCCTCATTCCTTATTTGTCAAGTTTGTATTTTATATAATAACTTGGTGTTATTGTCATTTGGATTTTATGTGAATTACGTGTGTTTGTTAATTTGATATTTTTCTTGGAATTAAATTCGTGATAGAATCCTTATCTGCAAATATTTATTAAATAAGTTTAAATTGAGGAGTTAATATAATTATCAAGAATTTGGATTGATGAAGATGTTGCCGTATACTGAGTATTTTTCACCTTTGTTGATTGTTTTGAGGTTTTATATACGTTTTGTGGAGCCTTGGGCTATTTATTGAAGACTTTATTGATTCTGCTACATATTTGGAATTTGGTTTTGGTCAATGGCAAATTGTGATATGAATTGTTGTATTGTGTTGTGGTTTAAATACTCTCCTTGATATTATTTATGCTTCCTACCTTGCTTGTTAATGATATACATATGCTTGGTAAGGAAGCGTGTAATGCACGAAGGGTGATGCCGTGCCATTTGAACTATATTATCATGTGAGGGAGAATGTAAAGCACGAAGGGTGATGCCGTGCCATTTGAGAGTGTAAAACACGAAGGGTGATGCCGTGCTATTTCATTTATATTATCAAGTGAGGATGAGAGTAAAAGCACGAAGGGTGATGCCGTGCCATTTGAGAGTGTAAAACACGAAGGGTGATGCCGTGCTATTTCATTTATATTATCAAGTGAGGATGAGAGTAAAAGCACGAAGGGTGATGCCGTGCCATTTGAGAGTGTAAAACACGAAGGGTGATGCCGTGCTATTTCATTTATATTATCAAGTGAGGATGAGAGTAAAAGCACGAAGGGTGATGCCGTGCCATTTGAGAGTGTAAAACACGAAGGGTGATGCCGTGCTATTTCATTTATATTATCAAGTGAGGATGAGAGTAAAAGCACGAAGGGTGATGCCGTGCCATTTGAGAGTGTAAAACACGAAGGGTGATGCCGTGCTATTTCATTTATATTATCAAGTGAGGATGAGAGTAAAAGCACGAAGGGTGATGCCGTGCCATTTGAGAGTGTAAAACACGAAGGGTGATGCCGTGCTATTTCATTTATATTATCAAGTGAGGATGAGAGTAAAAGCACGAAGGGTGATGCCGTGCCATTTGAGAGTGTAAAACACGAAGGGTGATGCCGTGCTATTTCATTTATATTATCAAGTGAGGATGAGAGTAAAAGCACGAAGGGTGATGCCGTGCCATTTGAGAGTGTAAAACACGAAGGGTGATGCCGTGCTATTTCATTTATATTATCAAGTGAGGATGAGAGTAAAAGCACGAAGGGTGATGCCGTGCCATTTGAGAGTGTAAAACACGAAGGGTGATGCCGTGCTATTTCATTTATATTATCAAGTGAGGATGAGAGTAAAAGCACGAAGGGTGATGCCGTGCCATTTGAGAGTGTAAAACACGAAGGGTGATGCCGTGCTATTTCATTTATATTATCAAGTGAGGATGAGAGTAAAAGCACGAAGGGTGATGCCGTGCCATTTGAGAGTGTAAAACACGAAGGGTGATGCCGTGCTATTTCATTTATATTATCAAGTGAGGATGAGAGTAAAAGCACGAAGGGTGATGCCGTGCCATTTGAGAGTGTAAAACACGAAGGGTGATGCCGTGCTATTTCATTTATATTATCAAGTGAGGATGAGAGTAAAAGCACGAAGGGTGATGCCGTGCAATTATTTTTATATTATCATATATTCATGGCACGAAGGGTGTTTCCGTGCAGGCGAGGACGAGAGACATACATTATATTGTGATATCGTTTTGTTGTGTATACATTCATGCCTTTATCTTGAGATGTTATTGTGCACCTTTGTTTTCTATGTGACTTGTAGTCGTTGTTGCTTCCTGTGTGCCTCCACTTTATTTCTTTTATAGTTATTGGCATTTCTCCCACCTAGTTGGTACTGTTATATGTATGCACGGTGAGAAATATATAAATGCACAAAGGGTGCTACCGTGCCAATTGATTTGATCTACATATATGTATTGGATGAGAATGAGACAAGTGCACGAGGGTATTTCCGTGCCATTTGATATGATACGTTGAATATATTTCTCACGCCAGGAAAGTTAAATGAGGTGTCACAAGGTGACTTTTATTTGAAAGAATTATATTTGAAGGATATTTACTTGAAAGAATTATATTTGAAGGATATTTACTTGAAAGAATTATATTAGAAGGATATTTACTTGAAAGAATTATATTAGAAGGATATTTATTTGAAAGAATTATATTAGAAAGATATTTACTTGAAAGAAGTATATTTGAAAGATATTTACTTGAAAGAATTATATTGGAAGGATATTTACTTGAAAGAATTATATTAGAAAGATATTTATTTGAAATAATTATATTAGAAAGATAATTACTTGAAAGAAATATATTTGAAAGATATTTACTTGAAAGAATTATATTTGAAAGATATTTATTTGAAAGAATTTTATTCGAAAGATATTTATTTGAAAGAATTATAATGGAAGGATATTTATTTTAAGGAAGTATATTCGAAATATATTTATTGAAAAGGATTATATTCTAAAGACTTTTATTGAAACAACTTATAGATAAAAGATGTATATTGAAAGGACTTGATTAATTGGTTATACCTGTGTTTATTATTCGTTTGAGTAATACTTTACGGTATTCCTGTTACCTTGCTGTTTAAATCACTAGTTGATTTGTGTTGCTATCACTGCTATTTGTTTTCTATTATTTTGTATATCATATTGCACATGTTATTAGATTAGTGAGTGTCTTGACTGTTCCTCGTCTCTACTCCACTGAGGTTAGTCTTGATACTTACTGGGTAACGACCGTGGTGTACTCATACTACACTTCTGCACATTTTTGTGCAGAGCCAGGTAGTGGAGACATCGAACTCGGACAAAGTTAGAGTGGGATCGCAAGGATTCAAGGTAGAGCTACTTGGTCATCGCAGTTCCTTGAAGTCTTTCCATTTTATTGTACTGTTATTTATTATTCAAACAGTATTGAGTATTCGATCCTTGCGATCATTTCATGTATTGAGTTAGAGTTCGTGACTCAGTACTACCAGTCTTGGGAGATTTTTAAAACTATTTCCACTTTTGGTTTCGACACGTGTATTAAATTATATCTTTATAAAAAACATGGCTTGAATTATGATTATAATCGGCTTACTTAGTCTTAGAGACTAAGTGCCATCACGACGCTTGTGGTGGGATTTTTGGGTCGTGACAAGTTAGTATCAGAGCTCTAGGTTCATAGGTTCTATGAGTCACGAACGAGTTTAGTAGAGTCTTTTGGATCGGTACGGAGACGTCTGTACTTATCTTCGAGAGGCTATAGAGCTAGTAGGAAAATTTTTCACTTCTTTCATTCTTTATCGTGCGGCATTTATTCAGCTTGAAGCATATATCTTATGTTCTTTTGCATCTACTAGTGTATGAAATTGCGCACTCGATATCAACTATGCGCCAACGGTTCAGAATACTATAGAGGGGTTATAAGGGAGCCAAGGTTGCTCAACCATTATTACGACGTGTCGTCCAGATCGAGGATGCGAAAGTATTGAGAGATCATTCAGTTGTGCACATTGGGGTGCAGCGGGTTTTGACATCTGGTTGATAAGTATGATATAAGGAAGGTTTAATTAATTGCCTAATCATCACAATTGTGGTAGGGTCACGAGGTGGATGTAGATCTGCAATAGTTGGTGGTATTAGAGACTAAGTAGTTCGTATGGGATTTCTATTTAGAGAAGGGTACATAGTGGTAGCCAAGGCACTGGAGAAAGAGATTTTAACTATCACGAGGGTGACATGCACCAAATAAATGGCTTGAGGTGTCTCATGACCGGTGAAGGTTAGTATTGTGGATCATCGGCATGTGTCATATGGCTTCGCGTTATATCAACGATTAGATTGCGGGGTCGTGTGTTATATCAGTTTTGGCATGAGATGTATTTATGTGGTAATGAAAGGTTCTCCAAAACTTGTATATGATTAAGGGGTGCGATTTTTGTGGGATGATGCTGGGGCTTACGGTATTCCTGCGTCCTTAATAATTCTACATTTCAGTACCAGCGCAGTCACAACAACAATTTCAAAATATTCGGGGTGCTACAGTAAGTTCTTTTAATGCGCCATCAGCACGGGCTTCTTACAGTGGTTATTCCAGTTAATACTCCACGTGCATGGTCAGTTAGAGATGGAGAACAGGCGGGTAGAGGGCGCCTAAGAGGTGGAGGCCCGACCCATTGATATAATCGCTATGATTTTGGCTAAGGCTGATACACCAGATGGTGTCGTTACAGGTACGATCCTGATTATGTTATAAAAGGATATTTTCCCTTAATTTGATTTGGTTATGAATATTGAGGTGAGTCCTCTTATTATGCTCCGCTTATGGGTGAGCTTCGCAATTGTGTGACCCACTTATATGTTTATCCATGTTGGGAGAGTTGAAGATATGAGCCTGTGTCGGTCATTTTTATTTTTGTGCACCATTGAGGGTTATAAGTCCAAAAGTAATTTTTATTATTCACTACAATGGGTTTTATGTGTTTTGGAATAATTGATTCCAATTTTTTTTATGAATTTTGTGCCCTACCGGTATGAGGGTTCATTATGTGTTTACGAAATTTATTTAAAAGAAGAAAGAAAGGAAATTAAAAATGTCAATTGGCGCAATGTGCAAAATACTTGTGATTCGGAGTTGAGGACGAGATCCTCGCATTTTTTTATGATGTAAAATATTTAAACCGGGCTACAAGCCATGGTGGAGGTTATATAAGGACGAGGTCCTTGTGGTGAAATATTTATGAGTTTAAATTCTCCCTTTGTGAAGTTTAATTTGTATTATAGTACTAATAGGGAGTTATTGTCACAACTCGCATTTGAAGTTGTGATTTCGGCCAAGAACTGGTGAGAAAAAGTCCTTCTGATGGTCTGACGTAGAACTGTCTACTCGGGCAACTTGGGCTTTTTAATTTTAAGCATATATAAGGGGGGTATAGGTGATGAAAGCTCCGACCTGCCTCCCACATACGTGCTGCCACCGAGCCGTATAGAATGAGCTACCTTGGGGGCAACCTCAAGAACCTGCCTAGATGACTCAAAGGAGTGTCAAAGGTATCCACATGAGTTTGGGAACTCGTATGGACGGCGCAATGCCTTCGGGCTAGCGTTGGGCATTAAAGAGGTGCTGGAGGCTCGAAGTGTGGAACAGCCAGCCCCGCGGGCTGCCGAATGTTGGAACGAGACCTCTGTGCCGATTGGATACTTGACGCACCTGTCATAGGGGAATCATGTGTCGACTTGTGAGAATGGCTTGGGTTCAACCATGCAAGCAAGGGTCCGTTGGCCTAAAGGTGCAGGTGTGGGCGACACTGCACTACTTCGGAATGGAAGCGTGCTGTAAGAGGGCTATGTATGGGCATGGCACGAAATACGCGCATGACAATGGTCAAGGGCTAAAGGTTGCCTTACTCGGGCGAGGAACGAGCTAGTCGCGGATGCACTAGGCGAGTGTCAAGCTTGAGGATTGGGTTGTGCACGCGGGAGCGATGCTCAGTCTTGGGTGAGGGACAAGACATGTCCTAAGCCAATCCCCCAGGGCGCGCATGGATTGTGATCCTAAGATGAAGCGCCATGACATGTCTAGGGCCAAGGGCCTAGACATCTTACGGGCGGCACAAGTTGGGGCGAGCCTACGGGCGAGCCCCACTAACAGGCACAAGATCGTGCTTGGGAATCCTGGGAAAGGAGATAGGCTGGCCTGCGGCGAGGGGAGCTACAGGCGCCGCACGGGCGAGTAGGTGCCGCTACCCAATGTAAGGAGTTGGGCCCATGACAGTTATGCCTGATAGGCTTATATGATAATTCTCTTATGTGTTTTTGTGCCATAATTGTGTTGTAATTATTGAGTTTTAGCCTATGAGGTTTTGGTTAATATGAGGTTAATTAGTGATGTTGTAATTGATTATGAACAACTATTAAGACCAGAGATGTGGTGATGGGCATACATATGATGTGCTTCATGTCTTGATATCATTACGATAATGTGGTGCTTGTAATGATGAGATTAGTGTTATTGATATATACATTGTGGTGCTTTGTTGGGTTATGGATGTGTTGTTAGGAGTTTTTTTGGTGTTACTCTAGCAGGTAGATAGGCCCTATTTACAGGGGAGACTCTACTGAAATTTCTGTAAAATTTGGGGGATTGAGACGTGCGAAAGAAGAGATAAGTTATGTTATGTGTTTGAGAGCGGACTCTACTTCTAATTCAAGGACAAATGATCCTAAGTGGGGGAGAATGTAACATCCTGAAAAAATTTCGAAGTACTTAACACTATAAAGAAAATTGATGTGTGCGTAGGCACGAGTTGCTATAGCCAGTTGAGACTAATACCGTGCGTTGTTGTGAAAATCAGACTTTTTGGAAATGTTTGGAGTGTAAGAAATTGGTCTTAAAGTTTACAAATATGGATAAAAGAAATAATCTCAATTGAGATGGTGTTGTCGGGCTTATCTCAAATGCGGTAATGTGGGATTGTAACGACCCGACTTGTCGTTTTAAGAATTAATGCCCCGTTCAACGACTTAAGGTCCCGGGAAATTTCATAATATGTATTATGACCCGCGGGTGTGGTCGAGTTTTATTTTCGAAAGATTTAGAATTTAATTGAAAGAGAAATTCTCATTTGAAATTTAAATAGAAAGAGTTGACCAAAGAGTTGACGTTTGAGTAAATGACCTCGGAATAGAATTTTTATAATGTCAATAGATTCGTATGGTGATTTCGGACTTAGGTGCGTGTTCGTATTTAGATTTGGAAGTCCGTAGGACAATTCGATGCATTTTGGCAAAAGTTGGAAAATAGACGATTTTCGAAAAGTTCGATTGAAGGTTGAATTTTTGATAACGAGGTTGGAATCTAATTATGGAAATTGGAATAGGTCCGTTATATCATTTACGACGTGTGTGCAAAATTTGAGGTCAATCGGACTTGATTTGATAGGTTTCGGCATCTAATGTTGAAGATGGAAATTTCATAATAGACTAAAGTTTCAAGTGAGTTTGCACAAGACCTAACTTCAAACCGGTACACCTCTCTTTATATGATGATTTATATGGTGTGTTACCTATCAAAGGAAATGTCTATATGTCTAGTTTCCAACGCTTCAAACCGTTTGTCATTTGGACATTCCTACAAGAAGTTATCACCAAAATTACCAAAGGATGGAAAAATGCGATTCTGCGACCAATTCTCCGATCGCAGAACCATTATGTGATCGCAGACGTAGTTATGCGACCGCAAAAAGGTCGCAAACCTGTCCAGTGAAGGACATTTCTGGGCATCTATTTTGCGGTGCATGTTGCGACCCGCATACCCATTCTGCGGTCCATTATGCGACCGCAGACCTGCTTTAAGGAGGGTTAATCTTTCTATTTTCATAACCCGACCCCATTTGATAAATAGGCTTTGGGACTAATTTTGGAGCAATTATCTGATGATTTTAGAGGGAAGTGAGAGTATTTTAGAGAGAGAAGGAGGGAACCTAACATTCTAATCATCCAATCTTCAAGAATCAAGGAAGCTAATCACAAGATCTTCATCAAAGAGGTAAGATTCAACCCCTAGTCTTCAATTTCGAGTTTGGGGTAAAAGATTGGTGATTGGGAGTATGATTCTTGAGTGTAAGAGTATTTTGTATATATGCTTGTACTAATAAGGTTTGTGGGAAGATTGTTGAGATCAAATAAGTAAAGATTGGGTTGTGGAATGAAGGAAATCTTGTAGAAGAACCTTGTAACCAAATTTGCACACCTAGTGTTTGATAAAATGCTCAAATAAGCTGAAACCATGAAAATCTTCCTATTATGGTTCACTTTTGTTATGCTTCTAAATAGATTGAAGTTTCTAGAATTTTCGGAACCTCGTAGTAATGTAAGGAAGGCTCAAGAAAGAGTAGAGCCATCCGAAGATCAATTCCAGCAAGAAGGCGATTTTGGAATATCGGCCTAACTTCAAAAAGGTAAGTGTCTTGCTTAACCTCGAGTGGGGAAATTACCCCTTAGGCATTGAGTCTTATGTTCCATTTGTGAAATGTAAAAAGTCGTGTACACGAGGTGACAAGTACGTACTCGGGCTTATACGTGCAAAATGCATTGAAATAAAGTCTTAGGCATTATTGCGTAGTAAATTGGGAAATTGTGAAAAATTATTAAATCATCTGTTTGCCATGCCTAAATCCTTATTGTTGAATTTGTTTTTATATGATAATTTGATGTGACTGTTACTTGGAAATATTTATGAAATTTCGTGAATATTGTTGGTTTAATATTTCTTGGAAATTAATTCGAATATGAATATTCTTATGCAAATAATTAATTTAAGCGAGCTTAAGAATAAGTATTAATATAATTATCTAAATTTACATTAATGAAGGTTTTGCTTTATGCTGAGTAATTTCTATCTCAATTGATTATTTATGGGTGTTATATACATTGTGTGGAGCCTTGGGCTATTTGTTGTGAAATTAATTGATTTTGTTATATCTTTTAAATTTGGTTGTAGCCATTGGGCAAATTATGATATGAATTGATTTTATTGTATTGTCATATTAATTTTATGTGTAAATTGTTGTGTTGTGTGAGTTACTATTTTGGGGAGATAAGAATGGCATTTCACCGTTAATATTATGTGGGTATAAGGGTGGCAATAGGAGCGATAGGGGTGGTTATTTATATTGTCTGGGCGAAGAGATAAGGGTGGCAATAGGAGCGATAAGGGTGGCAATAGGAGCGATAAGGGTGGCTACTGATATTGTCTGGGCGGAGCGATAAGGGTGGCTATAGGAGTGATAAGGGTGGCAATAGGAGCGATAAGGGTGGCTATAGGAGTGATAAGGGTGACAATAGGAGCGATACAGGTTGCTATTGTCAGGGACGATATGTGATGATGTGGGGTTGTGGTGTTGAAAATTTTCATGTGATGTTGGGATTTTCTTGTATTTATTTCCATATCTTATGCAACTTGTCTTGTTGTTGGTAAATTGATTACAATCTAATTTATGTTAAAATTGAGAATCTGTGGCTATTGCCAGGCGGATTATAAAATGAAATGTGGGCACGAGGTGCCGTGAGTAAATAATGAGAATATTTGGCACGTGAATTGTTCGTGCAGTTATGATATGAAATGCGGGCACGGGGTGCTGTGATGAAATGATAATGATAATTGACACGTGAATTGTCCGTGCAGTTTGTGATATGAAATGAGGGCACGAGGTGCCGTGAGTAAATAATGAGAATATTTGGCACGTGAATTGTTCGTGCAGTTATGATATGAAATGCGGGCACGGGGTGCTGTGATGAAATGATAATGATAATTGACACGTGAATTGTCCGTGCAGTTTGTGATATGAAATGAGGGCACGAGGTGCCGGAAAAATATGATGATTTAATTATGGGCACAAAGTGCCGTGAGAATATGAAAATGGGCTGAGACCCGTATTTATGAAAAATATGAAAATGGGCTGAGACCCCTATTTTTATGATTATGAAATGAGGTATCACATGGTGACTTTTTAATTGAAAGAATTATATTCAAAATATTTATTTGGAAGGATTTTTACTTAGAAAGTATTATATAAAATAATTTTATTTGAAAGATATTTATTTGAAGAAATTATATTTGAAAAGATTTATTGAAAGAATTATATTTGAAAAATAATTATTTGAGAAAATTATATTTGAAAGAGAGTTATTTGGAAGAATTATATGTGAAAGACACTTATTTGAAGGACTTGATTTAATTGCGTGTACTTATGTTTATTAATTGTTGAGTGATATTAATGATATTCTTGTAGTCTGCTGTGCATATCACTGGTTGTTCCATGTTGTCCTATTGTTGTTTCCTATTATTTTATATATTATATTGCAAAGGTTATTAGACTAGTGAGTGTCTTGATTGTATCTCGTCTCTACTCCATTGAGGTTAGTCTTGATACTTACTGGGTACCGACCGTGGCGTACTCATACTACACTTCTGCACATTTTTGTGCAGAGCCATGTATTGAAGATATCGGACTTGAGCAAAGTTAAAGCGCGATCATAAGGATTCAAGGTAGAGATGCTTGGCCGTCGCAGTCCCTTGGAGTCTTTTCATTTTATTGTACTGTTAATTTGTAATCAAAGAGTGTTGTATATCCGGTCCTCATGATCATTCCATGTATTCAGTTAGAGTTCGTGACTCAGCACTGCCAGTCTTGGGAGGTTGTGTATTGTAATTATTTTCGCTGTTAGATTGTAATTCCGAAAAACAATTGGCTTCAGAATGTAATAGAAATCGGCTTACCTAGTCTTAAAGACTAAGTGCCATCACAACGCCTGTGGTGGGATTTTAGGTCGTGACAAGTTGGTATCAGAGCTCTAGGTTTATAGGTTCTACGAGTCACGAACGAGTCTAGTAGAGTCTTGCGGATCGGTACGGAGACGTCTGTACTTATCTTCGAGAGGCTACAGAACTGTTCGGAAATTTCCATTTCTTTCATTCCTGTCGTGTGGAATTTGTTGAATTTGGAATTTGAACCTTTGTATCTCCATTCTCTCACAAATTGTGAGGACACGTGCTACTGGGTTAGCTGAGTAGGCATCCGCACATACTGCTGGGGCTGCAAGAGGCCGGGGCCGAGATAGAGGTCGAGGAAGGGCACGTGCTGCGACTAGAACACCTGTCAGAACAACAATTGAGGAGCCACTAGTAGCTCCAGTTGGGGGACAGGTACCACAAGCACTTGTTGTTACCCCAGTACTTCAGGAGACTTTAGCATAATTCCTGAGTATGTTTGGTACATTAACTCAGGCGGGATTGATCTCTATTTCACCAAACATTCCGCAGATTAGGGGAGTAGTTCAGACTCCTATCACAACTCCAGAGCAGCAGGTTCACGTTGGTCAGGTTTCGGGTGTAGTACCGGTACAACCTGTTATTCCGCTTCGGCCTGAGGTCAGGACCGAGGCATCAGAAGAAGAACAAAAAAGACTTGAAAGGTTTAAGAAATATGATCCACCAACTTTAAGTGGCACAGCTACAGAGGCTGCCCAAGGATTTCTGGAAAATTGTCACTGTATTCTCCGCACCATGGGTATTGTNCTTCGGCCTGAGGTCAGGACCGAGGCATCAGAAGAAGAACAAAAAAGACTTGAAAGGTTTAAGAAATATGATCCACCAACTT
>AWOL01S0000898.1:0-26977 GCA_000715115.1 Nicotiana otophora
TGCTGCTCAGTAAGAAAATCAGGTTTTACCACAACTAGCCCGTGTACGTACTCGTCACCTCACATACACGGTGCTCACATATCACAATAGTTCCAAGTCTTAAGGGGATTTCCCCCACATAAAGTTAGGCAAGCCACTTACCTCGAACCAAGCTCAATTAATCGGTCACAATGCCTTTCTCACGAATATCCGGCTCCGAATGGCCCAAATCTAGCCAAAAGCAATTACATATCATAAATACAACCAAAATAGACTCATCTAATTGATGAAATCAACACTTTAACAAAAATTCCGAAATTAACTCAAAAATTGCCCGTGGGGCCCATGTCTCGGAATCGGGTAAAAGTTACAAAATAGGAACGCCCATTCCACCACGAGTCTAGCCATACCAAAATTACTAAATTCCGATAACAATTCGCTCCCTCAAATCCTCAAATTTATCCAAGAGAGTTTTCAAACTTTTTCCAACTTAATTCACCAATTAAATGATAAAAACAACCATGGATTCGGGTAATTTAACCAATATTGAGTTAAGAACACTTACCCTGTTGTTTACTCTGAAAATCTCCCAACAATCGCCTCAATCCGAGCTCCAAATCGTTCAAAATGGAAATTGGGACGAAGTCCCATTTTCTGAACTTAAACTTTCTCTCCATACCTCTCTTCTTCGCGAACGCGACAGGTCCCTCGCGTTTGCGAAGCACAACTCGACTGCCCACAAATTTAACCCTTCGCGAACGCGACCACGGCTTCACCAACGCGAATATTTTCCAGCTCAGACCTTCGCGAACGCGACCACCACCTCGCGAACGCATAGACCAAGGACCTGGGGTCCCCAATAGCCTCACTCCTCTTCGTGAATGCGACACCACTCACGCGTTAGCGATGCACACAGAGACCATACCTTCACGTTCGCGTCCTCCCCTTCGCGAACGCGAAGAACAAAACCTCACACTCAGAAAACACTCTCCGCGAACGCATCTTACTCCTCGCATTCGCGATGCTTCCACTATCCACACCTTCATGAATGCGAGATCTTCTTCGCGAACGCGAAGAACAAACTTCTGCAATAAAAACCAGAAAAATCTGCTACTTCTCTAAGTCCAAAAATGACCCGTTCAGCATCTGAAACACACCCGAGGCCCCCGGGACCTCAACCAAACATACCAAAAAGTCCTAAAACACCATACGAACTTAGTTGAACCCACAAATCACATCAAACAATGCTAAAATCACAAATCATCCTCCGATTCAAACTTAAGGAACTTGAAACTTCCAAATTCGACAACCGATGCCGAAACCAACCAAACCACGTCTGATTGACCCCAAATTTTGCACACAAGTCATATTCAACACTACAGACCTACTCCACCGGTCCAAAACTCCAAAATTTTGACTTTCACAATTTCAAGCCTGAATGAGCTACGGGCCCCCAAAACACATTCCGGACACGCCCATAAGCCCAAAATAGCCAACGGAGCTAACAAAATTGATAAAATTCCATTCTGGAACCGTCTTAACACAGTTCCTACTACGGTCCAAATTCTAACACTTAAGCTCTCATTTAGGGACTAAGTGTCCCAAAACACTCCGAAACCCAAAACCAATCATCCTGGCAAGTCACAATAGCAGAAATAGATATGGGGAAAGCAGTTATAGGGGTTCGGTGCTCTAACTCTCAAAATGACCGGCCGGGTCGTTACAATTTAAGCTTCTAAATAAGAATTGTTCTTTTAATTAAATTCTGAATCTTCCGAAAATCAATCTCGACCACACCCACGGGTCATAATACATATTACGAAGCTTTTCGTGACCTTAAGACACTGAACGAGGCGCAAATTCTTAAAACGACAAGTCGGGTCATTACATTCTCCACATTTTAATCAAACGTTCGTCCTCGAACGTTCTAAGAATTATTCTGAGGGTACGAAATTGATGATTTTACTTTTACATATATACTCACGGTTGATTCCACGCTACCGCATTTGAGATAAGCCTGACAACATCATCTCATTTGAGTTTATTTCTTTTATCCATATTTGTAAGCTTTAAGATGAATTCCTTACACTCCAAACATTTCAAAATGTCTAATTTTTACAACAACGCATGGTATTAGTCTCAACTGGCTGTAGCAACTCATGCCTACACACACATCAATTTTCTTGATAGTGTTGAAGTACTTCAAAAAAATTCTGGGGTGTTATATTCTCCCCTGCTTAGGATCATTCGCCCTCAAACACATAACATAACTTATCTCTTCCTTTGCAAATCTCAGTCCTCCAAATTTTACTAACTCCCAAATTTTTCAGAAATTTCGGCAGAGTCTCCCCTGTAATTGGGCCTATCCACCTGCCAGAGTAACACCAAAGCAACTCCTAACAACACATCCACAACCCAACACAATACCACAAGATATATATCAATAATACCAATCTCAGCATTATAAGCACTACATTATCATAATGATATCAGGACATGAAGCACATCATATGTATGCTCATCACCACATATCTGGTCCTAAAAGTTGTTCATAATTAATTCTAGCATCATCAATTAATCGCATATTAACCACCACCTCATTTCAAATTTTCACAATACTGACAATAGAATGTGAGGCATGAAGACCTCATGATTACTTACTCGGATCAATGAGTCACATTTAACACCACCTGGGCACTCATCTCATAGGCTAAAACTCAATGTTTACAGCACGAAAATGGCTGAATATGCACAGAAAATATACAAGAATTAGCAAATAAGCCTAACATGCATGACTCCCTATTAATAATATTGTACAATTAAATTTCATAAAGGGAAATTTTTAAACTCATAAATATTTCACCACAAGGACCTCGTCCTTACATAACTTTTACAGTGGCTTGCAGCTCGGTTTAAATATTTCACGTCATGTAGAAATGCGAGGATCTCGTCCTCAACTCCGAATCACAAGTATGTTGCACATTGTGCCAACTGAAATTTTTAATTTTCTTTCTTTCTTCTTTTCAATATATTTCATAAACAGTTTTCACAACACATAATGAACCCTCATACCGGTAGGGCGTATAATTCATAAAAATTGGAATCAATTATTCCGAAACACATTAAACCCACTATAATGAATAATAAAAATTACTTTTTGACTTATAGCCCTCAATGGTGTACAAAAATAAATGACAGACACGGGCTCACACCTTCAAATCTCTTAACAGGGATAAAATTATAAGTGGGTCACAAATTTACGAAGCTCTCCCATAAGTGGAGCATAATAGGAGGACTCACCTCAATATTCAGAACCGAATCAAATTAAGAAAAATATCCTTTTATAATAAAAATCAGGATCGTACCTGTAACGACACCATCTGGTGTATTGGCCTCAGCCAAATCATAGTGATTAAATCAATGGGTCGGGCCTCCAACTCTTAGGCGCCCACTACCCGCCTGTCCTCCACATCTAGCTGACTGTGCACGTGGAGTATCAACTGGTATAAAGCTTGTGGCTGAAGTGTTCAGATGAAATCCACCCCTCCCAAGTTTGGGACAATCTCTCATGATATGCCTAGTATAACCACACTCATAATAACCCCTATGAGGTCGCGGCTGCTCGTACTGAGTTAGTGCCGGATAACTGGAATAATCATTGTAAGAATCTCGTGTCGGTGGTGCACTGTACACTGGAGCACTCCGGGTAATCTGATGTGCGGACTGAGTTGACCGACTGCTCGAGCCTCCGCTATAATGGGTTCTAGCTGAAGAGTAAAACCCACTGAACCCTCCAGATCTTAGAGACTTTTTGGCCTCCTTAGACTCTTTTTCCTCGCCTAAAACACCCTCAATCTTCCTTGCAATCTCCACTACTTGTTGAAATGGAGTATCAGTTTGCAATTCTCGAGCCATGCATATTTTAATATCATATTCGAGCCCCTCAATGAATCTGCGGACCCGCTCTCTGATTGTAGGAACCAAGATAGGTGCATGACAGGCTAACTCACTGATACCTGATGGCATATTCTGACACTATCATAGTGCCCTGACGCAACCGTTCAAACTCTGTGCGCCACACATATCAGAGAGTCTAGGGAACAAACTCTTTCAAGAACATTTCCGAAAATTAAGCACAGGTTGGTGGTGTGGCATCGGCTGGTCTACCTTCTTCATAGATTTGCCACCACCGATACGTTGCATCTGATAGTTGAAATATAGTAAAGGCAACTCCGCTCACCTCCACAATACCCATGGTGTGGAGAATACGGTGACAATTTTCTAGAAATTCTTGGGCATCCTATGTAGTTGTGCCACTGAAAGTAGGTGGACTATACCTCTTAAGCCTTTCAAGTCTCTTTTGTTCTTCTTCTGATGCCTCTGGCCTGACCTTAGGCCGAACCGGAATAACAGGTTGTACCGGTACTACACCCGGAACCTGACCAATGTGAACCTGCTGCTCTAGAGTTGTGGTAGGAGTCTGAGCTACTCCCCCAATCTGCGAAATATTTGGTGCAACAGAGATCAATTCCACCTGAGTTAATGAACCAAACATACTCAGAACTGTGCCAAAGTCTCCTGAAGTCCGGGAGTAATAACAAGTGCTTCTGGTACCTGTCCCCTAATTGGAGCTACTGGAGGCTCCTCAACTGTTGTTCTGACAAGTGCTCTAGTTGCGGCACGTGCCCTTCCTCGACCTCTGCATCGGCCTCTACCTCGACCCCGGCCTTTTGCAGCCCTAGTAGTATGTGCGGATGCCTGTTCATCAAAACTGATAGTACTAGTTCTCACCATCTATGAGAGAATAGAGATACAAAACCTCAAATCCCAAAAACAAAAAATCTGCACGACAGGAATGAAAGAAGTGGAAATTTCCTAACAGTTCTGTAGCCTCTCGAAGATAAGTACAGACGTCTCCGTACCGATCCGCAAGACTCTACTAGACTCGTTCGTGACTCGTAGAACCTATGAACCTAGAGCTCTGATACCAACTTGTCACGATCCAAAATCCCACCACAGGCGTCGTGATGGCACCTAGTCTCTAAGATTAGGTAAGCCGATTTCAACTACCTTTTGAAGCCATTTTTTTAAAACTAACAGCGGAAATAATTACAATATACAATCTCCCAAGACTGGTAGTACAGAGTCACGAACTCTAATTGAATGCATGGAATGGTCACGAGGACCGAATATACAATACTGTTTGATTACAATTTAACAGTACAATGAAATGAAAAGACTCCAAGGGACTGCGACGACCAAGCAGCTCTACCTTTAATCCTTACGATCCTGCTGTAACTCTGCTCAAGTCCGATATCTCCAATTCCTGGCTCTGCACAAAAATGTGCAGAAGTGTAGTATGAGTATACCACGGTCGGTACCCAGTAAGTATCAAGACTAACCTCAATGGAGTAGAGACGAGGTACAGTCAAGACACTCACTAGTCTAATAACCTGTGCAATATAATATACAAAATACTAGGAAACAGATAGCAATAAGGGCAGGATAAAACAACCAGTGGTATGCGCAGCAAGACAACAAGAATACCATAAATATCACTCAACAATTAATAAATACATGTACGCCCAATTAATTCAAGTTTTTCAAAAACATATCCTTCACATTTAATTCTTCCAAATAACTCTCTTTCAAATGTAGTTTTTTCAAATAATTATATTTCAAATATAATTCTTTCAATGAATTTTTTCAAATATAATTTCCTCAAATAAATATCTTTCAAGTACAATTCTTTCATATAATTCTTTTTGAATAAAAATCCTTCCAAATAAATATTTTGAATATAATTCTTTCAATTAAAAAGTCACCATGTGACATCTCATTTCCTAATCATAAAAATACGGGTCTCAGCCCATTTTTATATTTTTCGTAAATACGGGTCGCAGCCCATTTTTATATTTCCACAGCACCTCGTGCCCATAATTAAATCATCATATTTTCCCGGCACCTCGTGCCTTCATTTCATCTCACAACTGCACGGACAATTCACATGCCAAATATCATTATCATTTCATCACAGCACCTTGTGCCCACATTTCATATCACAACTGCACGGACAATTCACGTGCCAAATATCCTCATTATTTACTCGCGGCATCTCGTGCCCACATTTTAATTTATAATCCGTCTGGAAATAGCCACAGACTCTCAATTTTAACATAAATCTGATTGTTATCAATTTACCAATAACAAGACAAATTGCACAAGGTATAAAAGTAAACACAAGAAAATTACAACATCACATGAAAATTATCAACACCACAACCCCACATCATCACATATCGTCCCTGACAATAGCCACCCGTATCGCTCATATTGCCACCCTTATCACTCCTATTGCCACCCTTATCGCTCCGCCCAGACAATATCAATAGCCACCTTTATCACTCCTATTGCCACCCTTATCGCTCCTATATCCACCCTTATCGTTCCGCCCATAAAATATTCTAACAAACACAACAACAGTGAAATGCCACCCTTATCTCCCCAAAATATCAACGGTGAAATGCCACCCTTATCTCCCCAAAATAATAGCTCACACAACACAATAATTTACATGAAAAATTAACACGGCAACATAAAAAATCAATTCATATCACAATTTGCCCAATAGCCACAATCAAATTCCAAAGATATAAAAAATCAATTAATTTTACAACAAATAGCCCAAGGCTCCACACAATGTATATAACACCCAAAAACAATCAATAGAGATAGAAATTACTCAGCATAAAGCAAACCTTCATTAATGAAAATTTAGATAATTATATTAATACTTATTCTTAAGCTCGCTTAAATTAATTATTTGCATAAGAAAATTCATATTGGAATTAATTTCCAAGAAATATTAAACCAACAATACTCACGAAATTTCATAAATATTTCAAGTAACAATCACATCAAATTATCATATAAAAATAAATTCAACAATAAGGATTTAGGCATGGCAAACAGATGATTTAATAATTTTTCACAATTTTCCAATTTACTATACAATAATTCCTAAGACTTTAATTCAATAAATTTTGCACGTATAAGCCCGAGTACGTACTCGTCGCCTCGCGTACACGGATTTTTACATTTCACAAATGGCACATAAGACTCAACGCCTAAGGGGTAATTCCCCCACTCGAGGTTAAGCAAGACACTTACTTTTTTGAAGTTAGGCCGATATTCCAAAATAGCCTTCTTGCTTGAATTGACCTCCGGACAGCTCAAATCTATCCAAATTAATTGTATAACTCCATTAAAATTCGTCGTAAATAATTCTGGATAATAATACGTCGACTTAAAAATATATTCCAAAAAGTCAACAAAAGTCAACGCGGGGCCCGCCCCTCAGAACCCGACAAACGTTTTATGAAATCCGAACACTCATTCCGATACGAGTTCAACCATACCAATTTTATCGAATTCCAGTAACAACTCGACCTCCAAATCTTAAATTTTCATTTTTAAATCCCTAAGTTCAAACCCCCGATTTACACCTCAAAAATATATAATCTAATCGGATTATTCGATAATAATTCAATATTATGGAGTATAAATGATCACAAGGGACTTACCTCAAGTTTTTCCGTGAAAACCTTGCTAAAAAATCGCCCAACCCGAGCTTGAAATACCCAAAAAATGGCAAAAGCTCGGAACCCCTCTGTTTTTGTATTGCCAAGGGTTTTTCGCACCCGCGGCGATTTCTTCGCACCTGCAGCTTCGCACCCGCAGTAAAATTCTTCGCACTCGTTGCTTTGCACCCGTGGTAATATTTTTCGCACCCGCGGTGCCTGGCCAGCCCATGCATTTTCCGCTTCCGCGACTAATTTCTCGCATCCGCGTGCTCGCTTCCGCGATAGGCTTCCGTAGAAGCGAAAACAGCAGCAGCAGATTTCAAGCAGTTCCTTCAAGTCGAAAAATCAGTCCGTTAATCATCCGAAATTCACCCGAGACCCCCGGGACCTCTACCAATTATATCAACATGTCACAAAATACAATACGAACTTAGTCTGGGATTCAAACCACGTCAAACAACGCCAAAATTACGAATCGCGCATCGAATCAAATTTTTTTGAGTTTTCAAATCTTCCAACTTCTATATTTTGCGCCGAAACGTATCAAATCAATTCGGAATAATTTCAAATTTTGAACACAAGTCATAATTGACGTAATGGAGCTATTTCAATTTGCGGAATCGAAATCCGGCCGCGTTATCAAAAATTCACCCTTCGGTCGGACTTTCTAAAATCTTCTATTTTCCCAACTTTCGTCAAAATGCGTCGAATTGTCCTACGGACTTCCAAATCCAAATCCGAACATACGCCTAAATCCGAAATCATTATACGAAGCTATTGCCATCATCGAAATTCTATTCCGGGGTCATTTGCTCAAAAGTTAACTCTCCGGTAAACTCTTTCCATTTAAGCTTCTAAATAAGATTTGTTCTTTTAATTACATTCCGAATCTTCCGAAAATCAATCGCGATCACACCCACGGGTCATAATACATATTATGAAGCTTTTCGAGACCTTAAGCCACTGAACGAGGCGCAAATTTTTAAAACAACAAGTCGGGTCGTTACAGTTGTACTCATACTATACCCTGCACTTCGTGTGCATATCCAGGTGATCCCGGACATAGTAGGTGTTGATTCTTTCGCACAGTTAATTTTTCAGAGATTTACAGGTAGCTGCCGTATTTCGCAAACCTTGTCTCTCCTTCCCTATCTCCTTGTTTACTGTATTTGGTCTCAGACTATTATAGACTGTATTTTCCAGACTTGTAATGTATAGACGCTCATGTATTCAGTGACACCAAGTTTTGGGAGTGTATTTATATCCAGTATTCGTAGGATTTTTTCTTAAACTTAATTATTATATTTTCCGTATTTAAAAAGAATTGTGGGTTATTGATGTTGGCGGCTTGCCTAGTATTGAGATAGGCGCCCGACGGGTGAGATTTCGGATCGTGACAATCTTGTAGTACATAGTTTTAAGAACTACATAAGTATTATTAAAGCATGTGTATGAAGTGTAAATAAATACTGAAATCTAAAAAATGCAAGATCAATTAGCAAAATGCAAACTAAATATTAAGTGTTATGCTATCACAACTTGTTAAATATCATTTACTATGTTATAAAAGGACAAAGTAATTAGTTTGAACTTTTTGTTTTCGTAAAATATTTAACCTTAATTTAATATTATGACTAAATGCTAATATGAAAAAATATGAAATATAACATGGAAATATTATTAGAACTCCGTCAAGTGTCAACAAATGCTAGAGTCCATCGAATGTCTTATTTGTTTTATTTTCTTAAAAGTGACATTAGGTCACCGCTTGTAGTACCCATATAAAACTTATCTAGTTTTTGATAGTTACCTAAAGTATAGCAAGCAGTGGCAAATTTCATATTGAATCTTTTTCTTCTTTAGACATATCGGATCTGAAATTTTGGACTACCATAATCTAACTTTATACCCGAAGGTCTGAAATTTTGGACTGCCATAATCTAACTTTATACCCGAAGGTTTGAAATTTTAACTATCAAAATCAAAATTTCGGACCTGAACATCTAGAAACAAAAATGTTATAATAAATCCTCTCATGTTCAAAACACGAAAATGTGAATAACCTTTATTTGTGTGTGTAGCTTGAACTAACGTGTTTGTTTAAAAACAATAGAAGTTTTTGTCGTTTTAAAGAAAAAAAAAATTGCTTCCATATTTTTCAATGAAAGATGTATTTTCCACTTTGAAAACACTTAAATTTTTTTCAAATACTTTAATTACCCCAAAAAGACTTCTGGGGCGATTTTGTTCGTTTAGCACGTAAGGTCTTATGAAGTTGTTGTGTTCGGATATCTCAAAGAAGACTATCAATAAAAGGTCTGAAATCTTAATATAAAAAACCGAAATATAAAACCATCCATCGAAACAAAATGAAGGAGTAATTAGGAAAGACTTTTTTTTATATATGTAGCACCTCAAACTATTATCTATTATAGAAAAATATTAAGAGAGAGAAAAAATAAATTGGCAAAAATAAAATGTTATGCCAACGAATCACTTACCCAAGTTGTTCTCACAATTGATAAACGAGATGTAACATCAAAATAAACATGACATGTTGTTACCAACATATCCTATTGCAAATTACTCTAAATACAACAAAGAAAAATATGATCATAGGTATAAACACCATATATAAATTTAACAAGTTGTTAAAAATACTTTTTTTGAAATTTCTTTCACTGGTGAATTCTTTTTTACAATGATTGTAATGACCCAACCGGTCATTTTAACTTTTAAAACTCCGTTTTCTAAAATAAAATTTTCCGTATATGCTTTTAATGATTTATGACTTGCGGGGATGGTTGGTTCGGGATTTGGAAGTGTTTGGGTTGAAATCAGAACACTTGGTTCCTTAAGTTGGCTTTAAGAGGCCAAGTTTGACTTCGATCAACATTTTGAGAAAACGATCCCTGAATAGAATTTTGACGATTCCAACAGCTCCGTATGGTGATTTTGGTCTTAGGAGCGTGTTCGGAATTGTATTTGGGAGTCCGTAGTTAAATTAGGCTTGAAATGCCTAAAATAAGAATTTAAGTTTGGAAGTTTGACCGGGGAGTTGACTTTTTAATATCGGGGTCAGAATCCAGTTCCAAAAATTTACATAGTTCTGCTATGTCATTTATGACTTGCGTGCAAAATTTGAGGTCAATCGGACTTGATTTGATAAGTTTCGGTACATAATATAGAAGTTGGAAATTTTAAGTTTCATTAAGCTTGAATTGGGAGATGATTTGTGGTTTTAGCATTGTATTCGTATGATATTTTGGGACTTATTGGTATAATTGGTTGAGGTCCCGAGGGGCTCGGGTGAATTTCGGACGACTAACGGATCACTTTTGGCCTTTGGAACACTGTTGATAGCTGCTGGTATCTTCTTCTGATTTCCTTATACGCGATCGCGTAGGTTGGTCTGCGATCACGTGAATGGGGTTGCGATCGCGTAGGCTTAATTTGGGCAGCTGGGAATTTGTTCTCTGCGATCGTGTGGACACGTCAGCGATCGCGTAGTTTGGGCCAGTGTGTGCTTCGCGATCACGTGTAATTGTTTGCGATCGCGTAGGGAAAATTTGTGAGGAAGCTGGGCCACGCGTTTGTGCTATGCGATCGCGTGAAGAGGAATGCGATCGCGTAGAGTCGGAACCTTGTGCATCGCGATCGCGTGGGACTTGATGAGATCGCGTAAAGTTATTTTCTGGGCAGAAGAATTTGTGCTACGCGATCGCGTGAGGAAGTTTGCGATCGCATAGAAGAAATCACTGGGCAGAGAGTTTAAGTTCTGAAAATGGGACTTCGTCTCATTTTCTATTTTTAACGATTTTGGAGCTCGGATTTATAGATGCAACTATGGATCGTGTCGCACGTCCCTCGGTAGTGTACACGACACTCTGGATATGGCCGTACGTCCTCGGCATAAATCGTGCTTAATAATAAAAATCACACGATGCCTTAAGAGCTTATTTCAGCTTGCGAAGTTAATTGATAAATTGGAGAACCCTTGGAATTTAATGATTTATTATGCATGCTTGTTAAGGAATTAATTTTTATTCCCGTAAATGAGATTAATTGATAAATTAAAAAAAAAATTGAATTGAAGGAATTTAATTAATATATTGAGAATTGTTGCATTTGAAGGAATTTGATTATTTTTGCTGGTTAAATAAATTATTATAAATTCTATGAATCATGCTGATTTAGATATTCTAGTTGTATTTCAATTATTATTATTCACCCATAGTGAGTGTCAAAGTCGGCCATCTCATCTCTACCACTTCGAGATTAAGCTTGATACTTACTGGGTACACGTTGTTTATGTACTCATACTACACTTGCTGCACTTTTTGTGCAGGGCCTGAGGCAAGTACTAGTGGGGGACCTATCGTCTTACACCCACGTTATCCAGGGGCATAGTGGTGAGCTGCCTTTCTGAACCGTTCTGTAGCTACTAGTGTCTCTCGTTGTATTTTTCATTCTGTCTATTTTTATTTCAGACAGTATTTGAGGTTTTTGTATAATCTACTAGATGCTCATACACTTGTGACACCAGGTCTTGGCACACACATTGGTAGAATTTGGTATTTATATTTTTCTTGGATTTAAATCTTTATCGATATATATTTAATTTATTAGTTGGCTTGCCTAGCTATAGTATTGGGCGCCATCACGACCTATAGGTGGAATTGGGTCGTGACAACATGGTATCATAGCACTAGGTTCACGTAGGTCTCACAAGTTATGAGCAGGTCTAATAGAGTCTTGCGGATCGGTACGGAGACGTCTGTACTTATCTTCGAGAGGCTATACAGTGTTAGGAAACTACCTTTCTTCATATTCCATCATGCAATTAATGTAGTGCTAAATATCCTTCTTTTATTCTCTCACAGATGGTAAGAACGCGCTCGAATGAGGTTCCAGACCAGGGAAGAGCTACTCCCCCAGTTGCTAGAGGCCGAGGGAGGGCTTCAGCCCGTGGTAGAGGGCGAGGACGTCCCAGGACTNAGGTTCCAGACCAGGGAAGAGCTACTCCCCCAGTTGCTAGAGGCCGAGGGAGGGCTTCAGCCCGTGGTAGAGGGCGAGGACGCCCCAGGACTGTTTCAGTTATGCCACCAGTGGGTCCAGCAGAGAACCCCATTTTTGAGGAACAGGATGAGGTGCCTGTGGCAGAGCCAGCTCCGGTGAATTTCACATCTGCATCGGGATTTCAGGATGTCATGGGTCGTATGCTACGGTTCATGGACAATATGACTCAGGCCGGTTTATTTCCGGCAGACCCAGCCACATCTCAGGCGGGCGAGGGAGCACAGACCCCTACCGCACATGCTCATGGACAGGAAGCTGTTGTATATCAGACCCAGGGTGCACTACCCATGGGTGGAGCCCAGCCAGTGGCAGTAACTACACCTGAGCCCAGACCAGATGTAGCCGCTGACCCACAGAAACTATTGGACCGATGGACTAGACTACATCCTCCTATCTTTGGGGGTGAGCGACATGAGGATCCACAGGACTTCATTGATCATTGCAGGGACAGACTGCACAACATGAGGATATTGGAATCTCATGGGGTTGACTTTGCTACTTTTCAACTAGAGGACATGGCCCGTAGATGGTGGCAGTCTTATGTTTTTGGCAGACCAGCAGATTCTCCTCCCATGACTTGGGATAGGTTCACCCGTATCTTCCTGGACAGGTATATTCCACCCTCCCAGAGGGAAGAGTTGCGGTTTCAGTTTGAGCAGCTCCAGCAGGGCCAGATGTCAGTGATCGATTATGAGGCGAGGTTCTATGAATTATCTCGCCATGCACTTATGATACTTCGTACTGAGGCGGAGAGAGTGCAGAGATTTGTAGCTGGTTTACATACTGGCATTCAGGCCACTATGGCTCGAGAGGTTGAGATGGGTACTTCTTATGAGCTAGTTGTAGAGATAGCCCGGAGGATTGAGGGTGTGCGTCAGCGGAGCCGAGACCAGATTATGAGAGATAAGCGGTTCAGGTACTCTGGAGAGTTCAGAGGTGCTCCGTCTGGGGGTAGAGGTTAGTTCGTGAGGGTGCAGTCCAGTAGGCCTCCATATCCAGCACCACCACCTCCTCGAGGTTCTCCAGTACGACCTTATCTCACTGCTATACCAGAGAGTTCTTACTGCCCACCAGCTATTCAGGGTCCTCCCAGTGTGTATTCAGTTCCCCAGGGCTAGACACTTAGTCAGCATCCCATCACACCGAAGAGTTCTTATGAGTGCGGGGATCCCAGTCATATGCGGAGGTTTTACCCCAGGCTTCGGGGTAGACCAGTACAGCAGGGTCACCAGCCTATGCTTACTGGACCAGTTGCTCCACTAGTAGACTGACCACCAAGAGGTGGAGGACAGGTGGGTAGGGGCCGTCCTAGAGGTGGAGGTCAGCCAGGCGGAGGCCAGCCAGTTGGCGTTCCAGCTCGGTTCTATGCTTTTCCGGATAGACCAGATGCAGAGGCCTCAGATACTGTGATTACATGTATTATTTCTGTTTGCGGCAAGGATGCCTCAGTATTATTTGATCCAGGATCCACGTATTCATATGTGTCATCTCTATTTGCTCCATTCCTGGATGTTTCTCGTGAGTCCTTGAGTACTTCTGTTTATGTGTCCACTCCTGTAGGCGATTCTGTTATTGTGAACTGGATCTACCGGTCTTGTGTTATTACATTATATGGTTATGAAACTAGAGCAGATCTCCTATTGCTCGAGATGACCGATTTTGGAATTATTCTGGGTATGGACTGGTTATCTCCATATCATGCTATTCTAGATTGTCATGCCAAAACTGTTACCTTGGCTATTCCATCTTTGCCTAGGCTGGAGTGGAAGGGTTCGTTGGTTAGTTCATTTAATCGGGTTATTTCTTTTATAAAGGCTCAACACATGGTTGAGAAGGGTTGTTTAGCTTATCTAGCTTATGTTCGGGATACCACTGCAGAGATTCCGACTATTGATTCAGTGCCTGCAGTTCGGGAGTTCTCTGATGTATTTCCTTCAGATCTTCCAGGTATGCCACCTGATCGTGATATTGATTTCTGTATTGACTTGGCTCTAGATACTCAGCCTATATCTATTCCACCGTATCGCATGGCTCCGAACGAATTGAAAGAGTTAAAAGAAAAACTTGAGGAGTTGCTAGCCAAAGGGTTCGCCAGGCCGAGTGTATCGCCTTGGGGTGCACTGGTATTATTTGTGAAGAAGAAGGATGTCACAATGCGAACGTGTATTGATTATCGCCAATTGAACAAAGTTACTATTAAGAACAAGTACCCGTTGTCGCGTATTGATGACCTATTCGACCAGTTGCAGGGTGCTAGGGTGTTCTCTAAGATCAACTTGAGGTTGGGGTATCATCAGTTGAAGATTCGAGATTCGGATGTTCTGAAAACTACTTTCCGTACTAGATATGGTCATTATGAGTTTCTGATAATGTCTTTCGGATTAACTAATGCCCCGACAATGTTTATGGATTTGATGAACAGGGTATTCAGGCCATATATTGATTCATTTGTCATTGTCCTCATTGATGACATTTTGATCTACTCGCATATAAAGGAGGAGCACGAGCAGCATATGAGAGTAGTGCTTCAGACATTGCGAAAACAAAAGCTATATGCTAAGTTCTCCAAATGTGAGTTCTGGCTAGAGTCTGTAGCATTTTTGAGGCATATTGTATCGGGTGATGGTATTAAGGTTGATCCCAAAAAGATTGAGGCAGTTCAGAATTAGCATTGTCCCACTTCGGCGACTGCGATCAGGAGTTCTCTCGGTTTAGCAGGTTATTATCGTCGGTTCGTGGAAGGTTTTTCATCTATTGCAGCACCTTTGACAAAATTAACCCAGAAAGGTGCTCCGTTCCAATGGTCCGTTGATTGTGAAGTGAGCTTTCAGAAGCTCAAGACAGTATTGACTACAACACCAATGTTATTGTTGCCTTCTGGTTCGGGAATGTATACAGTATATTGCGATGCTTCACGCGTTGGTTTGGGATGTATATTAATGCTGGAAGGACGAGTTATTGCATATGCTTCACGTCAGCTGAAGCCCTACGAGAAGAATTATCCAGTATATGATTTGGAGTTAGCTGCAATTGTTCACGCTCTTAAGATTTGGAGGCATTATATTTATGGGGTGTCTTGTGATGTTTATACTGATCATCGCAGTTTTCATCATTTGTTCAAGCAGAGGGACCTAAATTTGAGGCAGCGCAGATGGCTGAAATTACTGAAAGGTTATGATATTACTATCCTATATCATCCGGGTAAAGCAAATGTGGTTGCAGATGCCTTGAGTAGAAAGGCGGAGAGTATGGGTAGTTTGGCTTTCATTTCAGCAGAAGAGAGGCCATTAGCTTTGGATATCCAGTCCTTGGCCAACAGACTTATACGGCTAGATATTTCAGAGCTCAGCCGAGTTCTTGCATATGTCGTAGCTCAGTCTTCACTATTTGAGCAGATCAAGGCTCGTCAGTATGACGATCCACACTTAATGGTTCTTCGAGAAACGGTACTACGGGGTGGTGCCAAGGAAGTTATTATTGGGGCGTATGGTGTTATGCGACTCCAGGATCGTCTATGTGTTCCTAATGGAAAAAGATCCCAGAGGAAGCACACAGTTCTAGGTAATCTATTCATCCAGGTGCTACGAAGATGTATCATGACTTGAGGCAACATTATTGGTGGAGACAAATGAAAAAGGACATAGTTGAGTATGTAGCTAGGTGTCTAAATTGCCAGCAAGTTAAATATGAGCACCAGAGGCCAGGCAGCCTACTTCAGCAGATGACTATACCAGAGTAGAAATAGGAACACATCACTATGGACTTTGTAGTTGGGTTGCCTCGGACCTTGCGGAAGTTTGATGCAGTTTGGGTCATTGTTGACAAGTTGACCAAGTCGTCACATTTTATTCCTGTTGTGACTATGTATACTTCAGAGAGGTTGGCCCAGATTTATATTCAGGAGATAAGTTCGGTTGCACGGTGTGCCAATTTCTATCATATCAGATAGAGGCCCTCTGTTTACTTCACATTTCTGGAGAGCAGTACAGAATGAGTTGGGGACCCGTGTTGAGCTCAGCACAGCCTTTCATCCGCAGACCGACGGGCAGTTAGAGCGGACAATTTAGATTTTGGAGGGTATGCTCAGGGCATGTGTGATTGACTTTGGAGGTCAGTGGGATCGTTTCCTGCCTTTGGCCGAGATTACTTATAATAACAATTACCAATCCAGCATCGCGATGGCTCCATTTGAGGCTTTATATGGCCATCGATGTCGTTCACCTTTCGGATGGTTTGAGCCCGGTGAAGCTAAGTTATATGGTACTGACTTGGTGAAGGAGGCCTTGAAAAAGGTAAAGTTGATTCAGGAGCGACTTCGTACAACACAGTCCAGACAAAAGAGTTACGCGGATCAGAAAGCGCGTGATTTATCATTTATGGTAGGTGAAAAAGTTCTCTTGAAGGTTTAGCCGATGAAGGGAATTATGAGGTTCGGGAAGAAGGGCAAGTCGAGCCCAAGATTTATAGGCCCATTTGAGGTGTTGAGACGAGTTGGGGAGGTTGCTTATGAGCTTACATTGCCTCTCATTCTATCGGGAGTTCATCCGGTTTTCTATGTATCTATGCTCCGGAAGTATTATGCTGGCCTGTCAAATGTGTTGGACTTTAGCACATTTCAGCTAGATAATAGTTTGGGCTATGAAGAAGAACCAGTTGCCATTGTTGATAAACAGGTTTTCCAGTTGAGGTCTATGAGGATTTCTACAGTAAAAGTCCAGTGGAGGGGCCAACCAGTCGAGGAAGCACCTTGGGAGGCCGAGGAAGACATGCGGATCAGATATCCACACTTTTTCAACACTCCAGGTACAATTCTAAACCCGTTCGAGGACGAACATTTGTTTAAGAGGTGGAGAATGTAATAACCCAACCGGTCATTTTAACTTTTAGAACCCCGTTCCCTAAAATAAAACTTCCCATATGTGCTTTTAATGATTTATGACTTGCGGGGATGGTTGGTTCGGGATTTGAAAGTGTTTGGGTTGAAATCGGAACACTTGGTTCCTTAAGTTAACTTTAAGAGGCCACGTTTGACTTCGGTCAATATTTTAAGAAAACGACCCCTGAATAGAATTTTGACGATTCCAACAGCTCCGTATGGTGATTTTGGACTTAGAAGCGTGTACGGAATTGTATTTGGAATTCTGTAGTTAAATTAGGCTTGAAATGGCTAAAATAGGAATTTAAGTTTGGAAGTTTGACCGGGGAGTTGACTTTTTGATATCGGGGTCGGAATCCAGTTCCGAAAATTTACATAGCTCCATTATGTCATTTATGACTTGTGTGCAAAATTTGAGGTCAATCAGGCTTGATTTGATAGGTTTCGGTACATAATGTAGAAGTTGAAAAATTTAAGTTTCATTAAGCTTGAATTGGGAGATGATTCGTGGTTTTAGCGTTGTTTGGTGTGATTTAAGGGTTCGACTAGGTTTGTATGATGTTTTGGGACTTGTTGGTATAATTGGTTGAGGTCCCGAGGGGCTCGGGTAAATTTCGGACGACTAACAGATCACTTTTGGCCTTTGGAACACTACTGATAGCTGTTGGTATCTTCTTCTGATTTAGACAGAGGTGGATTTGTTCTACAGCGATCGCGTGAATGGGGTTGCGATCGCGTAGGCTTAATTTGGGCAGCTGGAGCGTAGTTTGGGCCAGTGTGTGCATCGCCATCGCGTGTAATTGTTTGCGATCGCGTAGGGGAAATTTGAGAGGAAGCTGGGCCACGCGTTTGTGCTACGTGATCGCGTGAAGAGGAATGCGATCGCGTAGAGTCGGAACCTTGTGCATCGCGATCGTGTGGGACTTGATGCGATCATGTAGAGTTATTTTCTGGGCAGAAACATTTGTGCTACGCAATCGTGTGACGAAGTTCGCGATCGCGTAGAAGAAATCACTGGGCAAGGAGTTTAAGTTCTGAAAATGGGACTTCGTCCCATTTTCCATTTGTAACGATTTGGAGCTCGGATTTAGGCGATTTTTGGGAGAGTTTCACAGAAAATAACGAGGTAAGTGTTCTTAACTCAATATTGGTTAAATTACCCGAATCCATCACTATTTTTATCATTTAATTGGTGAATTGAGTTGGAAAAGTTTGAAAACTCTCTTGGATAGATTTGAGGATTTGAGAGCCGAATTGTTATCAGAATTTAGTGATTTTGGTATGGGTAGACTCGTGGTTGAGTGGGTGTTCATATTTCGTAACTTTCGCCGAATTCCGAAAAGTGGGTCCTACGGACGAATTTTTAATTAATTTCGAAATTTTTATTGAAAATGTAGTATTTTCTTATAGAATTGATTCCTATAATTTTTAGTGATTGTATCGAATTAGTTTGGCTAGATTTGAGCCAGACAGAGTTTGATAATCGTGGAAAAGGCCTTCTAGTGGATTAAATTGGAGCAAGACGAGGTAAGTCTCTTTCTTAATCTTGTGAGGGGAAAATTACCTCATAGGTGATTAAAATTAAATAATTGTTACTAATTGTGGGGGCTACGTACGCACGAGGTGACGAGAGTCCGTGCGTAGCTACTATTAATGCTAAAGTCCAGGTAGTTTAGGACTCAAAGCATGAATTACTTGTGTAAATTATATTATTATTTAATTAATTTTATTTGGTATATATATATATATATATATATATATATATATATAGTGAATTGTTAGATAAAAATATTAAAGGATGGAAATCTCTAATATACTTGATTTTTTATTTTTAAATTAATTAATTCTTAAGAGAAATTGTTCTTCCTCCTGAATTTATCTTATAATAAATATACTCTCATTCCGTAGGTACATAAGAAAATGTTCTCCTTTCTTGTGGAGCGGGCTGAATGCCTCGGCAGGATAGATGCATCTATGGATCGTGCCGCACGTCCCTCAGCAGTGTACACGACACTCTGGATCGGGCTGTATGTCCTCGGCATAAATCGTGCTTAATAATAATAATCACATGATACCTTAAGAGCTTATTTCAGCTTGCGAAGCTAATTGATAAATCAGAGAACCATTGGAATTTAATGAATTATTATGCCTGCTTGTTAAGGAATTAATTGTTATTCCCGTAAATGTGATTAATTGATAAATTAGAAATTTTTTGAATTGAAGGAATTTAATTAATATATTGAGAATTGTTGCATTTGAAGGAATTTTATTATTTCTGCTGGTTAAATAAATTATTGTAAATTATGTTGATTTAGATATTCTAGTTGTATTTCAATTATTATTATTGACCCATAGTGAGTGTCAAAGTCGGTCATCTCATCTCTACCACTTCGAGATTAGACTTGATACTTACTGGGTACACGTTGTTTATGTACTCATACTACACTTGCTGCACTTTTTGTGCAGGGCCTGAGGCAAGTACTAGTGGGGGACCTATCATCTTACACCCGAAATTCCCACCTTCGGACCGTGATGGCGCCTAACATTTCACTTGCTAGGCAAGCCAACGTTAGAATAATATTAACCAATTTTTAAATAATTTTAAAATTATTATAAATCAAAGAAACAAATGCGGAAGCAAAGTTTGAAATATAGTGAATAATCCATAAAAATAACGGTGTCTAAATATGTAACGACCCGACTTGTCATTTTAAGAATTAACGCCTCGTTCAGTGTCTTAAGGTCTCGAACAGCTTTGCAATATGTATTATGACCCGCGGGTGTGGTCGAGTTTGGTTTACTGAAGATTCGGAATTTAATTAAAAGAGTAATTCTTATTTAGAAGCTTAAATGGAAAGAATTGACCGGAGAGTTGACTTTTGAGCAAACGACCCCGGAATAGAATTTCGAGGATGGCAATAGCTTCGTATGATGATTTCGGACTTAGGCATATGTTCGAATTTGGATTTGGAAGTCCGTAGAACAATTCGACACATTTTGGCGAAAGTTGAAAAATATAAGATTTTGGAAAAGTCCGACCGAAGGGTGAATTTTTGATAACGAGGTCGGATTTCGATTTCGGAAATGGGAATAGCTCCATTAAGTCAATTATGACTTGTGTGCAAATTTTGAAGTCATTCCGGATTGATTTGATACGTTTCAGCGCAAAATATAGAAGTTGGGAGATTTGAAAACTTATAATTCGATTCGATGCGCGATTCATAATTTCGGCGTTGTTTGACGTGGTTTGAAGTCTCGACTAAGTTCGTATTGTATTTTGGGACGTGTTGGTATATTTGGTTGAGGTTCCGAGGGCCTCGGGTGGATTTCGAAAGGTTAACGGATCAATTTGGACTTGAAAAAAAGCTGCTGGAATTTCTGGGCAGCTGCTGTTTTATTTGCAGTGCGTGAACAGTACCTACAGGTGCGTGAACAGTAACGCAGGAAACTGGGCAGCAACATAAGGACCAAAAATCAGTCACTTTGTCATTTTCGATTGAGATTTTGGAGCTCGGTTTTTGGGCGATTTTGGAGGAGTTCTTCACGACTTTGACTTGGGTAAGTGTTCTATATCCTAAAGTGTTTATATTTCATGAATCCATGATTATATTCATCATTTAATTCGGATTTAAATGGAGGAAATCAAGATTTTTGCAAAATCTTCCAAAAACAAAAATTTAAGATTTGGAGGTCGAGTTGTTATTAGAATTCGATAACATTTATATGGTTGAACTCGTATCGGAATGTGTGTTCGGATTTCGTAAAAATTATGTCGGGTTTCGAGAGGCGAGCCCCGCGTTGACTTTTGTTGACTTTTTGGAATTAAATTTTAAGTCGATGATTATTATCCGGAATTATTTTCGATAAATTTTAATGAAGTTATGCAATTAATTTGGATAGATTTGAGCGGTCCGGAGGTCAATTCAAGCAAGAAGGCGATTTTGGAATATCGGCATAACTTCAAAAAGGTAAGTGTCTTGCTTAACCTCGAGTGGGGGAATTACCCCTTAGGCATCGAGTCTTATGTGCCATTTGTGAAATGTGAAAATCCGTGTACGCGAGGTAACGAGTACGTACTCGGCTTATATGTATAAATTTTATTGAATTAAAGTCTTGAGCATATTGTGTGGTAAATTGGATAATTATTGGTATATATTTAATCATCTATTTGTCGTGCCTAAATCCTTATTGTTGTTGAATCTGTTGTTATATGACAATTTGATGTGAATGTTACTTGATTATTTATGTAATTCTGTGAATTTGGTTGTTTGATAATTATTGAAATTTAATTTCATTATGGATTTTTCCTCTGCAAATAATTAATTAAATGAGCTTAAGAAGAGGTGTTTATATAATTATTGAAAATTTGAATTTAATGAAGACTTTGTTTTATGTTAAGTAATTTCTATCTCTATTGATTATTTTTGGGTGTCGTACACATTGTGTGGAGCTTTTGGCTATTTGTTGTGAAATTAATTGACTTGGTTGTAGCTTTGAAATTTGGTTGTGTTCATTGGGCAAATTGTGATATGAATTGATTTTGTTATGTTGTCGTGATAATTTTCTATGTAAATTGTTGTATTGTGTTAATTATTATTTTGAGGATATAAGGGTGGCATTTCACCGTTGAGATTATGTGGGTATAAGGGTGGCATTTCACTGTGGTTGTGTTTGTTGGAATATGGTCTAGGCGGAGCGATAAGGGTGGCTATAGGAGCGATAAGGGTGGCAATATGAGCGATAAGGGTGGCTATAGGAGCGATAAGGGTGGCAATATGAGCGATAAGGGTGGCTATTGATTTTTTCTGGGCAGAGCCATAAGGGTGGCTATAGGAGTGATAAGGGTGGCAATAGGAGCGATAAGGGTAGCTATTGTCAGGAACGATATGTGGAGTTGTGGTGTTGGTGATTTTCATATGATGTTGCGATTTTCTTGTATTTATTTTTACGCTTTGTGCAATTTGTCTTGTTGTTGGTAAATTGATAATAATCTGATTTATGTTAAATTGAGAGCCTGTGGCTATTGCCAGGCGGATTATAAAATGAAATGTGGGCACAAGGTGTCGTGAGTAAATAATGAGGATATTAGCACATGAATTGTCCGTGCAATTGTGATATAAAATGCGGGCACGAGGTGCTGTGATTAAATGATAATAATATCTGGTACGTGAATTGTCCGTGCAGTTGTGATATGAAATGAGGGCACGAGGTGCCGGAAAAATAATATGATTTGATTATGGGCACGAAGTGTCGTGGAAATATGAAAAATGGGCTGAGACCCGTGTTTACGAAAAATATGAAAATGGGCTGAGACCCATATTTTTATAACTATGAAATGAAGTGTCACGTGGTGACCTTTTTAATTGATAGAATTATATTCAAAATATTTATTTGGAAGGATTTTTATTCAAAAAGAATTATATGAAAGAATTGTAATTGAAATATATTTATTTGAGGAAATTAAATTAGAAGAGATTTATTGAAAGAATTTTATATTCGAAAGATGTTTATTTGAGGAAATTATATTTGAAAAAGAGTTTTATTTGTAAGAATTATGTGTGAAAGATATTTAATTGAAGAACTTGATTTAACTGAGTGTAATTTTATCAATTGTTGAGCGATATTAATGGTGATTTTATTGTCTTATTGTGCACATCACTGGTTGTTTTATGTTGCCCTTATTGTTATTTGTTTCTTATTGTTTTGTATACTATATTGCACATGTTATTATACTAGTGAGTGTCTTGACTGTACCTCGTCTCTACTCCACTGAGGTTAGTCTTGATACTTACTGGGTACCGACCGTGGTATACTCATACTACACTTCTATACATTTTTGTACAGAGCCAGGTATTGGAGGTATCGGACTCGAACAGAGTTAGAGTGGGATCGCAAGGATTCAAGGTAGATCTGCTTGGTCGTCGCAGTCCCTTGGAGTCTTTTCATTTCATTGTACTGTTAATTTTTAATCAAACGGTACTGTATATTCAGTCCTTGTGATCATTCTATGTATTCAGTTAGAGTTCGTGACTCAGTACTACGAGTCTTGGGAGGCTGTTATATTTGTAATTATTTTCGCTATTGGTTTATAAAAAAAAGGGCTTGATATATAATTGTAATTGGCTTACCTAGTCTTAGAGACTAGGTGCCATCATGACGCCTATGGTGGGATTTTGGGTCGTGACAGTTGGTATCAGAGCTCTAGGTTCATAGGTTCTACGAGTCACGAACGAGTCTTGTAGAGTCTTGCGGATTGGTACGGAGACGTCTGTACTTATCTTCGAGAGGCTACAGAACTGTTAGGAAATTTCCACTTCTTTCATTTCTGTCGTGCGGATTTGTTGATTGTGGGATTTGAGCTTTTGTATCTCTATTCTCTCACAGATGGTGAGAACACGTACTACCAGGTTAGTTGAGCAAGCATCCGCATATACTGCTAAGGCTGCAAGAGGCCGGGGCCGAGGTAGAGGCCGATGCAGAGGTTGAGGAAGGGCACGTGCCGCGACTAGAGCACCTGTCAGAACAACAATTGAGGAGCCGCCACTAGCTCCAGTTGGGGGACAGGTACCAGAAGCACCTGTTGTTACTCCCGGACTTCAGGAGCCTTTGGCACAGTTCCTGAGTATGTTTGGTACATTAACTCAGGCGGGATTGATCTATGTTGCACCAAATATTTCGCAGATTGGGGGAGTAGCTCAGACTCCTACCACAACTCTAGAGCAGCAGGTTCACGTTGGTTAGGTTTCGGGTGTAGTACCGGTATAACCTATTATTTCGGTTCGGCCTGAAATCAGGCCAGAGGCATCAGAAGAAGAACAAAAGAGACTTGAAAGGTTTAAGAGGTATAGTCTACCNATAACTATGAAATGAAGTGTCACGTGGTGACCTTTTTAATTGATAGAATTATATTCAAAATATTTATTTGGAAGGATTTTTATTCAAAAAGAATTATATGAAAGAATTGTAATTGAAATATATTTATTTGAGGAAATTATATTAGAAGAGATTTATTGAAAGAATTTTATATTCGAAAGATGTTTATTTGAGGAAATTATATTTGAAAAAGAGTTTTATTTGTAAGAATTATGTGTGAATGATATTTAATTGAAGAACTTGATTTAACTGGGTGTAAATGTATTTATCAATTGTTGAGCGATATTAATGGTGATTTTATTGTCTTATTGTGCACATCACTGGTTGTTTTATGTTGCCCTTATTGTTATTTGTTTCTTATTGTTTTGTATACTATATTGCACATGTTATTATACTAGTGAGTGTCTTGACTGTACCTCGTCTCTACTCCACTGAGGTTAGTCTTGATACTTACTGGGTACCGACCGTGGTATACTCATACTACACTTCTATACATTTTTGTACAGAGCCAGGTATTGGAGGTATCGGACTCGAACAGAGTTAGAGTGGGATCGCAAGGATTCAAGGTAGATCTGCTTGGTCGTCGCAGTCCCTTGGAGTCTTTTCATTTCATTGTACTGTTAATTTTTAATCAAACGGTACTGTATATTCAGTCCTTGTGATCATTCTATGTATTCAGTTAGAGTTCGTGACTCAGTACTACGAGTCTTGGGAGGCTGTTATATTTGTAATTATTTTCGCTATTGGTTTATAAAAAAAAGGGCTTGATATATAATTGTAATTGGCTTACCTAGTCTTAGAGACTAGGTGCCATCATGACGCCTATGGTGGGATTTTGGGTCGTGACAGTTGGTATCAGAGCTCTAGGTTCATAGGTTCTACGAGTCACGAACGAGTCTTGTAGAGTCTTGCGGATTGGTACGGAGACGTCTGTACTTATCTTCGAGAGGCTACAGAACTGTTAGGAAATTTCCACTTCTTTCATTTCTGTCGTGCGGATTTGTTGATTGTGGGATTTGAGCTTTTGTATCTCTATTCTCTCACAGATGGTGAGAACACGTACTACCAGGTTAGTTGAGCAAGCATCCGCATATACTGCTAAGGCTGCAAGAGGCCGGGGCCGAGGTAGAGGCCGATGCAGAGGTTGAGGAAGGGCACGTGCCGCGACTAGAGCACCTGTCAGAACAACAATTGAGGAGCCGCCACTAGCTCCAGTTGGGGGACAGGTACCAGAAGCACCTGTTGTTACTCCCGGACTTCAGGAGCCTTTGGCACAGTTCCTGAGTATGTTTGGTACATTAACTCAGGCGGGATTGATCTATGTTGCACCAAATATTTCGCAGATTGGGGGAGTAGCTCAGACTCCTACCACAACTCTAGAGCAGCAGGTTCACGTTGGTTAGGTTTCGGGTGTAGTACCGGTATAACCTATTATTTCGGTTCGGCCTGAAATCAGGCCAGAGGCATCAGAAGAAGAACAAAAGAGACTTGAAAGGTTTAAGAGGTATAGTCTACCTACTTTCAGGGGCACAGCTACAGAGGATGCCCAAGGATTTCTAAAAATTTGTCACCGTATTCTCCGTACCATGGGTATTGTGGAAGTGAGCGGAGTTGCCTTTACTACATTTAAACTGTCAGGCGCAGCATATCGGTGGTGGCAAATCTATGAAAAAGGTAGACCAGCCGATGCAACACCACCAACTTTGGCTCAATTTTCGGAAATATTCTTGAAAGAGTTTATTCCCTAGACTCTCCGAGATGCGTGGCGCATAGAGTTTGAACGGTTGCGTCAGGGCACTATGACAATATCAGAATATGCTATCAGGTTCAGTGAGTTAGCCCGTCATGCACCTATCTTGGTTCCTACAATCATAGAGCGGGTTCGCAGATTCATTGAGGGGCTCGATTATGATATTAAAATATGCATGGCTCGAGAATTGCAAACTAATACTCCATTTCAACAAGTAGTGGAGATTGCGAGAAAGATTGAGGGTGTTTTAGGCGAGGAAAGGGAGTCTAAGGAGGCCAAAAGGTCTCGAAGATCTAGAGGGTTCAGTGGATTTTACTCTTCAGCTAGGACCCATTATAGCGGAGGCTCGAGCAGTCGGCCAGCTCAGTCCGCACATCAGATTACTCGGAGTGCTCCAGTAAGTTCTTACGATGCACCACCGGCATGGGATTCCTATAATGGTTATTCCAATTATNTTTTAATCAAACGGTACTGTATATTCAGTCCTTGTGATCATTCTATGTATTCAGTTAGAGTTCGTGACTCAGTACTACGAGTCTTGGGAGGCTGTTATATTTGTAATTATTTTCGCTATTGGTTTATAAAAAAAAGGGCTTGATATATAATTGTAATTGGCTTACCTAGTCTTAGAGACTAGGTGCCATCATGACGCCTATGGTGGGATTTTGGGTCGTGACAGTTGGTATCAGAGCTCTAGGTTCATAGGTTCTACGAGTCACGAACGAGTCTTGTAGAGTCTTGCGGATTGGTACGGAGACGTCTGTACTTATCTTCGAGAGGCTACAGAACTGTTAGGAAATTTCCACTTCTTTCATTTCTGTCGTGCGGATTTGTTGA
>AWOL01S0000900.1:0-34415 GCA_000715115.1 Nicotiana otophora
TCTCTTAGATGCACTATGCAATGGAACTTGCAATTCGATCTTGTCGATAAGGTAGTCCATAGGTACACATCCATTTAATATAAGTGTCTATAATACATGTATCATTAAAGACACTTTTATGATATAGCCAACTATCTACAATTAAAAATCTCATGGATTCCTCTACCTGAAAGAGTATTTGATCGCAAACGTCACAACAATCATTCATATCCTGTTTACTAGTAGCAAACACTTAGACAAGCTCACAATGAACATGACTTAAAGAATGACTCTCCATCCCACAACAAAAATCACATTCTACTAATTTATTACATGAAAACTCATTAGCCACTTCAATAAGAGAAGAAGAAATATTTAACTCATTCACAAGTCTCTCCTCATAAAATTCATCCCTCTTTCTACCAAGTTAAATATATTTTTGATTTGCATACAGCGGAAACAACAATATAAATGCACTTACCTCATAACCTTTCACACCATTTATAGCATCGTTGGCATTTTCATCCTCTTACAACATCATTATCTCATTGGCTTTCTTGGCCATATTTCATATTCCACACCTTCATTTCTATCCTTTCATGGATCGTCATCATAAATATCAACATATATAATATTTTGGAAATCACAACTTTAAGTTCATTAAAAAAGAAGAATTTAAGCACAATAGATTTCTTTCCAAGAAATGGAGTAAAATGATCGACAATCGAAGCANAAAAATCATAAACAAGTAACACATCATTTATTCTTGAATTACTTTATCCAAAAAAGGGCAATACACATTTTCCACTCACGAATATGTAAGAACGCAAAATATATTGAAAATACTCATATATAACATTAGTTAAAACAACCACATTTGGGCATGACTGAGTGCATAAGCTTTTAGGCAAATCTATCTTCGAAGTCAACTCGGAATAGTTGAATCAAGGCTCATTTCATAACCTTTCTCACATCATTTTATTTCATTGGCACCATTGGCCACAAGTATAACTTTCATTCTTGGCACAGTGGCCACACTTTATATCTTCAACTCACTTCTTCCACTTTCAAGCATCTTTATAGATTATCAACAACAAGGCATTTCCAATCAAGACATCAGGTACACATATGAGTAATTAAGATTCTTAAGCATATCGAGTTTTTCTCACACAAGTTGGCATCATAACTTTCATTTGAAACACGACTCAAAGCCATAACATTTTAATGCACATATCATTCTTGAATACATTCCCGAAGGATAACATAATGTGATAGGAACATTCGGAACACGTTTTGAATATATAATTCTTGACACTTTGCTTATTCGGGACAATCAAATTTATTGGGAACATCTCGGAACATAGAATAATAAACTTGAGACAACCATAGTTGAAACTTACGGGAACCTCATGGAATTCAATTCTAAGAGAGTAGTTTAGCCAANCCTGTTTACTAGTAGCAAACACTTAGACAAGCTCACAATGAACATGACTTAAAGAATGACTCTCCATCCCACAACAAAAATCACATTCTACTAATTTATTACATGAAAACTCATTAGCCACTTCAATAAGAGAAGAAGAAATATTTAACTCATTCACAAGTCTCTCCTCATAAAATTCATCCCTCTTTCTACCAAGTTAAATATATTTTTGATTTGCATACAGCGGAAACAACAATATAAATGCACTTACCTCATAACCTTTCACACCATTTATAGCATCGTTGGCATTTTCATCCTCTTACAACATCATTATCTCATTGGCTTTCTTGGCCATATTTCATATTCCACACCTTCATTTCTATCCTTTCATGGATCGTCATCATAAATATCAACATATATAATATTTTGGAAATCACAACTTTAAGTTCATTAAAAAAGAAGAATTTAAGCACAATAGATTTCTTTCCAAGAAATGGAGTAAAATGATCGACAATCGAAGCACAAGTAAAAATCATAAACAAGTAACACATCATTTATTCTTGAATTACTTTATCCAAAAAAGGGCAATACACATTTTCCACTCACGAATATGTAAGAACGCAAAATATATTGAAAATACTCATATATAACATTAGTTAAAACAACCACATTTGGGCATGACTGAGTGCATAAGCTTTTAGGCAAATCTATCTTCGAAGTCAACTCGGAATAGTTGAATCAAGGCTCATTTCATAACCTTTCTCACATCATTTTATTTCATTGGCACCATTGGCCACAAGTATAACTTTCATTCTTGGCACAGTGGCCACACTTTATATCTTCAACTCACTTCTTCCACTTTCAAGCATCTTTATAGATTATCAACAACAAGGCATTTCCAATCAAGACATCAGGTACACATATGAGTAATTAAGATTCTTAAGCATATCGAGTTTTTCTCACACAAGTTGGCATCATAACTTTCATTTGAAACACGACTCAAAGCCATAACATTTTAATGCACATATCATTCTTGAATACATTACCTAAGGATAACATAATGTGATAGGAACATTCGGAACACGTTTTGAATATATAATTCTTGACACTTTTCTTATTCGGGACAATCAAATTTATTGGGAACATCTCGGAACATAGAATAATAAACTTGAGACAACCATAGTTGAAACTTACGAGAACCTCATGGAATTCAATTCTAAGAGAGTAGTTTAGCCAACATACCTCACTTTGAGCTTTCCTTAAATTACTACAACGTTCCAGAAATTCTAGCAATCCCAATCTATTTTGAGACATAACAATATTGAACACAAATTAGGAAGATATTCAAGGTTTCAGCTCATTTGAGCATTTTATCAAACACTAGGTGTGAAAATGTGGCTTCAAGGTTCTTCTACAAGATTTCCTTTTGTCCTCAACCCAATCTTTACTTATTTCAGCTTAAGAATCTTCCCACAACCCTTATTGGTACAAGCATATATAATTAATACTCTTACACCCAAGAATCATACTCTCAATCACCCATCTTTTACCCAAACTCAAAATTGAAGACTATGGGTTTGAATTTTACCTCTTGAGTGAAGATCATGTGAGATTTCCTTGTTGTATTTCAAGGCTTGAACAAGGTTTTGATGAACAAAACACTTCATCTACTTCCTCTCTATAGAACACTCTCAGTTCTCTAAAAAATATCAGGTTTTAGATCAAGAAATGACTTAACCCCTCGCTCTACCTAGCCTTGTGGTTATTTAATGGGCTCCTATGTGCGCGATCGCGTACCTGGGCAAGTGACCGCGCACCCAAGGCAGAAACTCCCTAATTTGTGCGGTCGCACATCTGGGTGCGTTTATGACATAGGTCCAGTAAAATGCCATCACTTTCTGTAGAAATATCCAAATTATGAATAGTGTTATGCGTTGGAAACTAGATTCAAAGGGCTTTATTTTAATAGGTCGATCACCACCTAAGTCATTACATTGAGGGAGTTCTTGTCATTTGAAGTCGGGTCTTGTGCCAATTGAAACATCCTTTCCACTTAATGTATCCAACATATTCCACACAAATTCTTGCCATTCAGAAAACTCCTTAGTGTAACAACCCGGTCGGTCTTTGTGAGAGTAATATCCCCGATCCCCTATTTTTTGCTTTTCCCGTATCTATTTCTTCTTATGTGGATTGCCGGGAGGTTGTGTTTTTGGTTTCGGAGTGTTTTGGGACATGTAGTCCCTAAAACGAAAGCTTATGTCTTAGGATTGTTGCCCGTAGTTAGAACTGTGTGAAGATGACTCCAAAATAGAGCTACATCAGTTCCGGTAGCTCTGTTGGGTAATTCTGGACTTAGGAGCGTGTCCAGATTGTGATTTAGAGGTCGGGAGTAGAATTAGGCTTGAAATGGCGGAAGTCAAATTTTTGGGAAGTTTGACCGGGGGATTGACTTTTTGATATCGGGGTCGGATTGGAATTTCGGAAGTTGGAGTAGGTTTGTGGTGTCATTTATGACTTGTGTGCAAAATTTGAGGTCAATCAGACCTGATTTGATAGGTTTTGATGTTGTTTGTAGAATTTTGAAATTTCAAAGTTCATTAGGCTTGAATCCGTGTGTAATTCGTGTCTTTGGTGTTGTCTGAAGTGATCAGAGGATTTAACTAAGTTCGTAGCAAGTTATAAGACTTGTTGGTATGTTTGGTTGAAAGTCCTGGGGGCCTCGGGTCGATTTTAGGTTGTTAACGGATCAAAGTTTGATGTTGAAGGATAGTTGAAGTGTTGTTCCTGCTGGTGTAATCACACCTGCGAGTGGGGAACCGCAGGTGCAGACAAACAAAAGCGAAGAGGAGGCCGCAGATGCAGGCAAGGCTGAGAAGGGCAGGGAGCGTAGGTACGAGAAAAGAAAGCGCATCTGCGAGTCCGCATATGCGAGGATGGACCGTAGATGCGAAAAGGGAAATTTGGGCATTTCCACAAAAGCAGACGAAGGGCCGCAGGAGCGACTCCGCATGTGTGAGACATGGAGCGCAGGTGCGAGCCCAGTTTTTTAGTGGGTTCTGTTAGTGCGGATATTTTTGTGCAGGAGCGGTTTCGCAGGTGCGAAAATAAGGCTGCAAGTGCAAAAAGCTTGGGCAGAACATATAAAAAGCAAGGGTTCGCGAATTGGCTTCATTTCAACATTTGGGACTCGGACTTAGGAGATTTTGGAGAGGAGTTTCGAGGGGATTATTGAGGTAAGCTTCTTGTACTCGTTTTTTATCACAAATCTTGTTTCCCCATTGTTTTTCCCCCTAGATTGGGTAGTGTGGAGGTGAAATTTGGGGGTTTAGGGCAAGAGAATTGGAGAGTATTTTTTGGGGATTTGGATGACAAATGGTGTCGGATTTTGATAAATTTGGTATGGTTAGACTCGTGAGTGAATGAGATTTCATGTTTTGTGACTTTTGTTAGATTTCGAGACGTGGGCCCGAGGGCCGGGTTTGAGCCGATTTCAGATTTTTGGCTTTGATTTAGTACTTTCCTTGTGGAATTGATCCCTTTAGCCTATATTTATTGCATTGTACTACTTGAGGCTAGCTTCAAGATGTTTGGAGACTTATTTGAGAGGGAAAGGCATTTCATGAGTAGAGATTTGCTCGGTTTGAGGTAAGTAACACTTTCAAACTTGGTTCTGAGGGTTCGAAACCCCGAATTATGTGTTATGTGATTGGTATTGAGGTGACACAAATGCCAAGTCACGGGTGTTCGGGAGTGCACCGTGAGAATTGTGGCCTAATTGATTTCATGGCACTATATAGTGACTCTATCTTGTTGGTATCCGTGTTTTCATCATGCGATAAACTAATTTAGTTGTCAATCATGCTAGATATCATGTTTAGGCTTTATGCCGGTACTGTTGGGACCCCTAGTGGTTATTTCTTGTTGTCATCTCACTGATTTCATTGATATTATGTACTCAAACATGTTCATGCATTTCATATCATATCTCAGTCTCAGTTGTTATTTATTAATACATCATATCATTGTTTCGGGCTAGTTGTCATGATATTGTGAGCCCGTGAGTGATACTGGAGAGATTGATGACTGAGTGAGGCCGAAAGCCTGATTATAAGTGACAAATATGGGATCGGGCTGCACGCCGCAGTGGTTATACTGATTTTATGATAGTGCTTGGGTTGTGGGAGCCCCTCCGGAGTCTGTACACACCCCCAGTGAGCGCGATTGATATTATTAAGGGATGGATCTTCCCTGGACATAGATCTTGTCTGAAGTACTTGATACCTGGAGATGGATCTTCTCCACAGGGCTGGGATAGCCTTCCTCAGTACTAGGTGACTTGTAGTCAGTGATGTATAAGTTCTGGGATAAATCTTCCCTGGGCCGTATGGGCCATATATATTACCGAGTGGTTGAGCATTCTAGAGTGTGAGCACATGAGGCTGACAGCATGGTGCATCACATACAGCATGTACATTGGCATGTAGAGATAGCAGAGTTATATTCTTTACACTGTTCAGATCTGCTTCACTTTACTGTTTTGAGTTGCCTATTTAATTTGAAACCATGCCTATGTTTATGTACAATTATTTCTATTTTATCTGTACCGGTTGAGTTCGTCACTACCTTTCAGTCCAAAGTTTGGAATTGTTACTTAGTGAGTTGGATGTTCTCACGTTACTCCCTGCACCTCGTGTGCAGATCTAGGCATTTCTGGTCACGGCGGCGGTTGCTGATTAAGGCTTCAGAGATCGGAGACTACCAAGGTAGCTGCACTGCGTTTGCAGGCCTTGACTCTCCTTCTTTATCACTAGTTGTATTTTCAGTTTATTTCTCTAGATACTGTATTGGACTGTATTCTGATTTAGACACTCATGTACTCGGTGACACCCCGGTTTTGGGTTGGATTGTATCGTATTTTGGGATTTATCCAGTTTTCAGAAAGGTTTCTTTAATGTTAATTGCTTCCATCTTTATTTTCAAAGTAATTCTTACTGTGATGCGTTGTTAAGTAGAGGCTAGCCTAGTTCCACGATAGGCTCCATCACGACAGTTGATTTTGGGTCGTGACGCTTAGTATGTTCCAACACACCTTAAAGATACATTATCAATTCAAAATGATGTGGCTATATCCCATGGGTCTCCTTTAATACTCAAATACGTTATTCCCAAATAACGTTGGCGCACTTTAAAATCTTAAATCCTTAGGAAATCTTAACGGGGCCTTACATTCTCCCCCACTTAGGATCATTCGTCCTTGAAAGGAGCAGAGTCCATCCCCAAACACTTAACATAACTTGTTTCTTCTTCCACACATCTTAAGCTCCCAAATTTGACTAACTCCCAATTTTTCAAAAATGTCAGCAGAGTCTCCTCTGTAATTGGGCCTAACCACCTGCCAGAGGACCACCAAAACAACTCGCAACAACACATCCATAACTCAACAAAGTATCACAATATATATCAACATCAAGGGAATTACATTAACATAACTGGTATCTAGACATGAGTTGAACATATTTAAATCATAACACATAACAAGTACCCTTTTGAATCACAACCATTTGGTTATCACGACCAAACCGATGGGCCGCAATGGGTACCTTACTGAATCGAGTAGCAACATAACGTATCTCTCGTATCATAGGTACATGATCCGGAGAGGCTGTCGTGAGATAAGTATAATAAAACATGAGGAAATACTCGACATTGGACGACCCAACATTTAATACAAACTTATACATATGGCATATGGGCCTATATGACCAAAATGATCACTCGTACACTGAACATAGGCCGACAAGGCCATACAATCTTTCATGTACATGACATATGTCTACAAGCTTTTAAGAGTAGATAAATACCATAAAAGTCAGGACAGGGCCCCGCCATACTAATCAATACATGTCCAAATCATACTGACCAAATAAGCAACTCCGGAGCAAATGGAGCGCACCAACACCTTCCGCTGAGCTGATAGCCTAGTTGGAGGACTCTTAACCTATCTATCGGGACCTGTGGGCATGAAACGCTGCATCCCCAGGCAAATGGGACGTCAATATAAATAATGTACCGAGTATGTATGGAATGAAAATCAGTAAATAAAAGACATGAGAGAAACATGGAGAAACAAACTCAACCTGTAAGTCTGAATAGCTCTGTAAATCATTTCATATTTATAATGTCATGCATAGGCGTATAAATGTTATACCATGCATAGGTATATGTGTACATAACATCATCAAACCTCTGAGGGCATCCCATCATATCATCTCGGCCATTGTGGACAAAATCATCAACATATACCAACCGATCAGGTGGTGGTGCGTATATAACGTCGTAACCTTTTCCCATATCCCATATATATTTAATATACGCGTATATAACGCCATCTGGTCATAGTTCAATGTACGTGTATAAATGAATGAAATGCATAAGAAATGCGTTAATAAGATTTCTCGAAATGTCATAAGATCAATATGGCTTTCGGATAAACTTTATCAAATACGTATTTTTCTGAGACCCGTGAATAGAAGATATAATAATAATTCACATGGGGAATCAAAAACACAGGCACCCCTAGCACTTCTATGAATAGAGTCATTTATGAAAGTTGTGCATTTGCTCGTTTTGTTTGTATTATATGGATCATGCCAAAAAGGAAAGAAGGGATAGCCTTATCAGACATGAGCTGATTCTCTTAACAGTCCCTCTAACACACGTCTTTTGCGAAAAACACGTAACGGCGGATCGGAGTAGGGAAACATTCAAATGATATTGTTGAGAAAGATTGTACCGGGCTCCCTTAGAATTTGCAATTCACGCTGCTATAGCATTGTGAAGTTTTAAACGAATTATTTGAGTCTCATTCGTTATTTAGAAAGCTTAGCAAAACATATCAACCCACTTAATGATTTAGGAATATCTCTTATAACTTGTGGGTTGTGGGCCCCACTTGATAAGGATGACTTTTGCCCAAAAAGCACCTAAAATGACACCTAATATCCAAACCAAAGAGTCACTTCTCACCTAATTGACTTGCTGCCACGTTGGGGGCCTTTTAGGGTTATCCACAATTTTTCCAATTGATTTGTTAACTCATTAATCTCCCCTTAATCAAAAACTAATCAATTAACCATATAATTAAGAATTATCTCAAATTACTTAAAAACTAATCACTTTTAATACACTTTATACACCTTACTATCATGGTCATGTCATACCTTATATGGCACTAGTCGTACCTTGGACTGTACTTTATCTCAAAATGTGAAACTTCGACGAAACTCATTTTCTTCCACTCATTTACCCTCTGACCTTCACGGCTTTACTTATCACTTGTTATAAATAGAATAATACTTATAACCTTAAAGTAATCTTGTCCTTGAACTGATGTCAATTATCTTACGATAAATCCAACGTACAATACTACGGGGTGTAACGTCGACGTAATACTGTGGGGTGTAACGTCATTCCCCCCTTTGGAACATTCATCCTAGAATGTTGACCAATCCACTTATCGGTCTCATAACCGAATAGCTCTTACGAATGGTTTTAATACTGTCCTTTCCATTTAGGCAACTATTCTGTGAATAAATGCAAAGGCAAGGGCATTCCCCCCTTCAGGCCTCTTTCTCACACCACGACTTGTGGTCGGAATTCTTCCTATCTCGTAACTATTGCTACCTTCTATCATGCAGTCTTTACGACTTTGTCCCTGTATGTGGGCTTATGCGACTCTTCTCTCCTTTGTCCTCCAGCCTTTAGCCAATCTCTAGGCCGGTCACGACCCAATTTCTCCATCCGTGAACTGTCGTGACGACATCTAGTCTCTACGACTAGGTAAGCCTAACACTTTTGCGGACATGAAACTAAAGCATGAACATTAACTCCTAACAGTAACAAATATCAAATAAGCATCTTAATACCACTCAGCATATACAATTATCACCTCTGAAAACGTATAAAACAATTCCCAAAACCCGAAATACCGTAAGTCACAAGCTACTAAGAAGTCTTAACCGTTCTATACATCATTTCTACAGAAATAAGGCAAAAGGAACATAGGGGGTTAGAGGGGGACTCCGAGGATCTGCGGGTGCGAGCAGATGTATATTGAAGTCTCCAATAAGCAGCAACAACTGCAACTATGGATGAGGCTGGTAAGATGAACCTGGATCTGCACGCGAAAAATATGTGCAGGAAACGGCATGAGTACACCACAACGGTACCCAGTAAGTGCCAAGCCTAACCTCGGTCGAATAGTGATGAGATCATGTTTGGGCACTACTGCTATAAATATAATGAAATAGGACATAATGAAATATCGTAGTGACAATAAATATGGAAATCTAACAGGAATAGAATCAATGAAAGACAATATCTCAGAACACAGTGATAACAACAGGGGATCTCCCGAGATACCGTCTCATAGTCCGAAACGTAAAAGTGCAGGGGGATCTCTCGGAATACTATTTTGTAGTCCCAAAATAAATATGCAAAATAGGGGGATCTCCCGGAATACTGTTCCATAGTCCCAATGTGAATATGCAGTACAGGGGGATCTCCCGGAATACCGTTCCGTAGTCCCAAAGTAAATATGCAGTGCAACCAACCGAAATAACAATTACAGCAAGAAATCCTACAGTTTAGACTAAGTTTAAGTCAAGGAAAGCAGGAAAATTTCACTAAATATGCTGCACAGAGTTCAAATAGGTAGTTAAACAAGTAGGCCTACTATTCTAGTCTAAGCGGGATAGTTACATATGCTAGTGTGTTTCAAATAAGGAGAAAACAAGTTATGACTTAGTGAAAAACGAAGTTGTAGAACAATACGTACTCGTCACCTCACGTACATGGTGCTCATATATGAAACGTTACCAAAATCCTAAGGGGAGTTCCCCACACAAGGTTAGGCAAGCCACTTACCTCGAACCAAGCTCAAATCAATCCGAAATTACGCTCTTGCCACGAGTATCCAACTCTGAGTGGCCCAAATCTGGCCAAATCAATTACATAACGTAAATATAGCTACAAGAAACTAATATAGCTAATGACATCGAAGCTAAAGCAAGAAATTAGAAAAATGCCCAAAACGCCTCCCCGGTCCCACGTCTCGGAATCGGGTAAAAGTTACCAAATAAGAACACCCATTTACCCAGGAGTTCACCCGTACAATAATCATCCAAAATCGATGCCTAATTCCCGCTCAAAAATCTGATTTTTGGTTGGGGAACTTTTCCCCCAATTCGCCAATTTCCTCACTCAAATTCGAGGCCGTTACCCATAAGTCAATGTCCGGTCGACTTTTCCAACTTATGTTTCCCAATAAGGGACTAAGTATCTCAATTCACTTCAAAACCAATGCGAACCCTCCCAACAACACAAAAATAGCAGAATAAGATACGGGGCAAACAATTAATAGGGGATCGGGGCTATAACTCTCAAAATGACTGGTCGGGTCGTTACAAGGCCTCACTTTGTTAACATATATGGAATTATGATAAGCTGTCCCTCTATGCATCTATAGCTTTACTGCATCTAAGTAGGTCATACTATACCATAACACTTACTTTGGTTTACTGTTACTGAGGTCTGCTACCAAACTCTTGGTTACTCTCGTTGCTTATCCCATATGTATAAATCTAAGTCCTTTAATACTTCCTCATTACTGTTCATCTTAAGAATGACTTTCATCCAACCATTGTTGATTCACCTCATACTTTGTAACTTTTATCCAGCCATTGTTGATTCACCTCAATATTGATCTACAATCTACCACTGATAACGTGAACGGTCTTGCGTAATCACTAGGGCTCATGTTGCATCGAGGAATATTTAAAGATATTTTCTTGATCCACCTAGGGGCGATACCATACTTCCATAACCGTAGTTCATAGCATCCCAATGTGACTCACCTTACGTGGGTATTTTAAACCCGTACAATTCATGAAATCCCTTTTTTCCCCTTCAAATCATTACTCAATCGAAGGCCCAAATGTCATCCTTTATCTGTCACAATTACACCCTTATTCTACTACCACAACAGCATTCCATCTGTTCTAAATGCTTTAGTCTTAGACTCCTCTGAGTTCATTCAGGCTATACTAAACTTTCTATAACTTAGAGAAACCATCAGACTCATGATTTCTATAATTTTGTAGGTCCAATAATCAGACTCCTGATTTACTTAGTTGATGTAACTCATTAGTTTCCTCTTCCTTCTGATCAGCCTTTATGTAGGCTTAAGCTATCTTCCGATATGCGGCTCATGGTATTAGTTATTACTTTAGCCTTTCATGGGCNTGATTTCTATAATTTTGTAGGTCCAATAATCAGACTCCTGATTTACTTAGTTGATGTAACTCATTAGTTTCCTCTTCCTTCTAATCATCCTTTATGTAGGCTTAAGCTATCTTCTGATATGTGGCTCATAGTATTAGTTATTACTTTAGCTTTCATGGGCGCTATGGAATATTGAAGATACAATCTTCTAACAATTCAATCCTTTGTTTATGACCTGGACTCAATTCATTCTTTTAACTAATATTGGAGTCTTCTACGGCTGTATGACTGTCAACATATATGCTGCATGGATAATACACCGACATCTTAAGTGCATTCATAACTTAACTAACTCTGGATCGTTGTTCAAATAATTCCTTCCGTTCCTTCTCAGCTTTCTTTAAACGTAAGCTATTACTTTCCTGGTCTTTCTTCCCCCTTATTGCGTGCATACTTAGCTTATCTTAGTTCCCACGCATTCCGGAATTTTCGTGCAACTCATATGATCTCGAATATTACTTTTGATTTCACTTCCCATTCATTAGCCACGGTAGGTGCCACTTTCTTATGGAGTGCATACAATGTTGTAGTGAGACTATTTTTACATGACCATTTCTCCTTCAAGTTACTATGTTTAGGTTGAGGCTTTCTTCCTTATTTACTGAGCTAGTCTTTCATTGTAGTACTTAGGGAGGCTCCTTTGACTCTTGTAAAGCTGCGAGCTTATTACAGCGTATTCTCGATGGAATTTTTGATGTCCTTCGTCACCTATAATTATCTGTAGTAACTTACCTCCATGCCCTTGTGCTTGTAGGGTTGGTCCTGAACTGATATTTTGACTGTCTTCCCAGTGGTACTCTCTTTTATTTCCATAACACTCAGACGATACCTTTAATTACCCCAACTCCAAGCTAAATTTTATTTTCCAACAATTGCGATCTCGTATCTGCGAGACTGAATTCCCTATGCTGGGGTTCAATACATTTATCTTGCACTATCTGTTGAGTTATTTGTATCCTCTTGTCTAGCCATAACTAGACTCTTCCTTAATCAACTGTTAACTACTCGTTGGTCCATTTTAATATAATATTTCCGCGTAATGTTTCTCGGGTTATTTTCTTTGTTTTAACTTATGTCTTGCACTGGCTCCTTCTTTATCAATAACATCCCAGGCCGGAACCTTTACTTCCTCTTCTTGACGTCGTGCTTGCATAATGTTCTGGAATCGTAGCATATCTGTAGGATTTGAATAAGTGCAATCTCATCCCCTTTTCATTTTTATCGCATTCTTCCTTTACTATTCCATAGTTACTAGAACCACTTAATTTTGACTTAATTCCACATCACTCCATATTCCCCCCTTTAGGGGAGTACTAATATTTAGTGCTACGATAATCTACGTATATATGTTTTACCTCTTCATCTTTGGCGTCTTTTCACATCATCGATGACCCTTACTTGCCTTGCAAAAATCCTTTTGTTCCAAGGATAACAAAATTCCTTACTCATGAGGGTGACACTTAGTGTAACTGGCACACATAGTCCTTTAAGCTTAACTTTGTTCACATTGCTTGCTTTAGGGAAGCGTCTTCCTGAATGACCTTTAAAGGTTATTCTTCTGTCGTCCATTCTATTATCGCCGGAACGTAATCTCTGAAATTCTCATGATGCCAACTATTATCAAATCACTCAATCTCTAATTCATGTTTAGTTTACCTTGTTCACCAGCCCATACTGATTTGTTTACCCCGAGAGGCTGTAGAACCCTTAGGAAAAATTTCAGTTTCTTATATTCCGGTCATGAGACATTGATTTCGGCAACTAGATCTCTATTATTCTATTCTGTCACATGTAGTGAGGACACGTTCTACCAGATCGGGTGAACAACCACCAGTACCACCAATTTGGGCCACGATAGGCCAGGGCTGTGGTAGAGGCCAGGGCCATGGTAGAGGCCGAGATGCAGCAAGCACAGCAGCTAGAGCAACACTTGTAGATCAACCAGTTGCTCTAGCTCAATAGGGGGATTACGAATATAGATGAGCCGGTGGGACCCACTCAAGCACCATCTATGCCTATTGTGATTCCAGCCATGCAAGAGGCATTGTCTTAGATATTGAAGGTTTGCACTAGCCTTGCTTAGGTGGTTTCGCCTAAGGCCGCACCTGCCACTTCTCAGGCTGTGGGAGGTACTCATAGCCTCGTCGCCCGTACACCAGAGAAGGTAGTGCAGGGACTCCAGATACCAGGGGTACTACCAGTCTAGCCGGTTGCAGCTGCTCAGGCCCATGTGAGTTTTAATACGAATAACGAGGAGCAGAATAGATTAGATAGATTTGGGAGACTCCATCCTACATCATTCAGTGGAACTGAGTTAGAGGATTCTCGAGATTTCTTGGACATGTGCCAGAAGATTCTTTGTACATCGGGTATTATGGAGACCAGTAGGGTCTCATTTACTACTGTTTTGCTGACCGGGGCATCCTTCAGATGGTGGGAGGCTTATTGTAATGACCTGACCAGTTATTTCAAAAGTTATAGCACCATTTCCCTATTTACTGCTCATTTTGTACTTTATAATTTTAATGTGACTTGTCGGGGTAGTTGGTTCGGGTTCGGTGAGGCTTTTAGAATCAATTGGAACACTTAGTTCCAAAGTTTAAAACTTAAGTTGAAAAGGCTGGCTGGATGTTGACCTATGTGTAAACGACCCCGAAATAGAATTTTGATGATTCCAATAGCTCCGTATGGTGATTCTGGACTTAGGAGAGTGCTCGGAATTTTATTTGGAAGTCCGTAGTTAAATTAGGCTTGAATGACTAAAATAGGAATTTAAGTTTGGATGTTTGACCGGGGAGTTGACTTTTTGATATCGGGGTCGGAATCCAGTTACAAAAATTTTCATATCTCCATTATGTCATTTATGACTTATGTGCAAAATTTGAGGTCAATCAGACTTGATTTGATAGGTTTCGGCATTGAATGTAGAAGTTTAGATTCTTAAGTTTCATTAAGCTTGAATTGGGGTGTGATTTGTGGTTTTAGCGTTATTTGAAGTGATTTGAGGTTTTGACTAAGTCCATATGATGTTTTGGGACTTGTTGGTATATTTGGTGGAGGTCCCGAGGGCCTCGGGCGAGTTCCGGATGGCTAACAAATTGCATTTCGGACTTGGAATGGTGCTGGAAATTTTCTGATGCCTGTTCTGGTTTCATTCTTCACATTCGCGAAGTGAGTCTTGCGTTCACGAAGAGGAAATTTTGACTGGCACATTTTGTGCTTTGCATTCATGACCGAGGGCACGCGTTCACGAAGGGTCGAGGTGCAAAGCTTCACGTTCGCGATCAAAGCCCCGCGTTCGCGAAGGGGAAATGGCCGAAGAGGATTTTTGCCTTCGCGTTCGAGAAGGGCATCTCACGTTTGTGAAGGCCAATCCAGGTAAGGCATCGCATTCACGAGGTTGCCTTTGTGTTCGCGAAGGGCAATGTTTGGCACCAAAATTTTGTGCTTCGTGAACGCGAGGCACTGACCATGTTCGTGAAGAAGAAATGTCTGGGCAGAGAGTTTAAGTTCAGAAAATGGGACTTTGTCCCATTTTCCATTTTTGACGAATCGGAGCTCGGGGAGAGGCGATTTTCGGGAGATTTTCAAGGAAAATATTGGGGTATGTGTTCTTAACTCAATTTTCGTTAGATTACCCGAATCCAGCGCTGTTCTTAACATTTAATTAGTGATTTAAGTGGAAAACATTTGAAAACCCTCTTGGACAGAGTTGAGGATTTGAGGGTCGAATTGTTATCGGAATTTAGTCATTATGGAATGGTTAGATTCGTGGTTGAATGAGCATTCATATTTCGTAACTTTCGCCAGATTCCGAGATGTGGGCCCCATGAGCGATGTTTCAATTAATTTCGGATTTTTATTGAAAAATATAGTATTTTCTGATGGAATTGATTCTATAATTTTTATTGACTGTAATGAATTAATTATGACTAGATTTGAGCCGGTCGGAGTCAGACAATCGAGGAAAAGGCATAATATTTGACTAATGGAGCGCGGTTTGAGGTAAGTGACTTGTCTAACCTTGTGTGGGGGAAATTTCCCTAGGATTGGTATTGATGTGATAATTGTAATGTGTTAAAAGTCATGTACACGAAGAGACGAGTGTGTACACGGGCTAAATGTGTAAGATTATGTTTTTAAATTGTGTAGATCACTGTTGTATATTAATTAAATTATTTTATCTTGTTATATTCTTCATGATTGATCAGATTTATATACTTTATATTTTCTCGACCTTCTCCTGCTAATTGTTTTTACCTGTTTAGTTGAAACTTGGTTTCTTTTATTCTGTGCATTATTTGAAGGTGGAATTTCTTTAATTTAAATATTATTAATGTGATATTTTAAATTTGGTACTGAGGCAACGTATTAAAATTTTTGAAATATTATTTTTGCTGAGTAATTTATTCCCGAATATTTTGTGAGATTTTGTACTCATTGTGATTGAGACGTGAGCTCGCTGTTGTGGAAAATATTGTTGATGTTGTTTAGTTTGTCAAATTTAATTATTTGGTCACTCGAGGTGTAAATTGAAATATATTGTGATATTAATATACATGCGGTGGTATAAGGTCTAGATGTTGAAACACATGCGGTGAGATAAAGGTGGCTTGATATACGTGGCTAGTAGGGGAACTACTAGAATTCATGCGGTGTGATAAGGGTGGCTAAAACGTGGGAAGCTATTTTGGGAAAAAATGGTTTCTTTAAAATACATTGTGAAGACTCCCGCTGTGGTGTACTCGTACTACGCTTCTGTGCATCTTTTTGTGCAGATTCAGATACATCCTACCAGCCCATACACCAGTGAGCTACCTTCATACGGAGACTTCGAGGTATATCTGCCAGCGTCCGCAGACTCTGGAGTCCCCTTCTATCCTTATTATATTGCTTCCTTATTTTCTGTAAACTCTGATATATATAGATATTGAGGATAAACTCTTAGAAGTTTGTGACTTATTTCTACCGGGTTTTGGGAGATGTAATTATTGGAATTGCAGATTTTTTATTTCATATTTCTATTATTATTCTGCATTGATAGGCTTACCTAGTCTTAGAGATTAGTTTTCATCACGAAATCCTACGGATGGGATTTGGAGTCGTGACAAGTTGGTATCAGAGCTCTAGGTTCATAGGTGTTATGAGTCACCAGCAGGTTTAGTGAATGTTAGGAAATATTCACTTCCTAACATGACAAGTTGTGAATAGGAAGTAGTCACTTCTTTGATTCCTTATCGTGATCATCTATTGAGGACACTCACAACTGGATCCGGTGATCAGACACCCGCACCCCCTGTTGGAGCCACAAGAGGCCGGGGTCGGGGCAGAGGCTGAGCCAGAGGCCGAGGATGACCACGTGGTGCAGCCAGAGGACCTGCACAAACTGTTGCAGCAGAGCCAGCAGTAGCTCCAGTTGGAGAACATGCACCTGAGATGCCTGTTACTACCCCTGCACTTCAGGAGAGTCTTTCCCAGTTCTTGAGCATGTTTGGTACATTAGCTGAGGCAGGGTTGATTCCACTTGCTCCTGCCACGTCTCAGACCGGGAGAGGAGCACAGACTCCTGCCGCCCCTACTCCAGAGACATGGGCCTAAGTTGACCATCCCCCAGAAGTTATACCAGTGTAGCCATTTGTTCCAGTTTGGCAAGGTTAGGGTAGTAGGTTCCGAGGGGGAGCAGCTCATGCTCGAGAGGTACAAGAAGTACCACCCTACCATTTTCAGAGGTTTAGCTTCAGAGGATGCTCAGGTTTTGCTTGAGGAATGTCACTGTATCCTCCCTACTATGGGTATTGTGGATTCCATAGAGGTTTCTTTCACGGCGTTCCATCTTAGAGGAGCGGCCTACCAGTGGTGGCGGGCTTATGAGTTGGATAGTCCGGCTGAGGCAGCTTCACTTACTTGGACTCAATTTTCTGATATGTTCTTAAGGGAATATATTTCTCAGAGTCTTAGAGATGCATGTCGCGCAGAGTTTGAGCAATTAAGCCAAGGTTCTATTACCATGTCAGAGTATGCGGTTCGATTCAGTGATTTGGCTACGCATGCAACAACCTTAGTTGCTATTGTTCGTGAGCGGGTTCACCGATTTATTAAGGGTCTCCACCATAATATAAGATTCAGTATGGCCCGACAGCTAGAAATGGACATCACATACCAACAGGTGGTGTCAATTGCTAGGATATTGGAAGGTATGCGGATCCGGGAGAGGGATGTGAGAGAACCTAAGAGACCTCGAGATTCGGGCACGTATAATAATTCTCGTGCCCCAATTACAGCCCGTCATTGTAGAGGCTCTATGAGTCGTCCTATATTTTCAGCATTTCCAACTTCCAGTGGTATTCTGGCTACTCCCAGACCTCAGGTTCCATATTATGCACCGCCAGTGTCATTGTACCTCATGTACAGGGTGTTTTCAGTGGGCAGTCTAGTCGATCAGGCCCGAGCCAGTCCCAGCAGCCATGCCCTCCGAGGGTTTATGTTTAGTGTGGTGACACTCGTCATATAATGAGGGATTGCCTCAGATTTAAGAAGGGTGCACCTCCACATACTTCTCAGGCCCCACCCATCTACAGGGCCCTCAGGCTTCTCAGGCCATGATTACTGCACCAGTTGCCATTCCACCTTCTCAGCCAGCTAGAGGTGGAGGTCGGATAGGTAGAGGTCGCCCTAGAGGGGGAGAACAAGCCAGATATTATGCCCTTCCTTCTAGGACAGAGGTCGTCGCGTCCGATTCTGTTATCACAGTTATTTTTACGGTCTGTCATAGAGATGCATCAGGCTTATTTGATCCACGCTCCATTTATTCTTATGTGTCATCATATTTTTCCCCATATTTGGGCATATCTCGTGATTCTTTGAGTTCTTCTATTTATGTATCTACTCCTGTGGGTGAATCTATTATTGTGGACCACGTGTATTGGTCATGTTTAATTGTTATCAGTGGTTTTGAGACCAGAGCTGATTTATTATTGCTCAGTATGGTGCATATCGATATTAGTTTGGGCATGGACTGGTTGTCTCTCTGTCACGTTATTCTTGATTGTTACGCCAAGACGGTGACGTTGGCTATGCCAGGTCTGACACGACTAGAGTGGAGAGGTACCTCGGATTATGTTCCTAGCAGGGTTGTTTCATTTCTTAAGGCTCAACGGGTGGTTGAGGAGGGGTGTGATGCATATCTGGCCTATGTGAGAGATGTTAGTATTGATACTCGTAGCGTGGAGTTTGTTCCTATAGTAAGGGATTTTCCAGATGTTTTTCCAGCGGATCTTCCGGGTATGCCACCCGACAGGGATATTGACTTTGGCATTGATTTATTACCGGGCGCTCGGCCCATTTCTATTTTGCCATATCGTATGGCCCCAGTAGAGTTGAAAGAATTAAAAGAGCAGTTATAGGAGCTTCTTGATAAAGGGTTTATTCGGCTTAGTGTATCGCCTTGGGGTGCTCCTGTCTTATTTGTGAAAAAGAAGGATGGTTCTATGCGAATGTGTACTAATTACCGTTAGTTGAACTAGGTTACAATGAAGAACATGTATCCATTGCCTCGTATTGATGACCTATTTGATCAGCTTCAGGGTGCCAGGGTGTTCTCTAAGATTGACTTGCGTTCAGGCTATCATCAGCTGAAGATTCGGGAGCCATATATCTTGAAAACTGCTTTACGGACTCGGTATGGTCATTATGAGTTTCTTGTAATGTCATTTGAGCTGACCAACGCCCCAGTAGCATTTATGCATTTGATGAACAATGTATTGCAGCCTTTCCTTGACTTCCTCATCATCGTATTTATTGACGACATTTTTGTGTATTCACGGAATCGAGAGGACTGTGCTTCAGACTTTGAGAGAAAAGAAGTTATATACAAAATTTTCAAAGTGTGAATTTTGCCTTGATTCAATGGGATTTCTGGGTCATATAGTTTCGTGTGAGGGGATCAAGGTAGATCCCAAGAAGATTGAAGCAGTGCAAAGTTGGTCCAGGCCATCCTCAGCTACAAATATCCAGAGTTTCCTTGGTTTGGCAGGGTATTATCGCCGATTTGTAGAGGGTTTCTCTTCTATTGCTGCACCTATGACCAAATTGAACCAGAAGGGTGCTCCGTTCCGGTGGAACGAGGAATATGAGGAGAGCTTCCAAAAGCTCGAGGCAACTTTGGCTGCAGCCACAATATTGGAATTACCTACAGGTTCAGGGTCTTATATTGTGTATTGTGATGCGTCGCATATTGGTCTCGGCGTAGTGTTGATGCAAGACGATAGGGTGATTACCTACGCATCTAGACAGTTAAAGGTACATGACAAGAATTATCCGATCCATGACCTTTAATTAAAAGCTATTGTTCATGCCTTGAAGATACAGCGACATCATTTGTAAGGTGTCCATTGTGAGGTCTACACGGATCACCAGAGTCTACAACATCTATTTAAATAGAAGGATCTTAATTTGCGGCAGCGAAGATGGTTGGAGTTGCTTAAGTATTATGATATCACCATTCTCTATCATCCCGGGAAGGCCAATGTAGTGGCTGATGCCTTGAGTCGTAAGGCGGAGAATTTAGGCAGCTTAGCATATTTACTGGTAGGAGAGAGGCCTTTAGCCTTGGATGTTCAGGCCTTGGCCAACCAGTTTGTTAGATTGGATGTTTCCGAGTTGAGCCGATTTTTGGCTTGTGTGGTTTCTCAGTCTTCTCTTTATGATTGTATCAGGGAGCGTCAATATGATCAACCCCATCTGCTTGTCCTTAAGGATACAGTTCAACACGATGATGCCAATGAAGTCACTATTGGAGATGATGGTGTATCACAGATGCAGGGCAGGCTATGTGTACCCAATGTAGATGTCTTGCATGAGTTGATTCTCTAGGAGGCTCATAGTTCGCGGTACTCCATTCATTTGGGTGCTGCAAAGATGTATCAGGACTTGAGACATCACTATTGGTGGAGGCAGATGAAGAAAGACATAGTGGAATATGTAGCTTGGTGACTAAATTGCCAGCAGGTGAAGTATGAACATCAACGACCAGGTGGATTGCTTCAGAAGTTGGAGATTCCAGAATGGAAATGGGAGCGGATCACTATGGATTTCTTTGTTGGGCTCCCATGGACTCAGAGGAAGTTTGATGTAGTTTGGGTGATTGTGGATAGATTGACCAAGTAAGCTCATTTCATTCCTATGGTTACTATTTACTCTTCGGAGCAGCGAGCTCAGGTTTACATTCGCGAGATTGTTAGGCTTCGTGGCTTACCAATATCTATCATATCTGATCGGGGTACACAGTTTACGTGACGGTTTTGGAGAGCCGTACAGCGAGAGTTGGGTACCCGGGTAGAGTTGAGTACAACATTTCACCCTTAAACCGATGCATGATCCAAGCACACTATTCAAAAATTAGAAGATATGCTTCGTGCGTGTGTGATGGATTTTATGGGTGCTTGGGATCATTTCTTCCCACTTACAGAGTTTGCTTACAGCAACAACTACCAGTCAAGCATTCAGATGGCTCCGTATGAGGACTTGTATGGTAGGCGGTGTCGGTCTCCAGTGGGTTGGTTCGAGCCGGGCGAAGCTAGACTATTGGGTATGGACTTGGTTCAAGATGCTTTGGAAAAGGTTAGGTTGATTCAGGATCGACTCCGTACAACCCAATATAGACAAAAGCATTATGAGGATCGGGAGCATTCCTTGCTCCGGGTTTCGCCTATGAAGGGTGTTATGAGGTTCGGAAAGAAGGGCAACTTGAGCCCGAGGTATATCGGACCTTTTGAGATTGTTGAGAGAGTTGGAGAGGTGGCTTCAAGACTTGCACTACCACCTAGTCTCTCTGCAGTTCAACCAGTGTTCCATGTTTCCATGCTCCGGAAGTATCAAGGCGATCTGTCTCATGTGTTAGACTTCAGCTCAGTCTAGTTGAACAATGATCTATCTTATGTCGAGTAACCAATGGCCATTTTGGCCAGACATGTTAGAAAGCTAAGATCAAAGAGCATTGCTTCAGTGAAAGCATTAGAAGGGTCATCCGGTCGAGGAGGTAACGTGGGAGACCGAGCATGATATTCACAGCTGTTATCCTCATCTTTTCACCACTCTCGGTATAATTCTAAACCTCGTTCGAGGACGAATATTTATTTAAGAGGGGGAGGATGTAATGACCCAGCCAGTTGTATCAAAAGTTATAGACCCGTTACACCATTCACTGCTCATTCTGTACTTTATAACTGTTATGTGACTTGCCGTGGTAATTAGTTTGGGTCCGGTGAGATTTTTAGAATGAATTGGAACACTTAGTTCCAAAGTTTAAAACTTAAGTTGAAAAGGTTGGCTGGATGTCGACCTATGTGTAAGCGACCCCAAAATAGAATTTTGATGATTTCAACAGCTCCATATGGTATTTTTGGACTTAGGAGCGTGCTCGGAATTTTATTTGGAAGTTCGTAGTTAAATTAGGCTTGAAATGGCTAAAATCAGAATTTAAGTTAGGACTTTTGACCGGGGAGTTGAATTTTTGATATCGGGGTTGGAATCCAATTCCGAATTTTTTCATAGCTCTGTTATGTCATTTATGACCTGTGTGCAAAATTTGAGATCAATAAGTTGATTTGAGAGTTTTTAGCATCGAATGTAGAAGTTGGAAATTCTTAAGTTTCATTAAGCTTGAATTGTGGTGTGATTTGTGATTTTATTGTTATTTGATGTGATTTGAGGTTTCGACTATGTCTGAATGATATTGTAGGACTTGTTGGTATATTTGGTTGAGGTCCCAAGGGCCTCGGGCGAGTTCCTGATGGCTAACAGATTGCATTTCGGACTTGCAATACTACTGGAAAGTTTCTGATGCCTGTTCTGGTTTCCTTCTTTGCGTTCGCGAAGAGGAAATTTTGACTGGCAAATTTTGTGCTTTGTGTTCGCTACCGAGGGCACGCGTTCGCGAAGAGTCGAGGTGCAAAGCTTCTCTTTGGCGATCGAAGTCCCGCGTTCGCTAAGGGGAAATGGCCGGAGAGGATTTTTGCCTTCGCGTTCGTGAAGGGCGGCTTATGTTCGCAAAGGCCAATCCAGGCAAGGCATCGCGTTAGCGAGGTTGCCTTCGCGCTCGTGAGGTTTCCTTCGCGTTCGTGAAGGGCAATGTTTGTCAGCACAATTTTGTGCTTCGCGAACGCGAGGCACTAACCGCGTTCGCGAAGAAGAATTGTCTGGGCAGAGAGTTTAAGTTCAGAAAATGGGACTTCGTCCCATTTTTTAGTTTTGACGAATTGGAGCTCGGGGAGAGGCGATGTTAAAAAAATTTTCAAGGAAAACATTGGGGCAAGTGTTCTTAACTCAATTTTGGTTAGATTACCCGAATCCATCGTTGTTCTTAACATTTAATTGGTGATTTAAGTTGGAAAATTTTGAAAACCCTCTTGGATAGATTTGAGGGTTGAATTGTTAGCGTAATTTAGTCATTTTGGTATGGTTAGACTCGTGGTTGAATGGGCGTCCATATTTCATATCTTTCACCGGAATCCGAGACGTGGGCCCTACAGGCTAGTTTTGAGTTAATTTCGAAGTTTTGTTGAAGAATGTTGTATTTTCTTATGGAATTGATTCTATAATATTTCTTGACTGTATCAAATTAATTATGACTAGATTCGAGCCGATCGGAGTCAAACAATCGAGGAAAGTCATACTACTTGACTAATTGAGCGCGGTTTGAGGTAAGTGACTTGTCTAACCTTGTGAGATTTTGTACGCATTGTGATTGATCCCTGAGCTCCCTGTTGTGGAAAATATTATTGATGTTGTTTATTTTTGGAAATTAAATTATTTGGGCACTTCAGGTGCAAATTGTGATACATTGTGATATTGATACGCATGCGATGGTATAAGGTCTGGGTGTTGAAACGTATGTGGTGAGATAAGGGTGGCTTGATATGCGTGGCTAGTAGGGGAACTACTATAAGTCATGCGGTGTGATAAGGGTGGCTAAAGCGCGGGATGTTATTTCGGGAAAAAATATTTTCTTTAAAATAAATTGTGAAGGCTCCCGCTGTGATATACGGAAATGAGATATTGTGAATTTACTTATGAATTGGGACTACGAGGCGGTAACTCGGGAGTTCCCTTGTTGATATTTATTTATGGTTGTAGTTGCCTTTGAGTATTGTTGTGATTTCCTTAAAGTTGAGAAATTCTGTTTTGTTTCCGTGAGGTATTATTTGCCATTATTCTGCGTAGTTAAATGGTGACATACTACTACTTGATTCATTTCCATTGTCAATTTATTTTTATTATATTGTTAAACATTTGACCATGTGTTTTATTATTCCAGTAGGGCCTGACCTGACCTCATCACTACTCTACCGAGGTTAGGTTTGGCACTTACTAGGTACCGTTGTGGTGTACTCATACTACGCTTCTGCACATCTTTTTATTTAGATCAAGGTACATCCTACAAGCCCCGACATCAGTGAGCTACCTGTGCACGTAGACTTCGAGGTATATTTGCCAGCGTCCGCATACTCCAGAGTCCCCTTCTATATTTATTATGTTGCTTCCTTATTTTCTGTAAACTGATATATAGAGATATTGAGGATAAATTATTAGAAACTTGTGACTTATTTCTACCGGGTTTTTGGGAGATGTAATTATGTTAATTGCATATTTATTTATTTCATATTTCTATTTTTATTCCGCATTGATAGGCTTACCTAGTCTTAGAGACTAGGTGCCATCACGATAGCCTACGGAGGGGATTTGGGGTCGTGACACTTATGAGATGAGCAGATCAATTGGTGCAGCACTGCTTTCATGGCATGAGTTCTCAATTCTCATTTTGGAGAAGTTTGTGCCATAGATCCGTAGAGAGGAACTGTGCAGGCAGTTTGAACAGCTCTGTCAGGAGGACATGTCGGTTACCCAGTATAAGATGAGGTTTTCAGACATGGCTCATCATACAGTCTGGTTGATTCCCACTTAGAGGCAAAAGATTAGGAGGTTCATTAATGGCCTCAACCAGCAGTTTTGTTTTATTACGACTCTAGGGAATGTAGCAGGTGCTAAGTTCGACGAGGTGGTCGACAGCTAGAAATGGTCCGTACTCAGGTGCGGGCCCAAGGTTGACCTTTTGAGTTGAATTTTTGATTTTCATTAAAGATTGAATCTTTATTATCCGAAATTATTTTTCATTGCTTTTATTTATGATATTAAGTTATTTTTGCTAGATTCAAGTCGTCAGTAAGTTGTTTCAAATGGGAAGGGCTTTTTAGTGGATTGATTTAGCTTGTTCGAGGCAAGTATCTCCCCTAATTTTGTGTGGGAGAACTACACCATAGTTATTGGTTGATTAAACTATTAGAATTATGTGGATGACTTGTACACGAGGTGATGAGTTTGTACATGGCCTTATATGTGAAACTATTACCGGTTAGACCATTAGATTTCGTTTGTACATTTAATTGAAGTTGCCCTATCATATTATATCCTCCATTGTTAAATTTACCCTTACATGCTTTACTTGAAGTTTTTAGTTCATGTTCTATCTTTTATTGCCAAATATACTCTTTTATGATTTAAACGAAGTTGTTACCTCTCTTATTTACACTTCATCTCTCTCATTGTTGAGTTATTCTTATTTGAAGTCATTGTTACATGTTATCTCTTCCATTATTGATTTATTCTTATTTGACGTTGTTGTTACATGTTATCTCGTCCATTGTTTATTTATTCTTATCTAGAGTCATTGTTACATGTTATCTCTCTCATTATTGAGTTATTCTTAATTGAAGAAATTATTACTTGTTATGTCTTTCATTATGCAGCTTATTCTTCAGTATCATTGTCTTTTTGTAACTCTTGTGTTGACTTACTTGTTGTACTCTCGTGTTATTATTATTGTAGTTGATGTACTCAGTGTTCTTGAGTCATAGGCTATGTGTGGTTGTGGTACTGGGAATGTTGTTAAGGGAATGTTGTGGCATATGGGCACATGTGGTGCGAGTTGTTATATTGTGTTGTTATGTTCTTTTGGCACATGCGGGATTGTTCAGAAGATTTGTTGTGGTTTTTTCATGTGAGTTATCTGTGCTATTATTATTAGTGATGTTTGCACATGCGGCATAATAAGGCGGGGTATATATGTTGGGTTTGCGCATATGGAGAGACAATGTGGGAAAATTATTATGTGTGTATAGCGAGAAAAGGCAGACGTTTACTTTATTGTTTGCGCACGTGACGAGACAAGGGGGGATATGTCGGGGATTACTTGTGATGGCCTACGGGCATTGTCATTGATAATATTTGTGTGGTAGTGTGAATATCTTGTGTGATTCATGCATATTAAGGGCTTTTGTTGTTTTGTTTCCAATATGCTATTCGGTGTCTCTAATCTTACTTGTCCCTATTAATTGATCATGTGCGTGTATTCTTGTATATATTCTTTCTGTGTGAGGACTGGATAGTGGGCACATGAGTTGTCCGTGCAGATATAAGATATTGTTACTATTGGCACATGAGTTATCCGTGCAATTATGAGGTTATTATTAATTGTATTGGCGCGTGTTGTCTGTGCAGTGCGTGAGTTGTCTGTGCGGTTGTGATTGACAAAGTAGGCACGAGATGCCATATGATTATGATTCGTGATTTGGGACCCATGATTTGTGATTATCACAGGTTAGTCTTGATACTTACAAGTTACCATTATGGTGTACTCATGCTATGCTTCTACACATTTTTGTGCAGATCCAGGTACATTCGCTCGTGCCGGATGCCAGTGATAAACCAGCTATTTTAGAGACTTCAAGGCATAACCGCTTGATGCTCGCAGACCTCAGGGTCACCTTCGGCTTTTATCTGTATTGCTGCTTATCTCATGTTCAAAACATTACTGTATTTAGAGATTATTAGAGCACGCACTGTAGAGCTTATGACTCGGTGCATCTAGGTTGTGGGAAATTTTGAGAGTTGTATTGTTTGGATTTTATTATGATAGATTAATAGTTTAATTTGATATCTAAGTTGAAAATCTTGTTAACTCTCATTGTATTGATGGCTTACCTAGTGTTAGAGACTAGGTGGAATCACGACATCCTAAGGTGGGAATTCGGGGTCGTGACAATTCTGTTGCTACCGGCTTTCGGGAGACTACGAGGTAGATGTTATGCCGTCCACAGACCTTGATGTTCTCTTTCATTATTTCTACTATTGTTGTTATGTTATTCAGATAGTTGTATTGAGAATTTGGCCTTGTATTTTGATGCTCAGTAGTGCTCATGTACTTGTCGACACTAGATCATTGGGATGGTTGTAGATGTATTGTTGTTGTTTTCAACAGTTATTTAGCATATTTCAATGTTGAATTTATTAAATCATATTTATTCAAACTCGTTCTTATTATGTGGCTGTTAGCTTGCCTAGCAAATAGTGTTAGGCGCCGTAGTGGCTCCGGTAGGAGTTGGGTCAAGATAAATTGGTACCAGAGCACTAGGTTGCATAGGTCTCACGAGTCATGAGAAGGTTTAGAAGAGTCTTGTGGATTGGTACGGAGACGTCTGTATCTATCTTTGAGAAGCTATCAAACTATTAGGAAACTTCACTTTCTTGCATTCATGTCGTGTAGATTTGTTAATTCCGAAGTCTAAACCTTTACATAGGTCTAGTGCAGTAGGTAGGCTAGACTATGACTCTTGCAGCAGTTGCTACACCACCCGCCTAGCCAGCTCGGAGCAGAGGTCGTGTGGGTCTAGTTCGCCCCAGAGGGGGAGGTAAGTCAGTAGTTGCTTCTGATGCTGTGATCACATGTATTGTTTTAGTATGCCGCATGGATGCTTCATTATTATTTGATCTTGGTTCCACTTATTAATATATATCATTATACTTTGCTCGTTATTTGGATATGCCTCATGATTCTTTAACTATGTTTGCTATAGTATAGCAATGTGCAAAGTGTGCTACCACATTTCAAATCAGGTAATTGCGACAACAGAATAGCAACTAACACGTTTGAATATAGGAGATCAACAAACAAAAAATCTCTAACATGATTCCAAATTGCTCATCAAGGGAATACAACATAAGAAGTATGATAACATGAAGCTTACCAATCGATTCAAGGCATATAATAGCCTAAACACTACCCCGAGCATGGATAATACCCTGGTATATGCACATGGGCTCAATCCCCTCACATGTGCTCCATCCATAGCATGTAGCTTTCACTAATAACTTAGGGAACTAGTGCCTCAACAAATTTTAGTAAGATAATTAACTCAAGCAAGCTAAATCAGTACTTTAGAAAGCCCTGCCCGTGTGAATCAACTTCCAGATGGCTCGAATCTAGCCAAAAGAACTTTATAATATCAATAAAAGCCATAGAAAGTAACCCCAAATAGTAAAGCTAAGATTTTGATGCAATTATACAAATTCATCCATGGGCTCGCACCCTAGAACCTGACAAAACTCACAAATACCGAACACCTATTCCAATACGAGTCCAACTATGTGTGTTTCATCCAAATTCAAACCTCAATTCGTCAATTTCCACTATCCAAAACCATAGTCAAAAACCACCAAATTCCACCTTTAATTCACATAAACTAGTTGTAATAATCCGTTGATAATTAATATCTAACACCAAAATCCATTAGTGTACTTATCCCTTCAATTGTTGTGAAATCCCTCCAAAAATAGCATATACCCAAGCTCTACAACTCTAAATAATGAAAAATGACAAACCCTCAAAATATAATAGACTGTCCAGCGATTTCGCATTTGCGGACCAAAATGTCGCATTTGCGGAAAATCGATTGGAAATGCGGGAATGGCATATTCCCCGACCAACAACATATGCGATCCTCTTACCGCTTCTGCAAAATCGCTTCAACATTCCAACATCTGCATTTGCATTCTTCCCCTTGCCTCCAGCCCAGTCCACTTCTATGTAATATCATCCACTTCTGCGGCTTCGTATATGTGACCACAATTCCGTAGATGCGAAAACACAAGACTCAACAATCTTCACCAATGTCAGCATAACTTAAATTGATCCGAAATAAATCTAAAACACGCCCGAGGCCCATGGGACCCTTACCAAACACACCAACCAATTCCAAAATATAACACGGACCTACTTGAGGTCTCGAATCATACCAAAAAACATTAAAACCATGAACCACACCTCAATTTGAACATAAGGAACGTAATGACCTCAAATATTACATTCTAGTCCCAAATGACACGACAGAACTATTTCAACTCCAGGAACAACAATCATGCTCTCTGCTATTCTACTCAAGGCATCAACCACAATATTGGCCTTCCCCGAATGATATAAGATGATGATAACATTGACTTTTAATAACACCAACCATCTCCACTGCCACAAATTATGGTCTTTCTACGTGAATAGGTGTTGGAGACTCCGATGGTCGGTATAGACCTCAAGTGGAACCCTATATGAATAGTGCCTCCAAATCATGAGAGCTTGAACAGGGGACGCAAACTCCAAATCATGCACAGGGTAATTCTTCTCGTGAACCTTTAACTGATGAGACGCGTAGGCAATCTCCCTACTGTCCTACATCAATATTGTGCCAAGTCCAATATGCGACATATCAAAATACACAGTGTAAGATCCCGAACTTATAGGAAACACAACCACTGGGGCTACAGTCAATGCAGTCTTGAGCTTCTAAAATCTTGCCTCACACTTATCGGACCATCTGAAAAGTGCACCCTTCTAGGTCAACTTGGTCAATAGGGCAGATATAGATGAAAACCCCTCCACGAACCGATGATAGTAAGCTACCAAAAAGCATCGAATCTCTATAGCTGAAGTAGGATTAGGCCAGTTCTGAACTGCCTCAATCTACTTATGCTCCACCTTGATACCCTCGTACAACACCCCATGACCCAAAGAGGCAATCAAGTCTAACCAGAACTCACACTTTGAAAACTTGGCATAAAATTGACGATCCTCCAAAGTCTGAAGCACATACCGTAGTTGTTGCTCATGCTCCTCTCGACTGCAGAAGTAAGCGAACATATCAGCAATGAAGACAATCACGAAGGAATCCAGATAAGGATTGAACACTCAGTTGATCAAGTCCATAAAGGCTGACGGGGCATTAATCAAGCCAAATGACATCACCAAGAACTCGTTGTGAAAACAATTGACTCCTAAAAGCTATCATAGGGACATATCATGCCCCAATCTCCACCTAATGGTAGCCAGATCTTAATCAATCTTTAGAAACACCTCGGCACCCTGAAGCTGGTCAAATAAACCATCAATCCTCGAAAATGGATACGTGTTCATGATAGTGACCTAGTGCAACATCTGATAATCTATGCACATCCTCATCAATCCATACTTTTTCTTAACAAACAACATTGGCGCACCCCTAGTGGAAACACTCGATCTGATGAACCCCTTGTCAAGCAAATCCTACAACTTAACCACTAAATATTTCAACTCAGCTGGAGCCATACGATACAGTGGAATAGAAATAGGTTGAACGCTCAAAACTAAGTAAATGAATAAGTCAATACCTTTGTCGAGTTGCATACTCGCCAAATCTATAGGAAATACCTCAAACAACTCACTCAGGACCCGTACCAAATCCATAGAAGGAACCTCCGCCCTAAAATCAAGGATATAAGCCAAATACGCCAAACACTCCTTCTCGACCATATGTCGAGCCTTCAAATATGAAACCACCCTACTAGTGGAGTGACCAAGAGTCCCTCTTCAATCCAATCTAGGCAACCCCAACATGGATAAAGTCATAGTCTTTGCATGGCAATCCTAGATAATGTGATACAGGGACAACCATTCCATACCAAGAATAACCTCAAAATCCACCATATCGAACAACATAAGATCAACTACAATATCAAAACCATTAATAGTCAGAAAACAAGACCAGTACACCGATCATCTATTATGGAATCCCCAACCGTCATAGACATAGAAGGAACATAAATAGAATCACGATTCATACTCAAATGTGAAGAAAAATATGAAGGCACATAAGAATATGTAGAACTCAGAACAAACAACAAGGTAGCATCCCTATGATAGGCTGAGATTATACCTGTAATAACTATATCTGGACGACTCCGCCTCGAGTCTAGATGGAAATGCATAACAACATGTATACCTAGTGTTTGATAGAATGCTCAAATGAGCTAGAAGTATGATCATCTTCCTAATTTTGGTTTAATTTTTTACATTTGTAAAATAGATTGAAGTTGCTAAGATTTTCGGAACATTTTAGAGTTTAAGGATGCTCAATTGAGGTATGTTGGCTAAACTCTTCTCTTAGAATTGAATCCCACGATATTCATGTAATGTATGTAAGACCCGAGTGGTTCATTATAAATTGGGTATTCTGAGTAAGTTTGTGTTGAAAGATATATATTCAATAAGTATCCCAAATGCTATTATCATGTCATGTTATCATTTAAGAATGGGTAGAAGTATGGGCTGTGCATTAGTAATTTTTCGACTTCAAGTCAAGTTCAAACGAAGGCTATTATGCCAAATTCTGTGAAATACCTCTATGTGCCTTAGACTTCTAATTTCTCACATGTGTACTATATACCTTGATTTGAATTGTTGTTGTTGCTGATGATTAGGATGGTGTTTGAAAGTGAAAAGGTGATCATGAAATACTAAATACAGCCAACGTTGCCAAGAATTATTTTATAATTGTGTCCACTAGTACCAATGAAATGAAAAGATGTGAAAGAAGTATGAAATGCGATGATTGATATAAAAAGGTTGATGTCACTAATGAGACGGCCTAGCCAATTGGGTCGTGATCGGACAACATGCCGCACACATGGTGGTGATTGTGCAGGAAATTGTATTTGAAATTGTGATTGTGGTTGATGTCTCTAATGAAACAGCCTAGCCGATCGGGTCATGATCGGATTCCGTGCTAAAAGTACGGTGGTATTGGTATTGAGAGTGATTATGGTTGATGTCTCTAATGAGATGGTCTAGTCGATTGGGCCATGATCGGGCTCTGTGATAAAAGTACGGTAGTATTGGTATTGTGAATAATGGTATTGTGAATGATGGTATATCGGTACTAAGGATCTGTAACCTAAAAATATGGAAATTTACTTGAAATCTTATGTGGTTCTTAGCTTGATGTTTTGGTATTGCTCGAGGCTTCCATTGGTTTTATGATTGTTCCTCCTTGTAATATTATTCATTATATGGAGAGGGTGTTTAGTTATACATACAAGTGCTATTCCACGGTACTAACGTCCCTTTTGCTGGGGCTGCTGCATCTTTAATGGATGTAGGTGGTTCCACAACAGGAGACATTGATCAGTGATAGCGGTACACCCTCTTCCCAGCTGACTTGGTGAGCCCTACTTCATTTCGGGGTCATGTATCTTTTGTTCTTTCCATATTGTGTTTGAGGTATAGTTGGGGCCTTGTTGCCGGTAGTATCATAGTACTCTTCTTTATCTATAAAGGCTCCATAGACATAGTGTGGGTTGTATATTGGTGCTGGGAAAGTCAAACTATGTTGTGTTATGGTTATATTACCGATTCCATTTGAGACTTTAAAATGATGAAACTATCAGTAATGAATTTATATTGTAGACATGATCATCTTATTGTCTAATTAATAAAAATATGTATTATCTCCATTCATGGATGAGTTTAGGTAAAGAAAATTTAATAGGCTTGCTCGGCCGGGTTCACTCGGCGGAGCACTGGTCACGCTCCCCGATTTTTGGGCGTGCTATCTTGCGCTTGTTGTACTGTTACCTCTGCTAAATTAGTATATTCATCTACCTCAAGTGATATTAGCACAAGTGTTTTAGTTGGTCGGCTTTCTCAAGTCATTTCTTAGTCCAAATCTAAATCTCTACCATTTCTCAGACTGTCAACCATCCAATGCTTTGGGCCCTGCTCTTTCGGATTGACATGTGTGTCTGCATGTAACGTCCTTTGAGGAAGATTGTTAAGGGCCATGGATATCTGCCCTAATTTCACCTAAATGCCATTGATAGTTGAGTCGTGTGATACTACGTTTTCTTGCATCTGGTGGACCTTTTATTCTATCTTCCTGCTGGACCCAATGAGTTGTTGCAACATTCCTTTAATTTTGAGCAACCCATCATCTTGGCTCACTATCTGTTGCTATTAAGATTGTTGATAAGCTAGCTGTTGATTTTTCTAATTGTGTCCTTGTTGCCTTTGATACAGCACAACTTGACTATATGGTTGTATAACTCCATGATTATTATTATTATTATTATTGTACTGCTTCTTTGATGGTCTATATTTCTGATTCTGTCGTCCCCAATTCTGGCCACCTTGTCTCTGGCCCCCAAAGTTGCCCACACATTTCATATTTTGTTAGTGGTTCTGGCCATCACTTTCACCACTCCACGAGGATACACATGGTTTGTTAATGGATGGTGTGCATAATCCTCAATTAGTCGTATCTACTATATGCACATGTGTTTGGCCTAATTCATCAATATCCTTGGTAACAATACTCATTTGAGTCATCAAACTGGCCATATTCTCAGCTCTGGAGTTGTTTTGGTCCAGAGCTACCGAGTGAACTATAGTGGTGATTGGAGTGTCTCAATTCCACAGGCTGAAGCATCAAAGTTTGCCTTCAAGCTATCTGTCAATCCCATGTAAAACTTTTGTCCCAACATATGATCCGGAATGACATGATGTGGATACTTGACCCTTTGAACCTCTCCCACGTTTATTGCAAAGTTTCTGCTAGTTTCTACTTGAAGCTCAATATTTCATCAACTTGCTTAGTAGTCTTATTGGGTGGGTAAAACTTATTCAAAAACTATTTGACTAATTCCTTACAAGTGGTGATGGAGTTTATAGGGAGCAAATTAAGCTCCAATCACTGAGAATGAAAACAATAAAAATTTGATTGCTTATGATGTCACATTCGATTTTCTTTGAGTGACAAAAATTGACAAAAGGTATTTCAGGTGTTGCTATGAATCTTCAATGTAAGACCTGGAGAACGGTACTTTGTTCTACAGCAGATGTAGCATGTTGTTCGGGATTTGAAATTATTCTGCTTGTATCTGAAGGACTGCAATTGCAGTTACTAGATTTCCAGCGGTGGGTTGTGCCCAATCATACAAGGCTTCCTCTAGCACCAGTGGTGCCACACCCCTGATTGTTCAGGTTATCCCCATTATTTTGGTTAATTTGATTTTCCAAAACGTCACCCATATCTAATTAAATTTGTTCTCTTGGGTGTTGTTGTCATTTTTCTTTCCTGTTTTCACAATTTAATGCCTTGAACACTTTCTCAAGATCCGGTAATGCTTCAAACAATTTACCAATTCCCGATGAGTTGCTTAGCATACACGTGTAACATAGAAACTACAAACGTTAGAATTTTAGTATAATGAAATTTAAAGTCAAGAAAGTTGACTAAATTAAGAATCCTAGCAATTCCGCTCGTTGCAATTAATAACATTGTTAATTCTCCGACAACGATGACAAAATTAGATTACACCCAACTATGCCTCCTACGAGGTCTAGTGGTCATTGCAAATATAATTTGGTTTATAAGTCTGATGTCGAATCCCACAGGAAATTAACCTAATACTCACAACCACTAGTTTTGCAAGAATTCAAGTAATCAACCTTCAGAAACATTAAATAATGACTTGA
>AWOL01S0000901.1:0-28724 GCA_000715115.1 Nicotiana otophora
CTGAGCAGCTACCAAGCTAGTCAACAACTGCACCACACTGCGCATATCGTAGTCTGTAGTGCCTTCTAACCTTGTAAGAGGGAATTTACCCCATAGGTGAGATAAATCAATATGTGCTCCTATTTATGGGGACTACGTATGCACGAGGTGACGAGGGTCGGTGTGTAGCTACTATTATGCTTATGTTCAGGTAATCTAGGACCCAAATTGTGTTATATTTGCGATGCTTACATCCTACTTGTTAATTTAACCATTTAAAACATATTGGAACTTGATAAAGGAATTTCAAAAGGTTATACTTCACCTACTTGGATTTCGGACGGGTCACTTGACCGTTAATGAGAATTGATATTTCTTTGAACACCAAACCTAAATAAATCCTTAATTTGGTGGTTTGAATGTGTTTATCGTTTGTGGAATGGGCCGAACGCCTTGGCAGATTAAATAGATGCATCTATGGTTCGCGCCATTCGACCCACTGGCAGCGCACAGTTTACATATTTGTTGGATCGGGTTGTACGACCTCGGCATAATTTGTGCATGACTTAATTTATTGTTTGGAATTATTGATAATTGATATGACCTCATTGGCCGGAGATATAAATTGTTAAAAGATGAAAATAAATTTGGAAATCCCTTATTAACAAGAGAATTATTTACCTGCCTCATGTTATTGTGTTTACCGTTGCCTCATAAAATGCATAATTTATCATATCATCGGTATATTAATTATTGCCCATAGTAAGTGTCCGATTCGACCCCTCGTCAGTACTTCTTCGAGGTTAAGCGGGATACTTACTGGGTACGCGTTGATTTACGTACTCATGCTACACTTGCTGCACATTTTTGTGCAGGTACACATATGTTTAGCGGCCTTGTGGGCGTAGAGGCGTGATTATGGTGGGGACTTAGGTGAGCTGTACTCTATACGATGCTACGCAGCCAACAGAGTCTCCTTCAGAGTACTTACATTTTTCCTGTCTGATTTGTATTCCGGACAGCTGTTGTATTTTATTTTACATTCCCTAGTTAATGCTCATGTACTTGTGATACAGTTTTGGGATGATTATGGGTTGCACGGTATTAGAATTTTTAAAGATATTATTATGTATTTTGTAAACTCCATCTTCTACTATTTAATTGAGGGAAAAAACTATGATTTCAAAAATATTAAAATGAGACCTGAATTAAGTATTTAGCGTTGGCTTGCCTGACAGTGGTGTCCGGCGCCATCACGACCCTTATTGGATTTTGGGTCGTGACACTTTTAATATAGTACTAATTTCTACATACGTGCGTTGCACGATTATGTCACGTCAATCACAAAAATTATTTTGAAAAAACATAATGAAGCAATTGACGTTAAACACTCTTTAAGATGTTGAAATTAGTGCTATTTATTCATAAAATGATTGCATGTCTCTTGAACCGACAAAGTTGACCAATTTAATTTAGTTAGTTAGAAAATATGTATGTTGGGTAATTCTGACTTTAGTTCAAACACGTATTAGAAACGTATTACAGTTTTATCCACTGAAAGTCATATATTGAAAGAATAACCAGGAATTAATATAGTTCTCGATCTTCAAGCTTTCTATTTGCAAGTTGCTTCGTGCTTCATATTAAACAAACTCATCTCAAATCAATATTCACGTAGCATTGTCCTCACAAAAGCAGGCTATCTAGCATTGTCAAATAGGGATACTTAATCGGGTGAATAATTACATTTAACGATTCGACTTATCGGTTATCGGATTATAAATGTAGCAATCCTCTAGTCATTCAATAAGATAACAGGCAGATTAATATCAGATTAACAATTATCGGACGGTTTATCGGCAAAACCAAATAAATTTTTTTTGAATAATCCTAGTCTTATGAATACCAAATGGCCAAACTGCATAGTTCACTGGCTTTTATCATTTCAACTTATCATTCATAATCCTTAGTACATTACGCAATGAAGACTTGTCATGGAGTACACAGAACAATCTCTGAAACAAATTTTTTGAATGCTCAATGAAGATATCTCAATCACTGCACCCAAATGAAGCAAAAACCTTAATTATCAAGCCAAATAACAGGAATGGAGCAGAGAAGAAAGGACTGTGATCACTTTCCATTGGTCATTTTTTTATCATAGCATCTTGCTGCACTTTCTCTGTTCTAATGTCTTTGTTGTTCTCATATCCAACATGTACATAGTATATTGTGAGATTTATTACTTTAGAACATCTGTTTTGAATATTCAATGAAGGTAAAAGTATACATATAAAAATTCTTAACGAGTTAACAGTTTATCCGATACGAAAATTGAGTAATCCGCCCCCAAATTGTTAAGCTATTAATTACAAAATATTAATCCATTCATCATCCATTACCCCGATAACCCGATATCAATAAGCCAATAAGCCATCGGTTCGGTTCGGTTAGGATAATGGTTACGGTTCGGTTTTGAAATTCCCTATTGTCAAATAACGTTTGTGGCGGCGGTGATTTACTAAAATCTAATAGAAAAAGATCTTAGCTGATATATAGTCCTAATTATTAGGTTAATCCCTAATACGCACCATGATATAGGAAACTTTATTATTAATCATAATTTATGATAAATATAAAAATCATCTTTTATGTATGCAAGATATAAGGTGACATAACAAATTCTCGTGAACCACTTCCTCTATCTCTACCGTGCAACCATGTAGCTAATTACTGAGTTATTTTATTTATATAAATAATTACTAATCAAGTATATCATTAAAAATAAATTCACTAAAAAGCAAAGCCAAAACAAACATAACTAAACAATTTTAGCATTAAGAAATACAACAATAAATAAAAAGCAAAACCAAACCATGTTAGGAAAATTATCCGTAGTGACATATAAAAATATGTTATTGAGATGCACCTCAAAAAGAAGAAGCTTTTGACATGCTTATAGCATACTATAAATTTCTGTAGATGTATGATAATAGGTATGCAATCAAATATCAAGTTTACTATGTACCTATCGGCTTTATGTGATCTGAAAATATATGCAGCAAATAGGCACTCTATAACCCTTTTTATATTGGTAAAAAGGTATTTGTAACGACCCGACTTGTCGTTTTAAGAAATAGCATCTCGTTCAGCGACTTAAAGTCACAAGCAGCTTTGTGATGTGTATTATGACTTACGGGTGTGGTAGAGTTTGATTTTCGGATGATTCAGGATTTAATTGAAAGAACAATTTTTATTTTTGAAGCTTAAAAAAAAAGAGTTGATCGGAGTAGACTTATGTGTAAACGATCCCGGAATAGAGTTTTGATGATTTTAATAGCTCTATATGGTAATTTTGGACTTAGGAGCGTGTCCGGTAAATTATTTGAAAGTCTGTAGTTAAATTAGGCTTGAAATGGCTAAAATAGAAACTTAAGTTTGGAAGTTTGACCGGGGAGTTGACTTTTTGATATCGAGGTCAGAATCCGATTCTAGAAATTAGAATATGTCTGTTATGTCATTTATGACTTGTGTGCAAAATTTAAGGTCAGTCAGACTTGATTTGACAGGTTTCGGCATCGAATGTAGAAGTTGAAATTTCTTAGTTTCATTAAGCTTGGATTGGAGTATGATTCGTGATTTTAGCGTTGTTGGATGTGATTTGAAGTTTCGACTAAGTTCGTATGATGTTTTAGGACTTGTTGGTATAGTTGGTTGAGGTCCCGGGGGCCTCGGGTGAGTTTCAGATAGTTAATGGATCGAAATTTGGACTTAGAACAAAGCTGGAAACCTTTTTTCATTTGATGCAACCACACCTGCGGGGTCATAGAAGTGAGAATGGGAGCGCAGAAGTGGAAAAGGGAGAGTGGAGCAGTGACCATAGGTGCCGAGGAAAGTTCCACATCTGCGTGACCGCAGATGCGCACGAGGGACCGCATGTCACAACCCAATTTCCAATAAAGGTCGTGATGGCGCCTAACACCGCTGTCAGGCAAGCCAACAATAATTGATTAACTTAATTACTCATTTTAGTATTGTTGGAATCATAATTTCCTTCAATTAAGTAATAAGAGACAAAATTTACTGAGAAAGTGGAAGTGTTTTCACAACTACGATACTGAACAACCCGTAAGTACCTCCCAAAACCCGGTGTCACAAGTGCATGAGCATCAACTAGGAAGTAAAATAAAATACAGCATCTGTCTGGAATATAAATTGGACAGGAAAAATATATAAATAACTCTGAAGGAAACTCTGTTGGCTGTGGATCGTAACATGGGATGCAGATCAGCTAAGTCACCGCGCCTCTGCGCTCACAAAGCCACTAGACACACATGTACCTGCACAACAATGTGCAACAAGTATAGTATGAGTACGTAAATAACGTGTACCCAGTAAGTATCAAGCCTAATCTCGAAAAAGTAGTGACGAGAGGTCGACTTTGACACTCACTATGGGTCAATAATGTCAAAATAGAAATATTTAAATAAACATGATTTAAGTGAACAACAATAATTTTCTCAACAAGCAGAAATAAATAATTCTTTCAAATTCAATAATTTCTAATTTATTAATTAGCTTCACAAGCTGCAATAGAATGCCAAGGTATCGTGTAATTATTATTATTAAGCACGATTTATTCCGATGTCATACGGCACGATCCAGAGTGTCGTGTACACTGTCGAGGGACGTGCAACACGATCCATAGACGCATATATACTGCTGAGGCATTCGCCCCCCTCCACAAGAAAGGAGGATATTTTCTTATGAACCTTCGGAATGAGAAGTCATTATTATAAGGCTAACACATAAGGATGTACAATTTCTATTAACAGTTAAATAATTTGTACAAAACAAATTCAAATATGCGAAATTTCGGTCTTTTACTCTTTCCTCTAACAATTTCCAATATAATTCTTGTACTTTAATTAAATAAAGGATGCAATTATTACAAGTAATTCATGCTTTAAGTCCTAAACTACCCGGATATAGCATAATTAGTAGCTACGCACGGACCCTCGTCACTTTGTGCGTACGTAGCCCCCCCCCCCACACACACAAAATTAGCAGCAAATATTAGTTTAAATCACCTATGGGGTAAATTCTCTATTACAAGGTTAGACAAGAGACTTACTTTGCTCCGAAGCTCAATAGCCGGCTCCAACTCTACTCTAACACCTCAAATCGATGCTTGTCGACCCAAACCTATGCAAACAAGGTGAAAACCAATGACAATGTGTTATAATATTCATAATTAATCAATTTGAACAATTTCCAACTCACCTCGAAAAGTCGGTAAAATTCACCCTCGGGCCCACGTGCCCGGATTCACAAATTGTTCGAAGATAAACTTTACCCATAACACTACGAACTCAATTATATCATTTATTCCACATTCCATGTCCAATTTCGTGGTCAAAATCCAAAAATACCAATTTCTAGGTTTTTCTAGGTTGCTCTGATGGTAAGCACCCTCACTTCCAACCAAGAGGTTGTGAGTTCGAGTCACCCCAAGAGCAAGGTGGGGAGTTCTTGGAGGGAAAGATGCCGAGGGTCATTTGGAAACAGCCTCTCTACCCCAGGGTAGGGGTAAGGTCTGCGTACACACTACCCTCCCCAGACCCCACTAGTGGGATTATACTGGGTTGTTGTTATTATTATTATTATTATTTTCATGTTACAATCTATGTATTATCCAAGTAATTTACTCAAAATACACAGGAATCACTTACCTCTTCGATGTTGATGGAACCCCTCTCAAGATGCTCTCGTCACAATTCACAAGCTACTAAGATTTAGCTACAAGTAAGGTGTCTGAAGGAAATACAACTGTTTGAATGGAAGAAATAGTAAAACAGAAAAAGATAGACGGGGACTTCAAGGTCTGTGAACGCCGACAGATCTACCTTGAATCTCCGGATAACGGGTCCAACAGCTAAAATCTCGATCAACCCGAGCCGGTACCAAAATCTGCACAGAAAGGACAGAGTGCAGTATCAGTACAACCGACCCCATGTATTGGTAAGTGTCGAGTCTAACCTCGGCGAAGTAGTGACGAGGTTAGGACAAGACACCTACAAATAAACATGTGCAATATATATCAATATATACAACAATAACAACAACTAAAGAAGCAAGGCAAGAAATATTGGGAAGGGAACATGCTGAGGGGATTACATGGCAAGGAATCACAATAGGAATGAGAACATGATTAATCGATATATCTTTAACAGAAAGAAACAAGTAAACACAGTAAAGGAAAGTGCACGGCATCACCCTTCGTGCTTTTACTCTGAACCTCACCATAAGAAACAATAGAAACGGCACAACATTACCCTTCATGCTTTTACTCTCAACCTCACCATAAGAAACAATAGAAACGGCACGACATCACCCTTCGTGCATTAAATCTCTCTCATAAAATGGCACGACATCACCCTTCGTGCATTAACACTCACTCACAAAATATTGCACGCCATCACCCTTCGTGCTTTAACACTCTCCCTCACCAAGACAATGAAAAATAATAACAAGGAGATAGAAATATTAAGAACAAGTCTTACTTCAACATTCAATTCCACGTTACTAACCTCAACTTTGAGTCAGTACCCAATCAATACCAATTTCCGTGAAACATAATAAGAGTTGTTCAACATAACGAATAGCTAGTCTAATCATGAACAATATGATCAAGGAATACCTCGATTACAATAATAAGCCTTGCTCGCATGTTATGACTCGACAACAACGCATAGGTACTCGTCACCTCACCTATACATTGTACTCAACATATTAACACGTAGTAAATAAGTTAATAATGCCTAATCCCTCAAGCCAAGGTTAACCACGACACTTACCTTGCTCCAAAGGCCACTCAATGCTCAATTACCGCTTTTCCTCTAGAATTAACCTCCGAACCACTCGTATCTATCCACATATGACTCAATAATATCAAATATTGCTAAAGGAATCAATTACATTGCATAGATTTAGATTTCCCAAACTTTTCCCCAAAAAGTCAAAAATCGATCCCAGGCCCGCTTGGTCAAAACCCGAGGTTCGGACGAAAATCCATTTAACCCATTCACCCCGAGCTCGAATATGCAATTAGTTTTGGAATCCGACCTCAATTCGTGGTCTAAATCACAATTTCTCAAAAATCCCTGATTCTACCCAAACCTCCAATTTCTACCATGGAAATCCTAGATTTTAGGTTGGAAATTCATGAAATGTAATGGATCATTGAAAGAAAATGGTTTAGAATCACTTACCAACACTTTGAGGAAGAATTTAGCTTGGGAGAATCGTCTCTAGGCCGTTTGGCTTTTGAAAAGTTGAAAGAATTGCTTAAGTACCGTAATGGGACTGTTTAATAGTTGGGCGACAATGTTTATCACGTTCGCGAGGTCACTGTCACGTTCGCGAAGAGCAGAGCTTGCCAAGCTTACGCGATCGCAAAACTCTTATCACGTTCGCGAAGGCTACGCCTCCTTGGCCTTCGCATTGGCGAGTCCTTGCTCGTGTTCGTGATGAAGAGTGACTGACTCCCTCCCCCAGGTCCCAAACACTACGCGTTCGCGTTGAGCTGGTCACGTTCGCAAAGAGTAAAGCCCCCATCGCTCCACGTTCGTGACCCAGCCTTCGCGTTTGCAAAAAAGAAAAACCCAGCCATCCTAGTTTCTACATCGCGTTCACGAGAATGCCTTCGCGAACGCGAGGAGGAAATTAGAAGGCACCTGAAACTGCAGAAAAACCAGATTTTTCTAAGTGCAAAACACCCCGAAGCCTATTCGAAACTCACCCGAGCCCTCGGGGCTCCAAACCAAACATGCACGCAAGTCCTAAAACATCATAAGAACTCACTCGTGCGATCAAATCACCAAAATAATACCTAGAACTACGAATTGAACACCAAATCAAATGAAATTTTCAAGAAAACTTTAAAACTTCTATTTTCACAACCGGACGTCCAAATCACGTCAAACCAATTCCGTTTCTCACCAAATTTCACATATAATTCATAAATATTATATTGGACCTGTACCGGGCTCAGGAACCAAAATACAAACCCGGTATCAACAAGGCCAAACATCAACCAATTCTTAAAAGCTATTAAATTTCTAGACTTTTAATTGTCATCAAAAATTCATAACTCGAGCTAGGGACCTCCGAATTCGATTCTGGGCATACGCCCAGGTCCCATATTTCGATACAAATCCACCGGGACCGTCAAAACACGGATCCGGGCCCGTTTACCAAAATTATTGACCGTATTCAACTCAACTGATGTTTTTAGGCAAAAATTCTCTTTTTATCAGTTTTTAACATATAAGCATTCCGGAAGAACACTTGGACTATGCACGTAAATCGAGAAAGGCTAAGATGAGATTTTTGAGACCTCATAACGCAGAATTAGGTTCTAAAATAAAAGATGACCTATCCGGTCATCACATTCTCCGCCTCTAAAACAATCGTTCGTCCTCGAAGCATCCCTACTGCAAACTCAAACCAAAACTAGAACTGAAGCATCCTTACTGCAAACTAAAACAGTACCTGTAATAATGGCGTCAGATGACTCAGCCTCAGGCCTGGCTGGAAAAGCATAACACCGGGGCTGGGCCCCACCACCCTGAACTACGTCCCTAGGACGGCCTCTAGCTGGCTGGTCTCCACCTCTAACGACCCGACCTCTACCTCTAATAGTCTGGCCCCTACCTCAAGCTGCCTGACCCCTACCTCTGGCTGGCTGAGCAGGTGGTGCAGCAACTGGTGCTGGAACCATGGCACGAGAACCCTGATATTGTGATCTGCCCGATGTCCGAGGGTAAAATCTAGCAATGTGCCTCGGATCACCACAAGTATAGCAAGACCTCGGCTGCTGTGACTGCTGGCCATGAAACTGACCCTGTCGACCTGAGTAACCACCCTGAAAACTCTGGAGGGGAGGTGCACTAATAGGGGCTGGTGGTGCACTGTAGGCTAGCTGGTCGGAATAATGCATCTGAGGGCCACGACCACCTGATGCACCATGGGATGCCTGGAGTGCTGAATGAAACGGCCTGGGAGGATGGCCTCTGCTATAAGTACCCCGGCCTCCAGATGAGGCTCCACTGAATCCATCAGAGTTACGAGGCCTCTTGTCAGAGCCCTGACCACTCCCCTAAGCTAAAACCATCTCGACTCGCATGGCAACATTGGCAGCCGCCTGAAAAGAAATCTTACTCCAGTCTCCTTAGCCATCTGCAATCTGATAGGCTGAGCAAGTCCATCAATAAACCTCTTCACCCTCTCTCTCTGCGTAGGAAGTAGAATAAGAGCATGACGGGCCAAATCCACAAAACGGGTTTCACACTGAGTAACAATCATACTGCTCTGTTGGAGATGCTCGAACTGACGGAGATGCTCCTCTCTCAATGTGATAGGAGAAACTTCTCTAGGACGATCTGAGAAAATTGGTCCCAAGTAAGAGCAACCGACCCAGTTGGTCTGGTCCATAGATAATCGCTTCACCATTTCTTGGCGGAACCATTTATCTGAAATGCAGCAAACTCGATCCTGTTGTACTATACCCATGTTCCGTAAAACCTCATGACAGATGTCGAGGTACTCCTGGGGATCCTCTGAAGAAGCACCACTGAAGTGAACTGGAAAGAGCTTGGTGAACTTGTCCAATCTCCATAAAGCCTCAGAAGACATAGCTGACCCATCTTCGGCCTGTGCCGCAACAACCAGCAGAACTACTCTGACTGGCTGAGCTGCTGAAGCCTGATACTGGGGAGTTGTCTGCTCTGGAGCAGGATTAGTGGGAGTCTGGGCTCCTCCTCCAGCCTGAGAGACGGCCGGTGCCATGGGAAATGTGCCAGTCTGGGCCACACTCTCCATAAGTCCCACCAAATGGACCAAAGCGTCTTGAAGTACTTGGGTGGCAATGAACCCCACTGGAACCTGAGCTGGTCCGGCAGGAACAGTTTGGACTGGAACCTCCTCGCCCAACTCTACTTGAGGCTCCACTGCTGGTACTGTTGCACGAGCTCTAGGCTGAGCCCTGCCCCTCCCTAAGCCTCTGGCACGGCCTCGGCCTCGATCTCTGCCCCTCGTAAGAGCTGCCACTGGGGGCTCTGGATGCTGCTCAGCTGAGGAAGTGGTACGTGTTCTAGCCATCTGCGAGAGAATAAGAGTAGAAGAGTTCAATCAGTATTGAGAACAAAAATCGCACGACAGAGAAGAATAGAAGTGAAATTTGTTCCTAAACTTCATAGCCTCTGGAAGATAAGCACAGACGTATCCGTACAGATCCTCCAGACTATACTAAGCTCGCTCGTGAATCGTGAGATCTAGGTAACCTAGTGCTCTGATACCAACTTGTCACGACACAGAATCCCCACCGTTAGGACCGTGATGGACCCTAACATTTCACTTGCTAGGCAAGCCAATGTTAGAGAATCATTAAACCAATCCTTTTTCCATTCAGTAAATAACAACAAATTAGCCAAGATGAAATATAGTGAGTGCGGAATAATATAAAAATTTCATTAATTACTACCACTCGGATCTGGAGTCACAATGCACGAACTACTAAGATTTAGCTACAAGTGATGTGTCTGAAGGAAATACAACTGTTTTCGATACAAATGAAACAGTAAAGGAAATGCATGGAAGGGGACGCCAATAGGACTACCTTAGGTCTCCAAACCGATCAAGCCAGCAGCTAGAATCAAGGTTAACTCGGTCCGGTACCAAAATTTGCACAGAAAGTGCAGAGTGCAGTATCAGTACAACCAGCCCCATTTACTGGTAAATATCGAGTCTAACCTCGGCGAAGTAGTGACGAGGCTAGGACAAGACACCTACAAATAAACCTGTGCAATATATATCAATATATACAACAATAATAACAACTAAAGAAGCAAGGCAAGAAATATTGGGAAGGGGACATGCTGGGGGGATTACATGGCAAGGAATCACAACAGGAATGAGAACATGATCAATCGATATTTCTTTAACAGAAAGAAACAAGTAAACACAGTAAAGGAAAGTGAACGACATCACCTTTCATGCTTTTACTCTCAACCTCACCATAAAAAACAATAGAAACGACATGGCATCACCCTTCGTGCATTAACTCTCTCTCATTACATGGCACAACATCACCCTTCATGCTTTAACACTCACTCACAAAACGTTGCACGGCATCACCCTTCTTGCTTTTACACTCTCCCTCACCAAGAAAATGAACAATAACAACATGGAGATGTTTCCTCGTGGCTCGATTGCTCATTTGCTTCTTCCATTCCTCTCCTTCCTCTTGAACCTTACATGTGTCAATTCCTTACCCATTCCTTCTCTTTTGTGACAGCTCTTCATACTCTGCTTCCACCTTATTTCTTTCAAGGTTGCACCTTGTCGTAAGTTCTCGCTGTCTCCAGAAATATCAAGAACAAGTTTTACTTCAACATTCAATTTCACGTTACTAACCTCAACTTTGAGTCAGTACCCAATCAATACCAATTTCCGTGAAACATAATAAGAGTTGTTCAACATAACGAATAGCTAGTCTAATCATGAACAATATGATCAAGGAATACCACGATTACAATAATAAGACTCACTCGGATATTATGACTCGACAACAACACATAGGTACTCGTCACCTCGCATATACATTGTACTCAACATACAAACACGTAGCAAATAAGCGAATAATGCCTAATCTCTCAAGCCAAGGTTAACCACGACACTTACCTCGCTCCAAAGGCCACTCAATGCTCAATTACCGCTTTTTCTCTAGAATTCACCTCCGAACCACTCGTATCTATCCACAAACGACTAAATAATATCAAATATTGCTAAAGGAATCAATTACATTGCATAGATTTAGATTTCCCATACTTTTCCCCAAAAAGTCAAAAATCGATCCCGATCCCGTTTACCAAAAATGTTGACCGAAGTTAACTCAACTGAAGGTTTTAGGCAAAAATTATGTTTTATCAGTTTTTAACATATAATCCTTCCTGAAGAACACTCGGTCTGCTCACACAAATTGAGGAGGGCTAAGAGGAGGCTTTTGAGACCTCGTAATGCAGAATTAGGTTATAAAATATAAGATGATCTATCGGGTCATCACATCGACAATCTGCAAATCGAGCAGTGAACAAATGTCCCGTTAATGTTTCAAGGTAGCGAAAAATGGAGGGCGATTTGACACTCACTATGGGTCACTAAAGTTTTAAAAATAAAAACATTTAATTAACAGGATTTATATGAACAACAATAATTTCCTTAACAAGCAGAAAAAATTAATTCTTCAATTTCAATAATTTCCAACTTATCAATCAGCTTCACAAGCTGCAATAAAATGTCAAAGTACCGTGTAATTATTATTATTTCTGTCGAGGTCGTACGACCCAATCCAGAGTGTCATGTACACTGCCGAGGGACGTGCGGCACGATCCATAGATGCATCTATACTGCCAAGGCGTTTAGCCCGCTCCACAAGAAAGGAGGACATTTTCTTATGAACCTCCGGAATGAGAACTTATAATAAGGCTAACACACAAGGATGTACAATTTCTATTAACATTTAAATAATTTGCACAAAATCCAGGATATGAACTTTCGGTCTTTTACTATTTCCTCCAACGATTGACAATATAATTCTAGTATTTTAATTAAATAAAAGATGCATTTATCATAAGTAATTCATGATTTGAGTCCAAAACTACCTGGACATGGCATAATTAGTAGCTACGCACGGACTCTCGTCACCTCGTGCGTACGTAGCCCCCACAATTAGCAACAATTATTAATTTAAATCATCTATGGGGTAAATTCTCTCTTACAAGGTTAGACAAGAGACTTAGCTTGTCTTAAAGTCCACTTCCCGATCTCAATGTCGCGTTAAAATATTAATTCGACGCCAAAAAATCCGAAACTATCCAAAAGTTATATAAAATAATTAATACATGCTCCATAATTCGAAATTAGACTATTAAATAAAGTATCCGACCCAAAATGGTAAAATTCTTAAAATTCACCCGGGGCCCACGTGCCACGATTCTGGAAATGTTCGGAGGAAAACGTTACCCATAATATCTAGAACTCAAATATACAATTTTCATCCAATTCCATAACCAGTTTCATGGTTAAAATCTCATTTTATACAAATCTAGGTTTTTCCCCTAAACCTTTGATTTCTACAATTTACAGGTTATAATCTACCCATAATCTATGCATCTAACTCAAAGTGTATAGAATTAAGTTACTTCAAGTTGCTAGTTGAAATCCCCTCTCAAAAAGCTCCAAAATCGCCCAAAAATGGAGGAAATACATGCTAAAAATGACTGAGCCTCGCCCCTTTTTAACATTCTGTCCAACAGCATTTTTGCACCTGCAAAGTAGTAGCCGCACATGCGGCTTCGCACCTGCAGAAAATGCCTCGCAGGTGCAAGTTTCCCTCCCCTAGCCAAGCTCCACATCTGCGGCCTAAGGACCGCTCATGCGCGTCCGCTTCTGTGCCGATCCCTCCGCTCCTGCTGCCCTTGTCGCTTTTGCGCCCCCATGTATCGCACCTGTGTGCTCGCAGGTGCGCCACATACGTCGCTTCTGCGGCTCGTGCCTGCCTCCCCCTTTTTTCGCATATACGGCTTGGGGCTCGCTTCTACAAGCTCGCACCTGCGGCTGCCCATGTGCAGGTGCAGTTGCAGCAGAAGCTGGAAGCTTCAACTGCTGCTCCAAAGTTCAAAATTGATCCGAGCCTCGTCCGGTTAACACCCGAGGCCCCGGGGGCCACACCAGAACATACCAACAAGTTTGAAATCATAAAACGGACTCGGTCAAACCCTCAAAACGTGTAAAACAACATCAAAACTAAGAATCATACCCTCAACCAAATTGATTCAACTTAGAAATTTCACATTCTTCAAACTAACACCGAACGCGCCGAAACATACTTAAACTACTCGGAATGATACCAAATTTTGCGTACAAGTCTTAAATCACCATACCTGTCTCTTATACACATCTTCATACCCTCAACCAAATTGATTCAACTTAGAAATTTCACATTCTTCAAACTAACACCGAACGCGCCGAAACATACTTAAACTACTCGGAATGATACCAAATTTTGCGTACAAGTCTTAAATCACCATACAGAGCTATTCCCAAGCTCGGAATTCCAAATGGACCTCAATTACCCCAAAACCTACTCCAAACCAAATTTAAAGAACCTTAAACCTTTAAATCGTTGATTTTTACTATTAAGCGCCGAAAGCGCTCCTGGGTTGTCCGAAATCCGATTTGAACATACGCCCAAGTCCTAAATCATCGTACGAACCTATTGGAACCATCAAATTCCGATTTTGGGGTCGCTTTCTTAAAATGTTGACCGAAGTCAAACTTGGCCTTTTAAAGCCAAACTAAGGAACCAAGTGTTCCGATTTCAACCCGACCACTTCCAAATCCTGAACCAACTATCCCTGCAAGTCATAAATTAGTGAAAGCACATACGAGGAGTTTTATTTAGGGAAACAGTGTTCTAAAAGTTAAAATGACCGATTGGGTCATTACATTCTCCACCTCTTAAATAAACGTTCGTCCTCGAACGGGTTTAGAATTATACCTGGAGCGCTGAATAAGTGTGGATATCTGCTCCGCATGTCCTCCTCGGACTCCCAAGTCGCTTCCTCGACTGGTTGGCCCCTCCACTGGACCTTTACCGTAGTAACCTTCTTGGACCGCAACTGGTTCCTCTTCATAACCCAAGCACTTATCTAGTTGAACTGTTTTGAAGTGTAACACATGTCATAGGTCGGCATGATACTTCCGAAGCATAGATACATTGAAAACTGGATGAATTCCCGATAGACTGGGAGGCAAAGTAAGCTCGTAAGAAACCTCCCCAACTCGCCTCAAACCTCAAATGGACCTATAAACCTTGGGCTCAACTTTCCCTTCTTCCCTAATCTCATGATTCCCTTCATCGGCGAAACCTTCAAGAGAACTTTTTCACCCACCATAAACGATAAATCACACGCTTTTTGATCCGTGTAACGTTTTTTGTCTAGACTGTACAAAGTCGCTCTTGAATTAACTTTACCTTTTCCAAAGAATCCTTTACCAAATTAGTACCATATAACTTAGCCTCACCGGGCTCAAACCATCCGATGGGCGAACGACATCGCCGACCATATAAAGCCTCAAATGGAGCCATCTCAATGCTGGATTGGTAACTGTTGTTATAAGAAAACTCGGCCAAAGGCAAAAAACGATCCCACTGACCTCCAAAGTCAATCTCACATACCCTGAGCATATGCTTCAAAATCTGAATTGTCCGCTCCGACTGCCGTCGGTCTGCGGATGAAAGGCTGTGCTGAGCTCTACACGAGTCCTCAATTCACTCTGTAATGCTCTCCAGAAATGTGAAGTAAATTGAGGGCCTCTATCTGATATGATGGAAATTGGCACACCGTGCAACCAAACTATCTCATGTATATAGATCTGGGCTAGCCTCTTTGAAGTATGCGTGGTCACGACCGGAATGAAGTGTGCCGACTTGGTCAACTTGTCGACAATGACCCAAACTGCATCAAACTTCCGCAAGGTCAGCGACAACCCAACTACAAAGTCCATAGTAATGTGTTCCCATTTCCACTCTAGTATAGTAATTTGCTGAAGTAGACCACCTGGCCTCTAGTGCTCATATTTAACTTGCTGGCAATTTAGAAACCTAGCTACATACTCAACTATGTCCTTCTTCATCCTCCGCCACCAATAATGCTGCCTCAGGTCACGATACATCTTCGTAGCACCTGGATGAATAGAATACTGAGAAATGTGTGCCTCCTCTAGAATCTTTTTCCTCAGTCCATCCGCGCCAACAGTAACTTCCTTGGCACCACCCCGTAGTACCGTTTCTCGAAGAACCATTAAGTATGGATCATCATACTGGAGAGCCTTGATCTGCTCGAATAGTGAAGACTGGACCACAACACATGCAAGAACTCGGTTGGGCTCTGAAATATCCAATATTACGAGTCTGTTGGGCAATGACTGAATATCCAAAGCTAATGGCCTCTACTCTGGTGAAATAAAAGCCAAACTACCCATACTCTCCGCCTTTCTACTCATGGCGTCCGCAACTACATTTGCTTTGCCCGGATGATACATGATAGTAATATCATAATCTTTCAGTAACTCAGGATATTTGCGCTGCCTCAAATTTAGATCCCTTTTCTTGAACAAATGCTGTAAACTGCGATAATCAGTGTAGACTTCACAAGACACCCCATTAAGATAATGCCTCCAAATCTTAAGAGCGTGAACAATAACAGCTAACTCCAAATCATGTACCGGGTAATTCTTCTCATGGGACTTCAACTGACATGAGGCATATGCAATAGCTTGTCCCTCCTGCATCAATACATAACCCAAACCAACCCGTAAAGCGTCACAATACACTATATACATACCCGAACCGGAAGGCAACACTAACACTGGTGTTGTAGTCAATGCTGTCTTGAGCTTCTTAAAACTCACCTCACAATCATAGGACCATCGGAACGGAGCACCCTTCTGGTTTAATTTGGTCAAAGGTGCTGCAATAGATGAAAATCCTCCACGAACTGACGATAATAACCTACTAAACCTAGGAAACTCCTGATCTCAGTCGCCGAAGTGGGGTGATGCCAATTCTGAACTACCTCGTTCTTTTTGGGATCAACTTCAATGCCCTCGCCCGATACAATATTCCCCAAAAATGCTACAGAATCTAGTCAAAACTCAAATTTGGAGAACTTAGCATATAGCTTTTGTTCTCGCAACGTCTGAAGCACCACTCTCAAATGCTGCTCGTGCTCTTCCTTACTGCACGAGTAAATCAAAATGTCATCAATGAAGACAATGACAAACGAATCAATATAAGGCCTGAATACCCTATTCATCAAATCCATAAATGTCGCTGGGCTGTCAGTTAAACCGAAAGACATCACCAAAAATTCATAATGACCATATCTAGTCCAGAAAGTAGTTTTCGGAACATCCAAATCCCGAATCTTCAACTGATGGTACCCCGACCAAAAGTCGATCTTAGAGAACACCCTAACACCCTGTAACTGGTCAAATAGATCATCAATACGCTACAACGGGTACTTGTTCTTAATGGTAACTTTGTTCAATTGGCGATAATCAATACACATCCGCATAGTTCCATCCTTCTTCTTCACAAATAATACCGATGCACCCCAAGGCGATACGCTCGGTCTGACGAACCCTTTGGCTAGTAACTCCTCAAGCTATTTTTTTAACTCCTTCAATTCTTTCGGAGCCATGCGATACAGTGGGATAGATATAGGCTGGGTATCTGGAGCCAAGTCAATACAGAAATCAATATCACGATCTGGTGGCATTCTTGGAAGATATGAAGGAAATACATCAGAGAACTCTCGGACTACAAGCACTGAATCAATCGGCAGAGTCTCTACAGTAGTGTCCTGAACATAGGCTAGATAAGCCAAACAACCCTTCTCGACCATGTGTAGATCTTTTAGAAAGGAAATAACCTGATTAGATGAGCTGACAGACGAACCCTTCCACTCCAATCTAGGTAACGCTAGAATCGCCAAGGNAGAGCCTTGATCTGCTCGAATAGTGAAGACTGGACCACAACACATGCAAGAACTCGGTTGGGCTCTGAAATATCCAATATTATGAGTCTGTTGGGCAATGACTGAATATCCAAAGCTAATGGCCTCTACTCTGCTTAAATGAAAGCCAAACTACCCATACTCTCCGCCTTTCTACTCATGGCGTCCGCAACTACATTTGCTTTGCCCGGATGATACATGATAGTAATATCATAATCTTTCAGTAACTCAGGATATTTGCGCTGCCTCAAATTTAGATCCCTTTTCTTGAACAAATGCTGTAAACTGCGATAATCAGTGTAGACTTCACAAGACACCCCATTAAGATAATGCCTCCAAATCTTAAGAGCGTGAACAATAACAGCTAACTCCAAATCATGTACCGGGTAATTCTTCTCATGGGACTTCAACTGACATGAGGCATATGCAATAGCTTGTCCCTCCTGCATCAATACATAACCCAAACCAACCCGTAAAGCGTCACAATACACTATATACATACCCGAACCGGAAGGCAACACTAACACTGGTGTTGTAGTCAATGCTGTCTTGACCTTCTTAAAACTCACCTCACAATCATAGGACCATCGGAACGGAGCACCCTTCTGGTTTAATTTGGTCAAAGGTGCTGCAATAGATGAAAATCCTCCACGAACTGACGATAATAACCTACTAAACCTAGGAAACTCCTGATCTCAGTCGCCGAAGTGGGGTGATGCCAATTCTGAACTACCTCGTTCTTTTTGGGATCAACTTCAATGCCCTCGCCCGATACAATATTCCCCAAAAATGCTACAGAATCTAGTCAAAACTCAAATTTGGAGAACTTAGCATATAGCTTTTGTTCTCGCAACGTCTGAAGCACCACTCTCAAATGCTGCTCGTGCTCTTCCTTACTGCACGAGTAAATCAAAATGTCATCAATGAAGACAATGACAAACGAATCAATATAAGGCCTGAATACCCTATTCATCAAATCCATAAATGTCGCTGGGCTGTCAGTTAAACCGAAAGACATCACCAAAAATTCATAATGACCATATCTAGTCCAGAAAGTAGTTTTCGGAACATCCAAATCCCGAATCTTCAACTGATGGTACCCCGACCAAAAGTCGATCTTAGAGAACACCCTAACACCCTGTAACTGGTCAAATAGATCATCAATACGCGACAACGGGTACTTGTTCTTAATAGTGACTTTGTTCAATCGGCGGTAATCAATACACATTCGTATCGTTCCATCCTTCTTCTTCACAAATAATACCGGTGTACCCCAAGGCGATGTACTCGGTCTGACGAACCCTTTGGCTAGCAACTCCTCAAGCTGTTCTTTTAACTCCTTCAATTCTTTTGGAGTTATGCAATACGGTGGGATAGATATAGGCTGGGTATCTGGAGACAAGTCAATATATAAATCAATATCACAATCTGGTGGCATGCCTGGAAGATCTGAAGGAAATACATCAGAGAACTCTCGGACTACAGGCACTGAATCAATCGTCGGAGTCTTTGCAGTAGTGACCCGAACATAGGCTAGATTAGCCAAACAACCCTTCTCGACCATGTGTCGAGCTTTTAGAAAAGAAATAACCTGATTATATGCGCTGACAGATGAACCCTTCCACTCAAACCTAGGTAATTCCGGCATTGCCAAAGTAACAATCTTAGCATGACAATCTAGGACGACATGATATAGGGATAGCCAGTCCATGCCCAGGATGATCTCAAAGTCGGTCATATCAAGCAGCAAAATATTTGCTCTAGTTTCATAACCATAGAATGTAACAATGTAGGACCGATAGATTCGGTCCACAATAACAAAATCGCCCACAGGAGTGGACACATAAATAGGAATACTCAAGGGCTCACGAGGAACACCGAGGAAATGAGAAAATAGAGATGACACATAAGAATATGTAGACCCTGGATCAAATAATACGAAGGCATCTTTGCCGCAAATAGAAATAATACTTGTGATCACGGCATTTGAGGCCTCTGCATCTGGTCTGGCCAGAAAAGTATAGAACCAAGCTGGAGAGCCAACTAGTTGGCCTCCACCTGGATGGCCTCCACCTCTAGGATGACCCCTACCCACCTGCCCTCCACCTCTAGGTGGCCAAACGGTTGGTGGAGCAACTGGTGCAGTAATCATAGGCGGCTGCACTGGTCTACCCTAAAGCCTGGGGTAGAATCTCCGCATGTGACTGAAATCCCCGCACTCGTAACAACCTCTCGGTATGATGGGCTACTGACTAGAAGTCTGGCCCTGGTGACCTGAATACCCACTGGAAGAACCCTGAATAGCTGGTGGGCGATAAGCACTCTCTGGCATAGAACTGAAATAAGGTCGCACTGGGACACCCCGAGGAGGCGGTTGTGCTGGATATGGGGGCCTGCTGGACTACCCTCTCACGAACTGACCTCTACCCCCAGACGGAGAACTTTTGAACTCCCCAGAATATTTAAACCACTTATCTCTCATAACCTGCTCTCGGCTACGCTGACGTACACCCTCAATCCTTCGGGCTATCTCCACAACCAGCTCATAAGAAGTCCCCAACTCAACCTCTTGAGCTATAGTGGCCCGAATGCCAGTATGTAAACCAGCAACAAACCTCCGCTCTCTCTCTGCATCAGCAGGGTGTATCATAAGTGTATGGCAAGATAACTCATAGAACCTTACCTCATAATCGGTTACCGATATTTGACCTTGCTAGAGTTGCTCAAACTGAAACTACAACTCTTCCCTCTGGGAGGGTGGAATGTACCTATCCAAGAAAATACGGGTGAACATATCCCAAGTCATGGGAGGAGAATCTGCTGGTCTACCAAGAAGATAAGAGTGCCACCATCTACGGGCTCTGCCCTCCAGCTGAAAAGTAGCAAAGTCTATCCCATAAGATTCCAATATTCTCATGTTATGCAGTCTATCCTTGCACCAATCAACGAAGTCCTGAGTATCCTCATGTCGCTCTCCCCAAAAGATAGGAGGATGTAGTTTAGTTCATCTATCCAATAGCTTCTGCGGCTTGCCGGCCGCAGCTGGTCTGGGCTCAGGCGTAGCTACTGCCACTGGCTGGGCTCCACCCACGGGTAGTGTACCCTAGGTCTGATATACAGCAGATGCCTACCCATAATCTTATGCGGTAGGGTTCTGTGCTCTCCCGCCCACATGAGATGTGGCTAGGTCTACCAGAAATAAATCGGCCTGAGTCATAGTGTCCATGAATCATAGCATACAGCCCATGACCTCCTGGAATCCTAGTGCAGACCTGAAATCCACTGGAGCTGGCTCTGCCACGGGCACCTCGCCATGTTCCTTAATAATGGGATCCTCTACTGGACCCACTAGTGGCATAACTGGAACAATTTTGGGATGTCCTAATCCCCTACAATGGGCTGGATCCCTCCCTCAGCCTCGGCCTATAACAACAGGGGGAGCAGCTCTTCCTTGGCCTGGAACCTCATTATAGCGCGTTCTCACCATCTGTGAGAGAATAATAGAAAGATATTTAGTATTACATCATTTGCACAATAGGAGATGAAGAAAGGTAGTTTCCTAACACCCAATAGTCTCTCGAAGATAAGTACAAACGTCTCTGTATCGATCTGCAAGACTCTATTAGGCCTGCTCATAACTTGTGAGACCTACGTGAACCTAGTGCTCTGATACCATGTTGTCACGACCCAATTTCCTATAGGTCGTGATGGCGCTCAACATCACAGCTAAACAAGCCAACTAATGATTTAAACATATATTTATTTCTTTAAAAATTATTCGAGTAATTAAACTCTTCTTACTTGCAAGACTTAAGAAAAATATGAAAGATCTAATAAATTAAAACCAAGATAAATAATAAAGACCAAAATTCTACTAGTGTGTGTGCCAAGACCTGGTGTCACAAGTATATAAGCATCTAGTAGATTACACAAAAGTTTCTAAATACTGTTTGAAATAAAATAGACAGAATACAAATACAAGAAGATGCACTAGTGAAAGTCCGCTCACCACTAAGCCTCTAGTAACGGGGGTACGCGTCAGTAGGTACTCCCATAGCACCTGTCTTAGGTCCTGCACAAAACGTGCAGCAAGCGTAGCATGAGTACGTAAACAACGTGTACCTAATAAGTATCAAGCCTAATCTCGAAGAAGTAGTGACGAGAGGTCAACTTTGACACTCACTATGGGTCACTAAATTTTTAAAAATAAAAACATTTAATTAAACAGGATTTATATGAACAATAATAATTTCCTTAACAAGCAGAAATAATTAATTCTTCAATTTCAACAATTTCCAATTTATCAATCAGCTTCACAAGCTGCAATAAAATGTCAAAGTATCGTGTAATTATTACTATTAAGCACGATTTCTTTCGAGGTCGTACGGCCCGATCCAGAGTGTCGTGTACACTACAGAAGGACGTGCAGCATGATCCATAGATGCATCTATATTGCCGAGCCATTCGCCCCGCTCCACAAGAAAGGAAGACATTTTCTTATGAACCTCCGGAACGAGAAGTTACAATAAGGCTAACACATAAGGAAGTACAATTTCTATTAACAATTAAATAATTTGCATCAAATTCAAGTATGTGAAATTTCCGTCTTTTACTATTTCCTCCAATGATTCACAATATAATTCCACTATTTTAATTAAATAAAAGATATTTATCACAAGTAATTCATTATTTGAGTCCAAAACTACCCGGACATGGCATAATTAGTAGCTACGCACGGACTCTCGTCACCTCGTGCGTACGTAACCCCTACAATTAGCAACAATTATTAATTTAAATCACCTATGGGGTAAATCCTCTCTTACAAGGTTAGACAAGAGACATACCTTATCTCAAGGTCCACTTCCCAATCTCAATGTCGCGTTAAAATCTCAATTCGACACCGAAAATCTGAAACTATCTAAAAGTTATATAAATTAATTAATACATGCTCAATAAGTCAAAATTAGACTATTAAATAAATTATCCGACCCAAAATGGTAAAAATCCTAAAATTCACCCCGGGCCCACGTGCTCGGATTCTGGAAATTTTCATAGAAAAATATTACCCATAATATCAATAACCCAAATATACAATTTCCATCCAATTCCATAATCATTTTCGTGGTTAAAATCCCATTTTATAGAAATCGAGGTGTTCCCCCTAAACTCTTGATTTCCACAATTTACAGGTTATAATCCACCTATAATCTATATGTTTAACTCAAAGTGTATAGAATTAACTTACCTTCAAGTTGCTGGTTGAAATCCCTTCTCAAAAAGCTCCAAAATCGCCCAAATATGGAGGAAATACGGGCTAAGAATGACTGAGCCTCGCCCATGTTTAACATTCTGTCCAATAGCATTTTTGCACATGCGGAGGGTAGCTGCACCTGCGGCTTCGCACCTGTAAAAAATGCCTCGCAGGTGCGAGCTTCCCTCACTTGGCCAAGCTCCACATCTGCGACCTAAGGACCACTCTTGCTCGTCCGCTTCTGCGCGATTCTCCTCATTCATCGCACTTGCACGCTCACAGGTGCGCAAAATACGTCATTTCTGCGGCTCGTGCCTGCCTCCCCCTTGTTTTGCATCTGAGACTTGGGGCTCGCTTCTGCGAGCTCGCACCTGCGGCTACCCAAGCGCATGTGCGATTACAGTAGAAGCTGGAAGCTTCAGCTGTTGCTTCAAAGTCGAAAATTGATCCGAGCCTCATTCGGTTAACACCCGAGGACCCCTGGGCCCCGCCAGAGCATACCAATAAGTTTAAAATCATAAAACAGACTCGCTCAAACCCTCGGAACATGTAAAACAACATCAAAACTAAGAATCTGTAACGACCCGACCGGTCGTTTTGAGAGTAATAGTCTCGATCCCCTATTTACTGCTTCTCCCATATCTATTTCTGCTATTGTGACTTGCCGGGAGGTTTCATTTTGGTTTTTGGAGTGTTATGGGATACTTAGTCCCTAACTAGAGATTTAAGCCTTAGGATTTGGACCGTAGTCAGAATTGTGTGAAGACGACTCTGAAATGGAGTTCAATTGGTTCTGTTAGCTCCGCTAGGTGATTTTGGACTTAGAGGCGTGTCCGTATTGTGTTTTGGAGGTCCGTAGCTTATTTAGGCTTGAAATGTCAAAAGTCAAAATTTTGGAGATTTTGACCGGTAGTGAATATTTTGATATCGCGGTCGGATTCTGATTCCTGAAGTTGGAATAGGTCCGTAATGTTGAATATTACTTGTGTGTAAAATTTGGGGTCAATCGAACGTGGTTTGATAGGTTTTGGCATCAGTTGTGGAAATTTGAAGTTTCAAGTTCATTAAGTTTGGATTGGAGGGTGATACGTGATTTTTGCGTTGTTTGATGTGATTTGAGGGCTCGACTTAGTTTGTATGGTAATTTAGGACTGGTCGGTATATTTAATTGTGGTCCCGGGGGCCTTAGGTGTGTTTCGGATGCTTAACGGGCCATTTCGGACTCAACGAAGATAGCAGATTTTCTGGAGTTTTGTTGCATACTCTTTCTTCATCGCGTTCGTGAGGGAGGACTCGCGATTACATAAGGCAATCTGAGAGGCTAGACAAAGTTGTTCTTTGCATTCGCGAATTGAGGACGCGATCGTGTAGGATTAGCTGGGTAGAGGAAGTTTCGTTCTTTACGTTCACGGGCAGAAGGATGCAAACGCGTAGTGGTGTGAAGTAGTGCTTCACGAACGCGTGGCCAAGGTCGCGTTCGCGTAGAGTTAAGGGGGCTAAAGCTGGACCACGCGCTTTGCTCATCGCGAACGCGTGAGGACGTTCGCGATCATGTGAGTCTGAGAGCCAGAGCATCGCGTTCGCGTAGAGTTAAATTTCTGGGGTAGCACAGTTGTTCTTCACGATCGCGAGGCTATTTCCGTGATCACGATTAAGGAAATGTCTGGGCAGTATTAAAGTTTCCACAAATGGGGGTTTTGCCATTTTATCAAAAACTTGAGTTGGGAGCTCGGATTTTGGACGAGAGTTTGAGGGATTTTCAGAGATATCGATTGGTTAACGATTCTTAACTCCTTTATGGTTATATTCCACTAATCTATGGCTGATTTCATCATTTAATTTTGGATTTTGGGGTTGAAATCGTAAAACGTTTGGAAGAACTTCTTCAACATAGATTTCGAGTTTTGAAAGGGGATTTGTGGTCGGATTTGAGTAATTTATATATGGTCAGACTCGTGAGTGAATGGGTGTTCGTATTTTGTGATTTTTACCCGATTCCGAGGCGTGGGCCCGGGTCGACTTTGTAGGACGGATTTTGGAATTTTTTTTTAAATCATGATTTCAATATTTCATTAATTAGATTAGTCTATTATAGTTGTATTTATGATATGTAATTGTTTTTTGCTAGATCTGGGCCATTCAGAGTCGTATATTCGTGGAAAAGGCATTGTTACCAATTGATTGAGCTTAGTTCGAGGTAAGTGGCTTGCCTAACCTTGTGTGGGGAAAATCCCCTTACGATTTGGTACTGTTTTGATATATGAGCATCGTGTACGTGAGGTGATGAGTACGTACACATGCTATTTGGTGTAAAACTCCGTTCTCCACTAAGTAATAACATGTTTCTCCTTATTTGAGCTACACTAGCATATGTAACTATCATGTTTAGTTTAGAATAGCATGCCTACGTGTCTTAACTGCCTATCTGAACTCTGTGCAACATGTTTAGTGAAATTTCCTGTTTTTCCTTGACTTGAACTTAGTCTTAATTGTAGGTTTTCAAGTTGTAACTATTATTTCCATTGGTTGAACTGCATATTTACTTTGGGACTATAAAACGGTATTCCGGGAGATCCCTCTGTACTACATATTTACTTTGGAACTACTGAACGGTATTCCGTAAGATCCCCCTGTACTGCATATTTACTTTGGGACTTCGGAACGGTATTCCCGGAGATCCCTATGTACTACATATTTACTTTGGGACTACGGGACGGTATTCCGAGAGATCCCCCTGTACTGCACATTTACGTTTGGGACTACGAGGCTGTATCTCGGGAAAACCCCTATTGTTATCTCTGTGTACTGAGCTGTTATCTTCTATGATTTCATTCTTGTTAAATTCCAGTCTTTATTTTACTGCGGTATTTCATTCTATCTTTTGTTATTATATATATACCAGTAGGGCCCGACCTGACCTCGTCACTACTCGACCGAGGTTAGGCTTGGCACTTACTGGGTACTGATTGTGGTGTACCCATGCTACTCTCTGCACATGTTTTTCGTGTGCAGATCCAGATGCTCCTTATCAGCTGCACTATCAGTGAGCCGGGACAACTTTGGAGACTTCAAGGTATATCTGCTGCGTCCGCAGACCTCAGAGTCCCCTTCTATTCTTCCCCATCTCCATTATCTTCTGTATTTTCTTTTGATAGACTCTGGTGTATAGAGACACTAGATTTTTCTTCTGTAGCTTGTGATTCTTGATGTTTGGGGTTTGGGGATTTTTTTGTGTATTTTTGAATAGTTGGTTATTGTACATGCCAAGTGGCATGGTATCCAGTTATGTTGTTTTTGCTACAGTTAGTTGTTGAATTTATGTTTTCATTTCATTATTACGCAAATGTTAGGCTTACCTAGTCATAGAAACTAGCCACCGTCACGACGTCATACGGAGGGGAAATTGGGTCGTGACAATTTGTCATCAGCCGGTTTATTAGAGTCTCGCGGATTGGTATGGAGACGTCTGTACTGTTCTTCGGGAGGCTATGGAACTGTTAGGAAAATTTCACTACTTTGATTCCTTGTCGTGCCAAAAAAAATAAAAAAACATTGTTGACTTTAAAAATTCTAAACTTCTGTATTCTATTCTCTCACAGATGGTGAGGACACGTACAGGTGGATTTGATGACCAGGAACCTGCGCCCCCTGCTAGAGCCGCGAGAGGCCAGGGTCAGAGTAGAGGTCGACGACATCCACATAGTGTAGCCAGAGCACCCACACGAGCTGCTACAGAGGAGCCCCCAGTAGCTCCAGTTAGAGGGAAGACACCTGAGGTACCTGTTTCTGCACTAGCCCTCTAAGAGACTTTAGCCCAGTTTCTAAGCATGTTCAGCACCTTAGATCAGGCTGTATTGATTCCACTTGCTCCTGCCATATCTCAGGATGGGGGAGGAGTACAAACTCCCGTCGCCGATACTCTAGAGTAGTGGGCTCAGGTCAACCAAGTTCTAGAGATTGTACTAATGTAGCCGGTAGCTCCAGATCAGCTCGAGGTTAGGGCGGCAGCTTCTGAAGTGGAGCAACGTAAACTTGAGAGGTACAAGAAGTACCACCACCTACCTTCAGCGTATTGGCTACAGATGATGCTCAAGGTTTTCTGGAGGAGTGTCATCGCATTCTCCGTACTATGGGCGTAGCGGAGATGAGTGGGGTTTCTTTTACCACCTTCCAGCTTAGAGGAGCAGCCTATTAGTGGTGGCGTGCTTCTTAGTTGAGTAGTCCGGATGAAGCAGCTTCACTTACATGGACTCAGTTCTCGGACATGTTATTGAGAGAGTATATCCCTCAGAGCCTCAGGGACTCATGGCGTGCGGAGTTTGATTAGTTGCGCCAGGGTGCTAGGACTGTGTCAGAGTATGCAGTCCACTTTAGTGATTTGGCCCAACATGCACTGGCCTTGGCTGACACAGTTCGAGAGAGGCTTCGGCGGTTTATTGAGGAATTCCACCTTAACATCCGGATTAGTATGGCCAGGGAGTTGGAGATGGATATTTTTTATCAGCAGGTTGTGAGTATTGCTAGGAGATTGGAGGGCATGCTTTCCCGAGACAGAGAGGAGAGAGAGGCCAAGAGGTCTCGAGAGATGAAATAGCATACTATAAAAATACGTTATTGAGATGCACCTCAAAAAGAAGAAGCTTTGGACATGCTTATAGCATACTATAAATTTCTATAGATGTATGATAATAGGTATGCAATCAAATATCAAGTTTACTATGTACCTATCGACTTTATGTGATCTGAAAATATATGCAGCAAATAGGCACTCTATAACCCTTTTTATATTGGTAAAAAGGTATTTGTAACTACCCGACTTGTCGTTTTAAGAATTAGCATCTCGTTCAGCGACTTAAAGTCACGAGCAACTTTGTGATGTGTATTATGACTTGCGGGTGTGGTAGAGTTTGGTTTTCGGATGATTCAGGATTTAATTGAAAGAACAATTCTTATTTTTAAAGCTTAAACAAAAAGAGTTGATCGGAGTAGACTTATGTGTAAACGACCCCGAAATAGAGTTTTGATGATTCCAATAGCTCTATATGGTGATTTTGGACTTAGGAGCGTGTCCGGAAAAGTATTTGGAAGTTTGTAGTTCAATTAGGCTTGAAATGGCTAAAATAAAAACTTAAGTTTGGAAGTTTGACCGGGGAGTTGACTTTTTGATATCGGGGTCAAAATCCGATTCTAGAAATTAGAATATGTCTGTTATGTCATTTATGACTTGTGTGCAAAATTTGAGGTCAATCGTACTTGATTTGATAGGTTTCGGCATCGAATGTAGAAGTTGGAATTTTTTAGTTTCATTAAGCTTGGATTGGAGTATGATTCGTGATTTTAGCATTGTTGGATGTGATTTGAAGTTTCTACTAAGTTCGTATGATGTTTTAGGACTTGTTAGTGTAGTTGGTTGAGGTCCCGGGGGCCTCGGGTGAGTTTCGGATGGTTAACAGATCGAAATTTGGACTTAGAACAAAGCTGGAAACCTTTTGTCATCTGATGCAACCGCACCTGCGGAAGTGGCTCGCAGATGCGAGGTCATAGACGCGAGAATGGGAGCGCAGAAGTGGAAAAGGGAGAGTGGAGCAGTGACCATAGGTGCGGAGGAAAGTTCTACATCTGCGTGACCGCAGATGCGCACGAGGGACCGCATGTCACAACCCAATTTCCAATCAAGGTCGTGATGGCGCCTAACACCGCAGTCAGGCATGCCAACAATAATTGATTAACTTAATTACTCATTTTAGTATTGTTGGAATCATAATTTCCTTCAATTAAGTAATAAGAGACAAAATGTACGGAGAAAGTGGAAGTGTTTTCACAACTACGATACTGAACAACCCATAAGTACC
>AWOL01S0000901.1:32432-60831 GCA_000715115.1 Nicotiana otophora
CCCCCACACAATTAGCAGCAAATATTAGTTTAAATCATCTATGGGGTAAATTCTCTCTTACAAGGTTAGACAAGAGACTTACTTTGCTCTGAAGCTCAATAGTCGGATCCAACTCCACTCTAACACCTCAAATCGATGCTTGTCGACCCAAACCTATGCAAACAAGGTGCAAACCAATCAAAATGTGTTATAATATCCATAATTAATCAATTTAAACAATTTTCAACTCCGCTCGAAAAGTCTGTAAAATTCACCCTCGGGCCCATGTGCCCGGATTCCGAAATTATTCGGAGATAAACTTTACCCATAATACCACGAACTCAATTATATCATTTATTCCAAATTTCATGTCCTATTTCGTGGTCAAAATCCAAAAATACCAATTTCTAGGTTTTTCTTCAAAATCCCAAATTTCTAAACATTTTCATGTTAAAATCTATGTATAATCCAAGTAATTTACTCAAAATAAATCGCTTACCTCTTCGATGTTGATGGAACCCCTCTTAAGATGCTCTCAAAAATCGCTTAAGTCCAAGTGAGAAGTGAGGGAAATGAGCTAAGTTCCGAAATAAAAGCCCTTGCTCCAGTCACAGACGTTGCATTTGTGACATCTGGTTCACAAATGCGATGGTCGCAATTAAGACAAAAGCATCGCAAATGCGAATGAGAGCCACCCCTTCCAAGGTCGCATTTGCGACCAAATCTTCGCAAATGCGAAGAGGACAGATTCGCAAAAGCAATAAAATTGTTCGCAAATGCGAACCCCTCAGAAATTTTCCACCCTCGCAAATGCGAACTCCTTCCTCGCAAATGCGATCAAAACCTTGCATTTGTGAGACCTGCAGAACCAGCAACAGCTTTTCATCAAAAATTAATCCGAAACCACCCAGAACACACCCGAGTCACCCGGGACCCCGTCCAATCATACCAACTAGTCCCATAACATAACACAAACTTGATCGAGGCCTCAAATCATATTAAACAACGTCAAAACCCTGAATCTCACCCCAATTCAATCTTAATGAACGTTAGAACTTTAAACTTCTATATTCAACGTCGAAACCTATCAAATCAAATCCGATTGACTTCAAATTCTGCACACAAGTCATAATTGATATTACAAACCTACTCCCACTTCCGGAATCAGAATTTGACCCCGATATCAAAAAGTCCACTCCCCGATCAAACTTTCCAAAAACTTCAAATTTCCAACTTTCGCCAAATGATCCCGAAATGACCTACGAACCTCCAAATCCACATCCGGATGTGCTCCTAAGGCCAGAATCATCATACGGAGCTATTTTCAGAGTCGAAATTCCAAACGGACATCGATAGCATCAAAATCTACTTCAACCCAAGCTTAGGAAATTCTTAAACTTTAAAACTGCTAACCTTCAGTAATAGGCGCCGAAATACTCCTGGGCCACCCGATACTTGACCCGAACATACACCCAAGTCTAAAATCATCATACGGACCTATTGGAACCTTCAAATCCTGATTCCGAGGTCGTTTACTCAAAAGTCAAACTTTGGTCAGCTCTTCCAACTTTAAGCTTCTGAATTTTGAATTTTCTTCCCAAAATCAACGCTGAACCTCCCGAAATTCGATTCCGATCACACGTACAAGTCATAATACCTGAAGTAAAGCTACTCCAGGCCTCAAACCACTGAACGATGTGCTAGAGCTCAAAACGACCGGTCGGGTCGTTACATCGCATGTGCACTTGGGACTGTAAAAGCGGACTGCTTCTCACATAAGTGAGTCCACAAAAGCGGTCGTTTAATCGCAAAAGCAGGACACAGAGAGATCTTGGCAAACCGCATGAGCGGTAGATATTCCGCAAAAGTGGAACCACAGATGCGGTTAAATGTTCCGCAAAAGTGAAAACATATGACGTGGTACAAAAACAGAATGGCCCGACATTTTTTTCCATTTTGGGGTTTAAACACACGGTTTTAGGCAATTGTTCAGAGAGCATTCACGAGGAAACTTGAGGTAAGTCACTTGTGATCATTGATAGTCAATAATATTGGATTAGCATTGAGTATTTCGACTAGATTACAAAATTTTGAGGTGAAATTAGAGGATTTGGGCCTAGGGATTTCAAAATAAGAATTTGAGATTTGGAGGTCGAGTTGGTGTCGGAATTTAGTAATTTTGGTATGGTTGGACTCGTGGTTGAACGGGCATTTATATTTTGTAACTTTTGTCGGGTTCTGAGACGTGGTCCCCACGAGCGATTTTTGAGTTAAAATTCTAATTTTGTTGGAAAATGAGTATTTTCATATGGAATTAATTCCAATAGTTTGTATTGACTGAATTAAATTAATTGTGTCTAGATACGTGGCTTTCGGAGGCCAATTTGTGAGTCAAAGGCACAACAGAGTAAAGAATTTTACGGTTTGAGGTAACTATCTTACCTAACCTTGTGTGGGGGAATTGTCCCCTAGGTATTGAGTCTTATGTGGAAATTGTGTAATTAAAAACTATGTACGCGAGGTGACGAGTACGTACTTGGTTTATACGTGTAAATTATATCTGTTAAAATTCATAGACACCCTTATGTATTAAATTGGAAAATTGTTCGAACTTATCAAATCCCTTATTTGTCATACCTCATTCCTTGTTTGCCTAGGTTATTTTTATATAATAATTTGGTGTGATTGCCACTTGACCTTTATGTGAACTCTGTGTTTTTTTTGAGATGCCATTTTTATGGAAAATACTTTCATTATTGATTTTATCTACAGATAATTTAAATGGTAAATTTAGTTAATAAGATCAATAAATCTATTTATTTTCTGAAGTTGTGATATGAAAGAGGTGTTGCTCCTTGATGAATTACCTTTCAGTTCATGTTGTTGAAAACTTGGTATTAGATTATAAAGGTCGTGAATCATATTGAGGCAAAGTGCTAAATTGTGAAATATTATTCGGTTAAGTTATTCACTCTCGAATATTTTGTTAAGATGTTGTGCACATTATGGTCGAGCCGTGGGCTTGTTATTGTGGAAAATAATATTAGTGTTGATTTATGTGGCAAGTTGTAATATTTTAGCAGTTGAGGTGCAAATTGTGATATGTTGTGATATTTGACCACTTGTAGTGCAATTTGTGCATGATGTGATAATTGAGCACTTGAGGTGTAACTTGTGAAATGTTGTGATATTTGAGCACTTGTAGTGCCCCTGTTGATGCATATTTACTTTTGGGACTACGAGACAATACCTCGGGAGATACCCCTGTCTTGCATATTTACTTTGGGACTATGAGGCGGTACCTCGGGAGATCCCCATGTATTGCATATTTACTTTTGGGACTACGAGGCGGTACCTCGGGAGATCCCCTTATCTTGCATATTTACTTTTGGGACTACGAGGCGGTACCTCGGGAGATCCCCTTATCTTGCATATTTACTTTTGGGACTACAAGGCGGTACATCGGGAGATCCCCTGTTGAGCATTTACTTATGGGACTACAAGACGGTATCTCGGGAGTGCCCTTTGTTGATATTTTTCTATGGTTGCACTTGCCTTTGGTTATTTTGTTATTCTGTGATATGTAAATTCTTGTCTTCTTCCGTGATGTACTAGTTATCACGACCCGGAATTCCCACCGTCAGGACCGTGATGGCGCCTAATATTTCACTTGCTAGGCATGCCAACGTTAGAGAATCATTAAACCAATCCTTTTTCCATTCAGTAAATAACAATAAATTAGATAAGATAAAATATAGTGAGTGCGGAATAATATAAAAACTGCATTAATTACTACCACCCAGATCTGGAGTCATAATTCACAAGCTACTAAGATTTAGCTACAAGTAAGGTGTCTGAAGGAAATACAACTGTTTGAATGGAAGAAACAGTAAAATAGAAAAAGATAGACGGGGACTTCAAGGTCTGTGAACGCCGACAAATCTACCTTGAGTCTCCGGATAACGGGTCCAACAGCTAAAATCTCGATCAACCCGAGCTGGTACTAAAATCTGCACAGAAAGTGCAAAGTGCAGTATCAGTACAACCGACCCCATGTATTAGTAAGTGTCGAGTCTAACCTCGGAGAATTAGTGACGAGGCTAGGACAAGACACCTACAAATAAACATGTGCAATATATATCAATATATACAACAATAACAACAACTAAATAAGCAAGGCAAGAAATATTGGGAAGGGGACATGCTGAGGGGATTACATGGCAAGGAATCACAACAGGAATGAGAACATGATTAATCGATATATCTTTAATAGAAAGAAACAAGTAAACACAGTAAAGGAAAGTGCATGGCATCACCCTTCGTGCTTTAACTCTCAACCTCACCATAAGAAACAATAGAAACGGCACAGCATCACCCTTCGTGCTTTTACTCTCAACCTTACCACAAGAAATAATAGAAACGGCACGGCATCACCCTTCGTGCATTAACTTCCTCTCATAACATGGCACGACATCACCCATCGTGCGTTAACACTCACTCACAAAATGTTGCACGACATCACCCTTTATGCTTTAACGCTCTCCCTCACAAAGACAATGAACAACAACAACAAGGATATAGAAATTGCAAGAACAAGTGTTACTTCAACATTCAATTCCACGTTACTAACCTCAACTTTGAGTCAATACCCAATCAATACCAATTTCCGTAAAACATAATAAGAATTGTTCAACATAACGAATAACTAGTATAATCATGAACAATATGATCAAGGAATAACACGATTACAATAATAAGACTCACTCATATGTTATGACTCGACAACAACGCATAGGTACTCGTCACCTCACCTATACGTTGTACTCAACATACAAACACGTAGCAAATAAGCGAATAATACCTAATCCCTCAAGCCAAGGTTAACCACGACACTTACCTCGCTCCGAAGGCCACTCAATCACAACTTTTCCTCTAGAATCCACCTCCAAACCACTCGTATCTATTTAAAAATGACTCACAAATATCAAATATTGCTAAAGGAATCAATTACATTGCATAAATTTAGATTTCCCAAACTTTCCCCCCAAAAAAGTCAAAAACCGACCCCGGGCCCGCTTGGTCAAAACCCAAGGTTCGAACCAAAATCCATTTACCCACTCACCCCCGAGTCCGGATATATAATTAAGGTCTAAATTCCCAAATTTCGAAATCCCTAGTTTCTACCCAAAAATCCCCAACTCCACCATGAAAACCTTAGATTTTAGGTTGAAAATTCATAAAATATAATGGGTAATTGAAAGAATGTGGTTTAGAATCACTTACTAACACTTTGGGGTAGAAAATGTCTTTTGAAAATCGCCTCTAGGCCGTATAGCTTTTGAAAATGTGAAAGAATGGCTTAAGTCCCGTTTTGGGACTGTTTTATGAACTGGGCGACAGTGTTCATCGCGTTCACGAAGAGCTGGCATGCTAGGCTTACACGATCCCAAAACCCTCACCGCGTTCGCAAATGCTACGCCCCCTGGCCTTTTCGCGAGCCCGTGCACACGTTTTCCTAGAAGGAAAGTCTGACCCCTCCCCCATGTCCCAAATGCTACGCGTTCGTGATGAGTCGGTCGTGTTCGTGAAGGATAAAGCCCCCATCACTTCGTGTTCGCGACTAGCCTTCGCGTTCGCGAAGAGGAAAAACTCACCCTGACCAACTTACCCTTCGCGTTCGCGAGAGTATCTTCGCGAAAGCAAGGAAGAACATACCAGAACAGCTGCTGCAGCAAAAATACCAAATTTTCTAAGTCCAAACATCCCGTAGCATATCTGAAACACATCCGAGCTCTCGGGGCTTCAAACCAAATATGCACACAAGTCCTAAAACATCATATGAACTTACTCGCGTGATCAAATTGCCAATATAACACCTAAAACTGTGAATTGAACACCAAATCGAATAAAGTTTTCAAGGAAGCTTTAAAACCTCTATTTTCACAACAGGACGTCCGAATCACGTCAAACCAATTCCGTTTCTCACCAAATTTCACAGTCAAGTCTTAAATATTATAATGAACCTGCACCGGGCTCCTGAATAAAAATATGGAACCGATATCCACAAGACCAAACATAAACCAAATTCTTAAAACCATTAGATTTTCAGTCTTTCAATTTTCAAAAACAAATCATAACTCAAGCTTGGGACCTCGGAATTCAATTCCTGACATACGTCCAAGTCCCATATTTCATTACGGATCCACCGGGACCGTCAAAACACGGGTCTGGGTCCGTTTGCTAAAAATGTTGACCGAAGTCAACTTAAATTGATTTTTAAGGCAAAAAATCTCTTTTATCAGTTTTTAACATATAATCCTTCTAGAAGAACACTCGGACTGTGCACGCAAATCGAAAAAGGCTAAGATGAGATTTTTGAGACCTTAAAACACAGAATTAGTTTCTAAAATATAAGATAACCTATCGGGTCATCACACTAGTTGACTTTATTATTATGTGTTTTGTGATCCTTGTTGTATTGTATTGGCTTTAGCTTTTTAGTACGAGACAGATTCATATTTCTAGTTTTTACTGATTTTCGATGACTGATTTGTTTTAAATAAAAGAAGTTACTATTATGTTTTAAATTAATATGTTTTACATCTAAATCAGTAGATTATCTGATGCTTTAATTTAAGTGCAATGTCATTTTCTTCACTCAAACTATTTCTAAAGTAAATTGATCGTGCAAATTTTTATATATTGATATATTTGGCACATTAGTTATCCGTGCAGTTGTGATAGAAATATGGGCACGAGGTGCCGTGAAAATATGAAAGTGGGTTGAGACCCTATTTTTTTATGATTATGAAATGAGGTGTCACAAGATGACTTTTATTTGAAAGAATTATATTCGAAAGATATTTATTTGAAGGGAGCATATTCAAAATATATATTTATTTGAAAGAATTATATTTTAAGGATTTTTATTGAAAAATTTATATTTGAAAGATTTATACTTGGAGTACTTACATTTGAAAGACGTGTATTTGAGGGACTTGATTGATTGATTATATTTGTGATCCTTATTCGTTTTAGCATTATTTATGGTGTTCGTGTTGCCTTGTTGTTTATATCATTGCTATTTGTTTCTATTATTATTATATACTACTACACTACACAGGGTAATTGATTAGTGAGTGTCTTGACTATACCTCGTCACTACTCCACCGAGGTTAGTCTTGATACTTACTGGTATCGACTGTGGTGTACGCATACTATACTTCTGCACATTTTTGTGCAGAGCCAGGTATTGGAGATATTGTACTCGGTTAGAGTTAGAGTGTGATCGCAAGGATTGAAGGTAGAGTTGCTTGGTCATCGCAGTCCCTTGGAGTCTTTCCATTTTATCGTATTGTCAATTATTATTCGAACAGTATTGTATATTCGATTTGTTTGAGATCATTTCATGTATTCAGTTAAAGTTCGTGACTCAGTATTACCAGTCTTGGGAGGTTGTATCATTATTTTCGTTGTTAGTTTCAATTATCTAAAAACAATGGCTTGAATTGTTATTATGATCGGCTTACTTAGTCATAAAAACTAAGTGTCATCATGACGCTTATGGTGGGATTTGGGTCGTGACAATATTCTTATATGAAGAATTAACTGGGATTGGTATAGCTTTAGAACTTCAATAATGAGTAGGACACTTAATCAGAGGTGGATCCAGAATTTGAACCGTATGAGTTCAACTTTTAAAGTTTTTAGCATTGAACCCATTATATTTTTAAAGTTATGGGTTCATTTATATTATTTTTGCAATTTTAATAAATTTTTATATATAAATTTTTACTTGGCGTCAAAAGTTATGTGTTCAATTAAAACCGTCGATATTACACTACATCCGTCCCTACACTTAATGTCATGACCCAATTTCATCATAGGCCGTGATGGCGTCCATCACCATCGTTAGGCAAGCCAACACTGGTAAATCTAGTGGTTTCCACTTTTAATGTGTTTGCAAAGTAATACTTTTCCGCATTTATAAAAGATTTAGAAATTTACTGTTGTAAAGTAATTAAACAAAGCAACTGAGTGCAAATCAAAGTCATAATAATAAATCCAAAACCATAAGTCTACTAGTGTGTGCCAAGACCTGGTGTCACAAGTATGTGGGCTACTAGCAGAATATACAAACGAATACTAGTCTACTATCTTGGAAGGTCAGCTCACCGTGTAGTCTAGAGCTAGAAGTCAAAATGTGGCGCCGGACTGGTAACCAGATGCACATGCCTCAGATCCTGCACATCAAGTACAAAAGTGTAGCTTGAGTACGTAAACAACGTGTACCCAGTAAGTATCTAGCCTAACCTCAAAAAAGTAGTGACGAGGGGTCGACTTCGACGCTTACTAAGGCCAAAAACATAATAATGTATAAAGCATGTAATATACAATAATAATTGCGCTCAAAACAAAAGTAAGTAAGTAAATCCTTCTTTCAAGTAAAAATCAAACCATATCTCTCTTCTATTCCTTTCACCTTTCAAGTCCATGAAATATTATTAAATATAAGAAGCGATTTCGGTATTACTACGCACGAGTTATGCCGATGACGTACGGCCCGATCCAAATATACATAATAATATATTGTGCACTGTCGAGGGTCCAACGGCCCGAACCATATAATATATCAATAAATCCTGCCGAGGCGAACAACTCGCTCCCATGAGAGTAGTGGAAGTTTACCCCGCTCGCAGAATATATTTGCGAAGCGGTTGAACATATAATTTCTCAACTCATCGTAGTATTTCTCAATTCTTTTCTAAAAATAAGGAATTTAACTTGGGGATTTAAATATTGGGACCTTCAACTCCCACTTTAATCCAACAACTAGCAAGGATAAACAAGCAACGATATCAACAAAGCATGGTCTAAGCCTAAATCTAGCAGGACATATACATGAATAGTAGTTACGCATGGACTCTCGTCACATCGTGCATACGTAGCCCCCACAAATAGAAGTACATGTTGATTAAGTTCACCTATGGGGTTAAATTCCCTCTTGCAAGGTTAGGAAAGAGACTTACCGCGTCTCAAAGCTTACTTCCCAATTCAAGAATGTGCTCAAGCCTCCAAATTTGATGCCAAACGACTCGGAACTAGCCAAACATTATACAAATCGATCAATCTATGCTCAAACGTTCATATCTCTACTATTAATGTGATTACCCAACCCAAATTGTAAGATTCCTAAAATTTACCCCCAGGCCTACAAGCCCGGATTCAGGAAATATTTGAAGAACGTTGTTACCCATAACCTTAGGAACATAAATATATGATTTTCACTAAGTTTCATAATCATTTCCGTGGTAAAATTGCATTTTTATAAAAACCCTAGTTTTTTTATCTAAACCCATGATTTCTACCAATTTGCATGTTAAAATCTACCAAAACTCTATGTATTAAATTTACATTAAGGTAGGAATTACTTACCCTCAATAGCTAGGTTGAAATCTCCCCTTTCGAAGCTCTAAAATCGCGCAAATGTGAAATAAATGGCCCCAAAAATGCCTAAGTTCCGATTTTAAACTTACTTCCCAGCCACCCTCCTTCATCGCGAACGCAGAAGGGACCTCACGTTCGGGAAGGCAAATAGTTCAAGCCCCTGAGATGACTCATCGTGAATGCGACCAAGTCAATGCAAATGCAGAGGCTGGCTTGGCCTACCCTTCGCATGCGTGAGGGCTTCTCCCCGAACGCAAAAAACAAATAGCGGCCCAAGCCCAGCACAGGGTACTCTACGCGAATGCGAGTCGCCTCATGCGAACGCGAAAGTCACAGGTCCCAGACCTTCGCGAATGCAGACTAGCTATTACGAACGCATAGCATAGAATTCCCCAGCCCCCAATTCCTTCTACGCGAACGCGAGAGTCCTTCTGTGTTCGCGAAGAAGAAAACCAGAACTGGAAATGTTCTGGTTGTTCACACTTTGTTCTGAGGGGTCCGAAACTCACCTGAGCCCCTCGGGACCCCATCCAAAGTCACCAAGAAGTCTGAAAACATGATATGGACTTGTTCGAACTTTCAAAACGCGAAAATCAATAATGGAACTAAGAATCGCACCCCTAAACCAATTGAATCAGACTTAAGAACTTCAAGTTCTTCAATTTACTTCTAATGCGCAGAAACGTACTTAAACTACTCGGACTGACACCAAAGTTTGCGTGCAAGTCTTAAATGACATTACAGAACTATTCTCAATCTCGGAATTCTGTTTGGACCTCGATAAAACCAAAACCCACTTCAAACCAAATTTAAGTAACTTTTAAAACGTTCAAAGAACCAACTTTCACCATTAGGCACCGCAACATTCCCTGATCATCCAAAACCCGAACCGAGCATACGCCCAAGTCTAAAATCATCATACGAACCTATTGGAACCGTCAAATCCCGATTCCGAGGTCGTTTACTCAAAATATTGACCGAAGTCAAACTTGGCCTTTTAAGCCAACCTTAAGGAATCAAGTGTTCCGATTTCAACCCGAACCCTTCCAAATCCCGAACTAACCATCCCCGCAAGTCATAAAATAGTAAAAGCACATACGGGGAGTCGTATTTAGGGGAAAGGGATTCTAGAAGGCAAAACGACCGGTCGGGTCGTTACATTCTCCACTTCTGAAACAAACGTTCATCCTCGAACGGGTCTAGAATCATACCTGGAGTGTTGAACAAGTGAGGATATCTGATCTGCATGTCCTCCTCGGACTCCCAAGTCGCCTCCTCGACTGGTTGGCCCCTCCACTTAACCTTTACCACGGAAATCCTCTTGGATCTCAATTGGCGATCATGTCTAACAACAATGGGTATTGGCTCATCCTCATAACCCAAGCTCTCATCTAGCCGAATAGTGCTGAAGTCTAACACGCGTGACAAGTCAGTGTGATACCTCCAGAGCATAGACATGTGAAAAACTAGATGAACTCCTGATAGGCTGGGAGGTAAAGAAAGCTCATAAGCAACCTCCCCAACTCGCCTCAATACCTCCAAGGGGCCTATAAACCTTGGGCTCAACTTCCCCTTCTTCCCGAATCTCATAATACGCTTCATCGGTGAGACTTTCAAGATAACCTTCTCGCATAACATAAATGACACATCTCGCACCTTCTAATCCGCGTAACTCTTTTGTCTGGACTGTGCTGCACAAAGTTGCTCCTGAATAACCTTTACCTTTTCCAAGTCATCCTTCACCAAATCGGTACCATATACCTTAGCCTCGCCGGGCTCAAACCACCCAATAGGAGAACGACATCGCCGACCATATAAAGCCTCAAATGGAGCCATCTCGATACTGGACTGATAGTTGTTGTTTTAAGCAAACTTGACCAAAGGCAAGAACGGATCCCACTGTCCCCCAAAGTCAATCACACATGCTCTGAGTATGTCCTCCAATATATGAATTGTCCGCTCTGACTTCCCGTCGGTCTATGGATGAAACGCAGTGCTAAGCTCTACATGGGTCCCTAACTCACCCAGTACAACTCTCCAGAAATGCGAAGTGAACTGAGGGCCTCTGTCTGATATGATGGAAACAGGCACATCGTGCAATCGAACTATCTCTCGAATATAAATCTGGGCCAACCTCTCTGAACTATAAGTAGTTGCAACTAGAATGAAGTATGCTGACTTGGTCAACCTGTCAGAAATGACCCAAACTGCATTGAACTTTCGCAAGGTCCGCGGCAACCCAACTACGAAGTCCATAGTAATGCACTCCCATTTCCACTCCGGTATAGTCATCTGTTGGAGTAGACCTCCTGGCCTCTAGTGCTCACACTTAACCTGCTGGCAATTTAGGCATCTAGTTACATACTCAATTATGTCCTTCTTCATCTTCCGCCACCAATAATGTTGCCTCAGGTCACAGTACATCTTCGTAGCACCCGGATGAATGGAATATCGATAATTATGCACCTCCTCTAGAACCCTCTCCCTCAAGCCATCTACATCAGGAACACATAGACGACCCTGTAGTCGTAGGACACCATCCTCGCCAATAGAAACCTCCTTGGCACTACCCTGTAATGCCGTCTCTCTAAGAATTGCCAAGTGCAGATCATCAAACTATCGAGCCTTGATCTGCTCCAATAGTGAGGACCGGGCAACAACACATGCAAGAAATCGCCTGGACTCTGAAATATGCAACCTCACAAGTCTGTTAGCCAAGGACTGAATGTCCAAAGCAGTGGCCTCTCCTCTGCTGAAATAAATGCCAAGCTACCCATGATGTCTGCCATCCTGCTCAAGGCATCCGCGACTACATTCACCTTGCCCAGATGATAAAGAAAATTGATGTCATAGTCCTTCACTAACTCAAGCCATCTGCGCTGCCTCAAATTGAGATTCCTTTACTTGAACAAGTGCTGCAAACTGTGGTGATCAGTGTAAACGTCACAAGGCACCCCATATAGATAATGCCTCCAAATCTTAAGAGCATGAAAAATCGCGGCCAACTCCAAATCATGCACATGATAATTCTTCTCATAGAGCTTCAGCTGACATGAAGCATATGCAATAACTCGCCCCTTTTGCATCAATACACAACCTAAGCCAACGCGTGAAGCGTCGCAATACATAGTATACTTTCCCAAAACAGAAGGCAACACTAGAACTGGTGTTGTAGTCAAAGCTATCTTCAGCTTCTAAAAGCTCGCCTCACAATTATCGGTCCAATGGAACGGAGCACCCTTCTGGGTCAATCTAGTCAAAGTTGTTGCAATAGATGAGAAGCCCTCTACGAACCAGCGATAATAACCTGCTAACCCCAGGAAACTCATGATCTCAGTCGCCGAAGTGGGACGAGGCCAACTCTGAACTACCTCAATCTTCTTAGGATCCATCTTAATACCCTCGCCTGATATAACATGCCCCAAGAATGCCACAGAACTTAGCCAAAACTCACACTTGGAGAACTTAGCATATAGCTTCCGTTCTTGCAAGGTCTGAAGCACCACTCTCAAATGCTGCTCGTGCTCCTCCATGCTACGTGAGTAAATCAAAATGTCATCAATGAAGACAATGACAAACGAATCAATATAGGGCCTGAACACCATGTTCATCAAGTCCGCAAATACCGCTGGGGCATTAGTCAAACCGAAGGACATTACTAAAAACTCATAATGGCCATATCTAGTACGGAAAGCAGTCTTTGGAACATCTAAGTCCTGAATCTTCAACTGATGGTACCCTTATCTCAAGTCGATCTTAGAGAACACCCTAGCACCCTGCAGCTGGTCAAACAAATCATCAATACACGATAACGGGTACTTGTTCTTAATAGTGACTTTGTTCAACTGGCGGTAATCAATGCACATCCCCATAGTCCCATCTTTCTTTTTCACAAATAATATTGTTACACCCAAAGGTGATAAACTCGGCCTAATGAACCCCTTGGCTAGCAACTCCTCAAGTTGTTCCTTCAAATATTTCTGAGCCATACGGTGGGATAGATATAGGCTGGGTACCTGGAGCCAAGTCAATACAGAAGTCGATATCATGATCATGCCCGGAAGATCAGAAGGAAACACATCGGAGAACTCCCGGACCACCGGTACTGAATCAATCGTCGGAGACTCTGCAGTAGTATCCCAAACATAGGCTAGATAAGCCAAACAACCCTTCTTGACCATGTGTCGAGCCTTCATAAAAGAGATAACCTGACTAGATATACTGACAGACGAACCCTTCCACTTCAATATAGGAAACTCTGGCATCACTAAGGTAACAGTCTTGGCATGACAATCAAGGATGGCGTGATATAGGGATAGCCAGTCCATGCCCAGGATGACCTTAAAGTCGGTCATATCAAGCAACAGAAGATCCGCTCTAGTCTCGTATCCATAGAATGTGACCACACAGGACTGATAGATCTGATTCACAACAACAGAATCGCCACAGGTGTGGATACATAAACAGGAGTACCCAAGGAGTCATGAGGAATATCCAGAAAATGAGCAAACAGAGATGACACATACGAATAGGTAGACCGCGGATCAAATAATACTGAAGCTTCTCTATCGCAGACAGAAATAATACTTGTGATCACGGCATCTGAGGCCACTGCATCTGGTATGGATGGAAAAGCATAACATCTGGCTGGAGAGCCACCTGGCTGGCCTCTGCATGCTTGACCTCCACCTCTGGGACGACCCCTACCCACCTGTCCCCTACCTCTGGGTGGCCGGACGACTGGTGTGGCTACTGGGGCTGTAATTAGGGTCTGCTGACCCTGCTGTACTGCCTTGCCCCGAAGTCTGGGGCAATAACTCTTCATATGACTAGGATCCCCACACTCATAACAACCCCTCGGAACGGTGGACTACTGCCCTGAAGTCTGACCCAGGTGGCCTGAATACCCACCGGAAGGACCCTGGATAGCTGGTGGGCGATATGAACTCTCTAGCGTGGCACTGAAGTAGGCACTAGAAGAACCCTGATGACCGGAGTACCCACTGAAAAAACCCTGAATAGTTGGCGGACGGTAAGAACTCTCCGATATAGCGCTGAAATAGGGTCATGCCGGAACACCCCGATAAGGTTGTGGCGCCGAATATATGGGGGCCTGCTAGGATGACCCATCCCAAAATGACCTCTTCCCCCAGCTAGGGCACCTATGAACTCTCCAGAAAAACGGGACCTTTTGTCCTACTGCATCTGCTCTCTATCCCTCTGACGGTAACCCTCTTCCGAGCAATCTCAACTACCAACTGATAAGAAGTCCCCATCTCAAACTCCCGGACCATAGTAGCCTGAATACCTGAGTGCAACCCCGCAACAAACCTCCGCACTCACTCCGCCTCAGTAGGAAGTATCATAAGTGCATGGCGAGACAACTTAGAGAATCTAGCCTCATAATCGGTCACTGACATCTGACCCTGCTCGAGCTGCTCGAACTGACACCGCAACTCTTCCCTCTGGGAGGGTGGGATATACCTGTCCAAAAATAGGTGGATGAACTGGTCCCAAGTCATGGGAGGAGAATCTGCTGGTTTTCCAAGAAGATAAGCCTTCCTCCACCTATGTGCGCTACCCTACAACTGAAAGGTAGTGAAATCCACCCCGTGAGACTCCAATATGCTCATGTTGTGCAGTGTGTCGCTGCACCTATAAATAAAGTCTTGAGGATCATCATGTCGCTCACCCCCAAAGACCGGAGGGTGAAGCCTAGTCCATCTGTCCAAGAGCTTTTGCGGCTCGTCAGTCGCAGCTAGTCTAGGCTCAGGTATAGCCGCAGCAACTGGCTGGGCCCTGCCCGCGGGTAGTGTACCCAGGGTCTGATATACGGCAGCTGCATGCCCAGGTGCCTGAGCAGTAGGGGTCTGTGCCCCCCCTCCCGGCCTGAGATGTGGTTGGGTCTACTTGATATAAACCAGCCTGGGTCATAGAAAACATGAACCGCAATATACGGCCCATGAACTCCTGAAAGCCTGATGCTGACCTGAAATCTACCTGGACTGGCTCTGCGGGGGCACCTCGCCTTGCTCCTCAACAATGAAATTCTCTACTGGATCCACTGGTGGTACAACTGGGGAAACTCTGAGACGTCCTCATACCTTACCTCAGGCTAGTGCCCTCCCCCGCCCTCTACCTTAGCCTCTAGCCACAGGGGGAGCGTCCCCTCCCGGGCATGGAAGGTCTGTTGCGCGCGTTCTCACCATCTGTGAGAGAATAAGAGGAAGAAACTTAGTACACCATCAACTACATGATAGGAGGTGAATAAAGAGTAGTTTCCTAACACCCTATAGCCTCTCGAAGATAAGTACGGACGTCTCCGCACCAATTCCAAGAGCCTATTAGGCTTGCCCATAACTTGTGAGACCTATGTGAACCTAGTGCTCTGATACTATGTTGTCACGGCCAAATTTCATCATAGGTCGTGATGGCTCCCATCACCGTTGTTAGGCAAGCCAACACTGGTAAATCTAGTGGTTTCCACTTTAAATATGTTTGCAAAGTAATAATTTTCTGCATTTATAAAAGATTTAGAAATTTACTGCTGTAAAGTAATTAAAGAAAAGCAACTGAGTGCAAATCGAAGTCATAATAATAAATCCAAAATCATAAGTCTACTAGTGTGTGCCAAGACCTGGTGTCACAAGTATGTGGGATACTAGCAGAATATACAAACAAATACTAGTCTACTGTCTCAAGGAAATAGATAGAAATATAAATCCAAAAGAGAGACTCCGGCTGCTGCTGAACGGCTTAGAAGGGCAGCTCACCGTGTAGTCTCGAGCTAGAAGTCAAACGTGCACGTCGGACTGGAAACCAGATGCACCTACCTCAGATCCTGCACATCAACTGCAGAAGTGTAGCATGAGTACGTAAACAATGTGTACCCAGTAAGTATCTATCCTAACCTCGAAGAAGTAGTGACGAGGGGTCGACTTTGACACTTACTAAGGGCCAAAAATATAATAATGTATAAAGCAGGTAATATACAATAATAATAACGCTCAAAATAAGAAGTAAGTAAGTAAATCCTTCTTTCAAGTAAAAATCAAACCATATCCCTCTTATATTCCTTTCACCTTTCAAGTCCATGAAACATTATTAAATATAAGAAGGGATTTCGGTATTACTACGCACGAGTTATGCCGAGGACGTACGACCCGATCCAAATATACATACTAATATACCGTGCATTCCGAGGGTCGAACAACTTGGACCATATAATATATCAATAAATCCTGTCGAGGCGAACGGCCCGCTCCCATGAGAGTAGTGGATGTTTAACCCGCTTGCGGAATATATTTGCGAAGCGGTTGAACATATAATTTCTCAACTCATCGTAGTATTTCTCAATTCTTTCCTAAAATAAGGAATTCAACTTGCGGCTTTAAATATTGGGACCTTCAACTCACACTTTAATCCAACAACTAGTAAGCATAAACAAGTAATGATATCAACAAAGCATGGTGTAAGCCTAAATCTACCCGGACATAAATATGAAGTAGCTACGCACGGACTCTCGTCACATCGTGCGTACGTAGCCCCCACAAATAGAAGTACATATCGATTAAGTTCATCGATGGGGTTAAATTCCCTCTTACAAGGTTAGGAAAGAGACTTACCTCGTTTCAAAGCTTACTTCCAAATTCAAGAATGCGCTCAAGCCTCCAAATTTGATGCCAAACGACTCGGAACTAGCCAAACATTATATAAATCGATCAATCTATACTCAAAAGTTCATATCTCCACTATTAAAGTGATTACCCAACCCAAATTGTAAGATTCCTAAAATTCACCTCCGGGCCCACACGCCCGAATTCCGAAAATATTTTAAGAAAGTTGTTACCCATAACCTTAGGAACATAAATATATGATTTTCACTAAGTTTCATAATAATTTCCGTGGTAAAATCTCATTTTTATAAAATACAAGAATTTTCATCTAAACCCATGATTTCTACCAATTTTCATGTTGAAATATACCCAAAATCTATGAATTAAACTCACATTAAGGTAAGAATTACTTAGCCTCAATAGCTAGGTTGAAATCTCCCCTTTTGAAGCTCTAAAATCGCCCAAAAGTGAAATAAATGGCCACAAAAAAGCCTAAGTCCTGATTTTAAACATACTGCCCAGTTGCCCTCCTTCATCGCGAACGCAGAATGGACCCCGCGTTTGCGAAGGCAAACGGTTTAAGCCCCTGAAATGACTCATCGCGAATGCAGCTAAGTCAACGCGAATGCGGAGGCTGGCTTGGCCTACCCTTCGCGTTTGCGAGGGCTTCTCCGTGAACACGAAGAACAAATAGAGGCCCAAGCCCAGCCCAGGTTCGCGTCACGCGAACGCGAAAGTCATAGGTCCCAGACCTTCGCGAACATGGACTAGCTATCGCGAACGCATAGCACAGAATTCCCCATCCCCCAATTCCTTCTACGCGAACGCAAGAGTCCTTCCGTGTTCGCGAAGAAAGAAACCAGAACTGGAAATTTTTTGGTTTTTCACACTTAGCTTCGAGGGATCCGAAACTCACCCGAGCCCCTCGGGACCCCATCCAAAGGCACCAAGAAGTCTGAAAATATGATACGGACTTGCTCGAACTCTCAAAATGCGAAAATCAACATCGAAACTAAGAATCGCACCCCAGAACCAATTGAATCAAACTTGGGAACTTCAAGTTCTTCAATTTACTTCCAATGCGCCAAAATGTACTTAAACTATTCGAATTGATACCAAATTATGCGTGCAAGTCTTAAATAAAATTACGGAACTATTTCCGATCTCAAAATTCTGTTTGGACCTCGATAACATCAAAATCCACTCCAAACCAAATTTAAGTAACTTCTAAAACCTTCAAAGAACCAACTTTCACCAGTAGGCGCCGAAACGCTCTCGGTTTCATCCAAAACCCGAACCGAGCATACGCCCAAGTCCGAAATTATCATACAAACCTATTGGAACCGTCAAATCCCGATTCCGAGGTCGTTTACTCAAAATATTGACCGAAGACAAATTTGGCCTTTTAAGCCAACCTTAAGGAACCAAGTGTTCCGTTTTCAAATCGAACCCTTCCAAATCCCGAACTAACCATCCCCGCAAGTCATAAAATAGTAAAAGCACATACGATAAGTCTTGTCTAGGAGAACGGAGTTCTAAAAGGCAAAACAACCGGTCGGGTCGTTACACCTAATTCGTATAATAATTCCATGCTAATTCGTATTAGGTTAGGTTTTTGGTGTGACAGTTTTATCCAAAAGCCAATTATCTTTTCCAAAATATATTTTAACTTTTAGAGGGTGTAAAAGTCGATCAATATTTCAGGGATACTTTTGTCGTTCAATATTTAGCGTAAAACATTCGTGCTTTTATAATATATATATATATATATATATATATATATATTCGGCTATTATTTTGAAAGCCCTATACAATATCATTTTCTCTATTGCAATTGATCCAACGGAACGTGTCAATGCTAAATCATGACCCAAAATAGTCAGCCCTAAAATCAAACACAAACCAAATTAGATGACAAGAATGTCAAGTTTGCAAGAGAAGCCTAATACATATATAACTATGAATTCTCTGGCCCAACACTAGATTTTTCGTTTGTGACCTTCTGAAACGGTTTAATGTAATTTTTTTGTATATTAGAAGTGAGAAAAGTGAATTGTGTTATTCAATGGTGAGCAAGAAATTACTTTAGTGTTGCAGCCCTTTTTTCTCATTAACTTATTTCACTTGATTTTACTCACGTCTATAAACCTTACTTTCACCATTTTGCAATTTATGACTATCAGCAACTTCTATTCCTACCCACACCATTATAATATTTGGATAATTAATGCCCAGATGTGGAAGTTTACTTCTGTAAATCATTTTCTAAGTAACCATACCAAAATATTATAATTTGAAAATTTTCTTTTCGCTTGTAAGTTTCCCAACACTGTAAGTAAATATTTTTTCTGTCGCCTACCTCATATCATTGACCATCACTTATTAAGAATAAAATATTGGAGGCTTTTAATGTAGCTAAATATCGTTACAACTGCTAAAATTATACATTAATTATGTATAAAATATGTATATTATATGTATATTACACATTAATATACAAAAAATATATATTTGCCTGCTATTATTTTGTGGAGGTGTTATACTATGTAGATTTTTCAATAGTAGAAAGACGTGGGGTGGTCACTTTTTAAGAAGCTATTTAATAGTTAGCCACCAATTTTAATGCAGAGCAAAAAGAGCCAATGCTTTGTTATAATTTATACTAAAAGACTTTTTATGTTATAAAATATAACTCAAAGCAACAATATGGAACAAGGAAAAACAAGCTAAGAGATATATAGAGAAAGAGAGAAGAGATTCTTATTTCTTCTTCAATTGTGTGTATTTTCCTATCTATTACAAAGCCTTTATATAGGGATGAAAAGTGAAGTAAATATGTTATTGAATATGTCATTAAACATAAAAAATATGCCATTGAATATGTCATTAAGCATTTGAGATGAAGATCATGGAGGAAGAGTAGACATCCACCATAATTTGATATTTCTTATAACACTCCCCCTTGGATGTCTATAGATAATGTACCTCGTTAAAACCTTATAAGAAAAAAAAAATCCTAGTGAAGGAAAAAGAATATACATGTTTAGAAATACGCCTTTTGGTTGCCTCATTAAAAATCTTGCAAGGAAAACTCAGTAGGACAAAACCTTGTAAGGAAAAAAGAGTACAATGTGTATTAACTCCCCCTGATGAGAGCACCAGTTCACATCCTTGAGCCTTTGCATCCCAATTTTATACACTAGTTTATTGAAGATTGACGTCGGAAGAGATTTGGTGAACAAATCAGCCATATTATCACTTGAACGAATCTGTTGCACATTGATATCATCATTTTTTTGAAGATCATGTGTAAAAAATAACTTTGGTGAAATGTGCTTTGTCCTATCTCCTTTTATGAATCCTCCCTTCAATTGGGCTATGCATGCTTCATTATCTTCATACAAAATTATGGCAAGTTTATCATACTTCAAACCACATTTGTCTCGAATAAGATGTATTATAGATCTCAACCAAACACATTCTCGACTTGCTTCATAAATAGCAATTATCTCAGCATGATTAGAAGAAGTAGAAACGATTGATTGCTTAGTTGATCACCAAGATATGGCAGTGCCTCCACATGTAAATACATAGCCTGTTTGAGATCGAGCCTTGTGTGGGTCAGATAAATACCCAACATCGGCATAACCAACAAGATCGGGATTGCAATCATTGCCATAAAATAAGCCCATATCGGTAGTCCCTTTTAGATACCGCAATATGTGTTTGATTCCATTCCAATATCACCTTGTAGGAGCAGAGCTATATCTTGGTAAGACATTAACTGAAAAAGTTATGTCAGGACTTGTAGTGTTAGAAAGATACATTAGTGCACCAATTGTACTAAGATATGGTACTTCAGGATCAAGAAGCTCTTCATTCTTTTCATGAGGTCGGAACGGGTCCTTATTCACATTAACTGATCGAACAACCATCGGAGTACTTAATGGATGTGCTCCATCCATGTAAAACCGTTTCAATACCTTTCTATGTAGGCGGTTTGATGAAAAAAGAATCTCGTTTGCCAAATGTTCAATTTGCAAACTGAGACATAATTTTGTCTTTCAGAGATCTTTCATCTCGAATTTCTTCTTTAAATAATCAATTATCTTTTGGAGTTCTGTAGGAGTTACAATAAGGTTTATGTCATCAACATATACGGCAATTACAACAAACTCCGATGTTGTTTTCTTTATAAAAACACATGGACAAATGGCATCATTTATATAACCTTCCTTTAATAAATATTTACTAAGGCGGTTATACCATATTCTTCCTGATTATTTTAGACCATACAAAGATCTTTGCAATTTGATTGAATCATTTCCCTGGACTTTGAATTATGTGCGTCAGGCATTTTAAATCCCTCGAAAATTTTCATGTATATCTCATTATCAAGTGAGCCGTAAAGGTAGGTTGTAACCACATCCATTAAATGCATGTCAAGCTTTTCATGGACAGCAAAACTAATAAGATAACGGGACGTTATAGCATCCATAATAGGAGAATACCTCTCTTCATAATCGACGGCAGGCCTTTATGAAAATCCTTGTGCAACAAGGCATGCCTTATTTCTTTGTACCTCATTTTTCTCATTCCTTTTACGTACAAAGACCCATTGATAGCCAACAGGCTTAACACCATTAGGTGTTTGGATTACAGGCCCAAAAACTTCACGTTTCGCAAGTGAATCCAACTCAGACTAGATTGCTTCTTGCCATTTTGGCCAATCACGTCTTTGTCGACATTGTCCAACAGATTGAGGTTCAGTATCCTCATTATCTTTCATAATGCTAGATGCATCATTGTATGCAAAGACATAATCTACCATTATATTCAATCGATTCAAATCTGTCTCAATATCGATTGGGTTTATTGATAGTTCCTTATTTTCTTGAGTCTCAGTCTTATTGATTTCCTCATGAATCTCAGGATTGGTTAAATCATGGGTTTCTTTATGAGACTCATTCGTAGTATCATCTTGATCATTAATTTTCCTTTTTCTAGGATTTCGATCCTTAGAACCCAATGGTCTGCCGTGCTTTATGCGTGTGTTTGACTCATAAGCTATGACGCTAGAAGCTTGTCCAATAGGGACATCAATACGGATTGGAACATTCTCTGCAGGGATATGTGATTTCGTTATCCTTTTCATATATGTAAATGCATATGGCATTTGATTTGCTATTTTTTGCAAATGGATAATCTTTTGTACCTCTTTTTCACAAATAGAGGCACGTGGATCAAGAGGAGACAATGATGTATTTTTCCACCAAATTAATAGAGGCACATGGATTTTCACGTTTGGTTTCACCAATTTCTCCCCCTAATTTTGGGGAAAATGCCTCATCGAATCGACTGTCACGATCGGAAATTTCCACCGTCGGGACCGTGATGGCGCCTAATATTTCACTTGCTAGGCAAGCCAATATTAGAGAATCATTAAACCAATCACTTTTTCCATTCAGTAAATAACGTCAACTTATCCCAGATGAAATATAGTGGGTGCAAAATAATAAAAAAACTGCATTAATTACTACCACCCGGATCTGGAGTTACAATTCACGAACTACTAAGATTTAGCTACAAGTAAGGCGTCTGAAGGAAATACAACTGTTTTCGATACAAATGAAATAGTAAAGGAAATGCATGTAAGGGAACGCCAACAGGACTACCTTGGGTCTCCAAACCGATCAAGCCAGCAGCTAGACTCAGGGTCAACTCGGTTCGTTACCAAAATTTTCACAGAAAGTACAAAGTGATGTATCAGTACAACCAACCCCATGTACTGGTAAGTGTCGAGTCTAACCTCGGCGAAGTAGTGATGAGGCTAGGACAAGACACCTACAAATAAACCTGTGCAATATATATCAATATATACAACAATAATAACAACTACAGAAGCAAGGCAAGAAATATTGGGAAGGGGACATGCTAGGGGGATTACATAGCAAGGAATCACAACAGGAATGAGAACATGATCAATCGATATATCTTTAACAGAAAGAAACAAGTAAACACAGTAAAGAAAAGTGCACGACTTCACCCTTCATGCTTTTACTCTCAACCTCACCATAAGAAACAATAGAAACGGCACGGCATCACCTTCGTGCATTAAATCTCTCTCATAACATAGCACGACATCACCCTTCGTGCATTAACACTCACTCACAAAACGTTGCACGATATCACCCTTCGTGCTTTAACACTCTCCCTCACCAAGACAATGAGCAATAATAATAGGGAGATAGAAATATTAAGAACAAGTCTTACTTCAACAGTCAATTCCACATTACTAACCTCAACTTTGAGTCAGCACCCAATCAATACCAATTTCCGTGAAACATAATAAGAGTTGTTCAACATAACGAATAGCTAGTCTAATCATGAACAATATGATCAAGGAATACCTCGATTACAATAATAAGACTCGCTCGCATGTTATGACTCGACAACAACACATATGTACTCGTCACCTCACCTATACATTGTACTCAACATACAAACGCGTAGCAAAAAAGTGAATAATGCCTAATCCCTCAAGCCAAGGTTAACCACGACACTTACCTTGCTCCAAAGGCCACTCATTACTCAATTACCGCTTTTCCCCTAGAATTAACCTCCGAACCACTCGTATCTATCCACAAATGACTCAATAATATCAAATATTTCTAATGGAATCAATTACATTGCATAGATTTAGATCTTCCAAACTTTTCCCCAGAAAGTCAAAAACCGACCCCGGGCCCGCTTGGTCGAAACCCGAGGTTCGGACGAAAATCCATTTAACCCATTCACCCCGAGCTCGAATATGCAATTAGTTTTGGAATCCGACCTCAATTCGAGGTCTAAATCACAATTTCCCAAAAATCCCTCATTCTACCCAAACCCCCAATTTCTACCATGGAAATCCTAGATTTTAGGTTGGAAATTCATGAAATGTAATGTATCATTGAAAGAAAATGGTTTAGAATCACTTACCAATACTTTGAGGAAGAATTAAGTTTGGGAGAATCGTCTCTAGGCCGTTTGGCTTTTGAAAAGTTGAAAGAATTGCTTAAGTACCGTAATGGGACTGTTTAATAGTTGGGCGACAGTGTTTATCGCATTCGCGAGGTCACTGTCACGTTCGCGAAGACCGGAGCTCGCCAAGCTTACGTGATCGCAAAACTTTTGTCGCATTCGCGAAGGCTACGCCTCTTTGGCCTTCGCGTTGGCGATTCCTTGCTCGTGTTCGTGATGAAAAGTGACTGACTCCATCCCCCAAGCCCCAAACACTACGTGTTCGCGTTGAGCTAGTCGTGTTCGCGAAGGGTAAAGCCCCCATCGCTCCACGTTCGTGACCCAGCCTTCGCGTTCGTGAAAAAGAAAAATCCAGCCATCCCAGTTTCTACATCGCATTCACGAGAATGCCTTCGCGAATGCGAGGAGGAAATTAGAAGGCACCTGAAACTGTAGAAAAACCAGATTTTTCTAAGTGCAAAACACCCCGAAGCCTATTCGAAACTCTCCCGAGCCCTCGGGGCTCCAAACCAAACAAGCACGCAATTCCTAAAACATCATACGAACTCGCTCGTGCGATCAAATCACCAAAATAATACCTAGAACTATGAATTGAACACCAAATCAAATGAAATTTTCAAGAAAACTTTAAAACTTCTATTTTCACAACCGAACGTCCAAATCACGTCAAACCAACTCCGTTTCTCACCAAATTTCACATATAAGTCATAAATATTATAGTGGACCTGTACCGGGCTCAGGAACCAAAATACAGACCCGGTATCAACAAGGCCAAACATCAACCAATTCTTAAAAACTATTAAATTTTCAGACTTTTAATTTTCATCAAAATTTTATAACTCGAGCTAGGGACCTCCGAATTCAATTCTGGGCATACGCCCAGGTCCCATATTTTGATACGGACCCACTGGGATCGTCAAAACATGGATCCGAGCCCGCTTACGAAAATATTTGGCCGAATTCAACTCAACTGAAGTTTTTAGGCAAATATTCTCTTTTTATCAGTTTTTAACATATAAGCATTCCGGAAGAACACTCGGACTATGCACGTAAATCAAGAAAGGCTAAGATGAGGTTTTTGAGACCTCATAACGCAGAATTAGGTTCTAAAATATAAGATGATCTATCGGGTCATCACATTCTCCGCCTCTAAAACAACCGTTCGTCCTCAAAACATCCCTACTGCAAACTCAAACCAAAACTAGAACTGAAGCATCCCTACTATAAACTAAAACAGTACCTGTAATAACGACTTCAGATGACTCAGCCTTAGGCCTGGCTGGAAAAGCATAACACCGGGGATGGGCCCCACCACCCTGAATTACGTCCCTAGGACGGCCTCTAGCTGGCTGGGCTCCACCTTTAACGACCCGACCTCCACCTCTAATAATCTAGCCCTTACCTTTAGCTGCCTGACCCCTACCTATGGCTGGCTGAGCAGGTGGTCCAGCAACTGGTGCTGGAACCATGGCACGAGAACCCTGATGTTGTGATCTGCCCGATGTCCGAGGGCAAAATCTAGCAATGTGCCTCGAATCACCAGAAGTATAGCAAGACCTCGGCTGCTATGACTGCTGGCCGTGAAACTGACCCTGTCGACCTGAGTAACCACCCTGAAAACTCTGGAGCAGAGGTGCACTAATAGGGGCTGGTGGTGCACTGTAGGTTAGCTGGTCGGAATAATGCATCTGAGGGCCACGACCACCTGAGGCACCATGGGATGCCTGGAGTGCTGAATGAAATGGCCTGGGAGGATGGCCTCTGCTATAAGTATCCCGGCCTCCAGATGAGGCTCCACTGAATCCATCGGAGTTACGAGGCCTCTTGTCAGAGCCCTGACCATTCCCCTAAGCTAAAACTATCTCGACTCGCCTGGCAACATTGGCAGCCGCCTGAAAAGAAATCTCATTCCAATCTCCTTAGCCATCTACAATATGATAGGCTGAGCAAGACCATCAATAAACCTCTTCACCCTCTCTCTCTGTGTAGGAAGTAGAATAAGAGCATGACGGGCCAAATCCACAAAACAGGTCTCACTTTGAGTAACAATCATACTACTCTGCTGGAGATGCTCGAACTAACGGTGATGCTCCTCTCTCAATGTGATAGGGAGAAACTTCTCTAGGAAGATCTGAGAAAATTGGTCCCAAGTAAGAGCAAGCGACCTAACTGGTCTGGTCCATAGATAATCGCTTCACCATTTCTTGGGGGAACCATTTATCTGAATTGTAGCAAAATTAATCCTGTTGTACTATACCCATGTTCCGTAAAACCTCATGACAACTGTCTAGGTACTCCTGGGGATCCTCTGAAGGAGCACCACTGAAGTGAACTGGAAAGAGCTTGGTGAACTTGTCCAATCTCCATAAAGCCTCAGAAGACATAGCTGACCCATCTTCGGCCTGTGCCGCAACAACCGGCTGAACTACTCTGACTGGCTGAGCTGCTGAAGCCTGATACTGGGGAGCTGTCTGCTGCAGAGCGGGATTAGTGGGAGTCTGGGCTCCTCCTCTAGCCTGAGAGACGGCTGGTGCCATGGGAAATGTGCCAGTCTGGGCCACACTCTCCATAAGTCCCACCAAACGGACCAAAGCGTCTTGAAGTACTTAGGTGGCAATGAACCCCTCTAGAACCTGAGCTGGTCCGGCATGAACAGTCTGGGCTGGAACCTCCTCGCCCAACTCTACTCGAGGCTCCACTGCTGGTATTGTTGCACGAGCTCTGGGCTGAGACCTGCCCCTGCCTCAGCCTCTGGCACAATCTTTGCCCCTCGTAAGAGCTTCCACTGGGGGCTCTAGCTGCTGCTCAGCTGAGGAAGCGGTACGTGTTCTAGCCATCTGTGAGAAAATAAGAGTAGAAGAGTTCAATCAGTATTGAGAAAAACAATCGCACGACAGAGAAGAATAGAAGTGAAATTTGTTCCTAAACTTCATAGCCTCTAGAAGATAAGCACAGACATCTCCGTACAGATCCTCCAGACTCTACTAAGCTCGCTCATGAATCGTGAGACCTAGGCAACCTAGTGCTCTAATACCAACTTATCACGACCCGGAATTCCCACCGTCAGGACCGTGATGGCGCCTAACATTTCACTTGCTAGGCAAGCCAATGTTAGAGAATCATTAAACCAATCCTTTTTCCATTCAGTAAATAACAACAAATTAGCCAAGATGAAATATAGTGAGTGCGGAATAATATAAAAATATCATTAATTACTACCACCCGGATCTGGAGTCACAATTCACGAACTACTAAGATTTAGCTACAAGTGAGGTGTCTGAAGGAAATACAACTGTTTTCGATACAAATGAAACAGTAAAGGAAATGCATGGAAGGGGACACCAATATTACTACCTTGGGTCTCCAAACCGATCAAGCCAGCAGCTAGACTCAGGGTCAACTCGGTCCGGTACCAAAATCTGCACAGAAAGTGCAGAGTGCAGTATCAGTACAACCAACCCCATTTACTGGTAAATATCGAGTCTAACCTCTGCGAAGTAGTGACGAGGCTAGGACAAGACACCTACAAATAAACCTGTGCAATATATATCAATATATACAACAATAATAACAACTAAAGAAGCAAGGCAAGAAATATTGGGAAGGGGACATGCTGGGGGGATTACATGGCAAGGAATCACAACAGGAATGAGAACATGATCAATCGATATATCTTTAACAGAAAGAAACAAGTAAACACAGTAAAGGAAAGTGAACGACATCACCTTTCATGCTTTTACTCTCAACCTCACCATAAGAAACAATAGAAACGACACGGCATCACCCTTCGTGCATTCACTCTCTCTCATTACATAGCACAACATCACCCTTCATGCTTTAACACTCACTCACAAAACGTTGCATGGCATCACCCTTCTTGCTTTTACACTCTCCCTCACCAAGACAATGAACAATAACAACATGGAGATGTTTCCTCGTGGCTCGATTGCTCATTTGCTTCTTCCATTCCTCTCTTTCCTCTTGAACCTTACTATTACGCGGCGCCTTCCTGAAGTTCCTTGGAAGGCCGACGTAAGGCTAAGCAACCGATGTCAGTGCGGTTGCTATGCGCCAACTGAGGTCCTCGCCGTACGCTAGACTAGAATAGCAGTGCCGTACGGGAAAACCAATGTCGTGAGCAATTGAGCAGCGGAAAATGAGCAATTGATGATGAAAGCTGATGATTGTATTGATGATGATGAAAGCTATTACAAGATGCAATGCGGTGTCGGGGGGGAGAGACACCAGTACAGAGAATTGTTTGAATGCTTGAATGTTTGAATGCTTTGGTCCCCCTTAATAATGCTTAAAAAAAATAAACCAAAGTTACATGA
>AWOL01S0000901.1:63026-108304 GCA_000715115.1 Nicotiana otophora
GACATTCTCCCCCACCTGAGTTGGCGACGTCCTCGGAGCCTTACCTGCAGGATGATGATGATTGGTCAGGCTCTTGATGGCTGGGAGGTCTGTTCCCCTCGGTGTTGTGAGATGTCTTTCTGAATGATCTTCCATGCATTTCTGAAATGGCCTGAGGCGGCTGACATGGAAGACTGGATGAATTTTCCACCAGGCTGGTGTGTTCAGCTTGTATGTTCCTCACCCATTCCTTCTCTTTTGTGACAACTCTTCATACTCTGCTTCCACCTTATTTCTTTCAAGGTTGCAACTTGTCGTAAGTTCTCGCCATCTCCAGAAATATCAAGAACAAGTCTTGCTTCAACATTCAATTCCACATTACTAACCTCAACTTTCAGTCAGTACCCAATCAATACATATTTCCGTGAAACATAATAAGAGTTGTTCAACATAACGAATAGCTAGTCTAATCATGAACAATATGATCAAGGAATACCACAATTACAATAATAAGACTCAGTCAGATGTTATGACTCGACAACAACACATAGGTACTCGTCACCTCACATATACGTTGTACTCAACATACAAACACGTAGCAAAAAAGTGAATAATGCCTAATCTCTCAAGCCAAGATTAACCACGACACTTACCTCGCTCCAAAGGCCACTCAATGCTCAATTACCGCTTTTTCTCTAGAATTCACCTCCGAACCACTCGTATCTATCCACAAACGACTCAATAATATCAAATATTGCTAAAGGAATCAATTACATTGCATAGATTTAGATTTCCCATACTTTTCCCCAAAAAGTTAAAAATCGATCCCGGTCCCGTTTACCAAAAATGTTGACTGAAGTTAACTCAACTGAAGTTTTTAGGCAAAAATTGTTTTTTATCAGTTTTTAACATATAATCCTTCCTGAAGAACACTCGGTCTACGCACACAAATTGAGGAAGGCTAAGAGGAGGCTTTTGAGACCTCGTAACGCAGAATTAGATTATAAAATATAAGATGACCTATCGGATCATCACATCGACAATCTGCAAATCGAGCAGTGAACAAATGTCCCGTTAATGTTTCAAGGTAGCGAAAAATGGAGGGCGATTTGACACTCACTATGGGTCACTAAATGTTTAAAAATAAAAACATTTAATTAACAGGATTTATATGAACAACAATAATTTCCTTAACAAGCAGAACAAATTAATTCTTCAATTTCAATAATTTCCAACTTATCAATCAGCTTCACAAGCTGCAATAAAATGTCAAAGTACCGTGTAATTATTATTATTAAGCATGATTTCTGTCGAGGTCGTACGACCCAATCCAGATTATCATGTACACTGCCGAGGGACGTGCGGCATGATCCATAGATGCATCTATACTACCGAGGCATTCGGACCGCTTCACAAGAAAGGAGGACATTTTCTTATGAATGTCCAGAATGAGAAGTTATAATAAGGCTAACACACAAGGATATACAATTTCTATTAACATTTAAATAATTTGCACAAAATCCAGTATATGAAATTTTGGTCTTTTACTATTTCCTCCAATGATTCACAATATAATTCTAGTATTTTAATTAAATAAAAGATGCATTTATCACAAGTAACTCATGATTTGAGTCCAAAACTACCCGGACATGGCATAATTAGTAGCTACGCACGAACTCTCGTCACCTCGTGCGTACGTAGCCCCCACAATTAGCAATAATTATTAATTTAAATCACTTATGGGGTAAATTCCCTCTTACAAGGTTAGACAAGAGACTTACCTTGTCTTAATGTCCACTTCCCGATCTCAATGTCGTGTTAAAATCTCAATTCGACGCCAAAAAATCCGAAACTATCAAAACGTTATATCAAATAATTAATACATGCTCCATAATTCGAAATTAGACTATTAAATAAAGTATCCGACCCAAAATGGTAAAATTCTTAAAATTCACCCCGGGCCCACGTGCCACGATTCCGAAAATTTTCGGAGAAAAACATTACCCATAATATCTAGAACTCAAATATACAATTTTCATCCAATTCCATAACCAGTTTCGTGGTTAAAATCTCATTTTATACAAATCTAGGTTTTCCCCCTAAACCCTTGATTTCCACAATTTACAGGTTATAATCTACCCATAATCTATGCATTTAACTCAAAGTGTATAGAATTAAGTTACCTTCTAGTTGCTAGTTGAAATCGCCTTTCAAAAAGCTCCAAAATCACCCACAAATGGAGGAAATACACGCTAAAAATGACTGAGCCTCACCCCTTTTTAACATTCTGTCCAACAACATTTTCACACCTGCGAAGTAGTAGCCGCACATGCGGCTTCGCACCTGTAGAAAATGCCTCGCAGGTGCAAGTTTCCCTCACCTAGCCAAGCTCTGCATCTGCGGCCTAAGGACCGCTCATGCGCGTCCGCTTCTGTGCCGATCCCTCCGCTCCTGCTGCCCTTGTCGCTTTTGTGCCCCCATGCATCGCACCTCTGCGCTCGCAGGTGCTCCAAATACGTCGCTTCTGCGGCTCGTGCCTGCCTCCCCCTTTTTTTGCATATACGGCTTGGGGCTCTCTTGTGCGAGCTCGCACCTATGGCTGCCCATGTGCAGGTGCAGTTGCAGCAGAAGCGTGAAGCTTCAACTGCTGCTCCAAAGTTCAAAATTGATCCGAGCCTCGTCCGGTTAACACCCGAGGCCCCGGGGGCCACGCCCGAACATACCAACAAGTTTGAAATCATAAAACGGACTCTCTCAAACCCTCGGAACGTGTAAAACAATATCAAAACTAAGAATCATACCCTCAACCAAATTGATTCAACTTAGAAATTTGAAATTCTTCAAACTAATACCGAACGCGCCGAAACATATTTAAACTACTCGGAATGACACCAAATTTTGCGTGCAAGTCTTAAATCACCATACGGAGCTATTCCCAAGCTCCAAATTCCAAATGGACCTCAATTACCCCAAAACCTACTCCAAACTAAATTTAAAGAACCTTAAACCTTTAAATCGTTGATTTTCACCATTAAGCGCCGAAAACGCTCCCGGGTTGTCCGAAACCCGATTCGAACATACACCCAAGTCCTAAATCATCATACGAACCTATTGGAACCGTCAAATCCCAATTATGTGGTTGCTTTCTTAAAATATTGACTGAAGTCAAACTTGGCCTTTTAAAGCCAAACTTAGGAACCAAGTGTTTCGATTTCAACCCAAACACTTCCAAATCTCGAACCAACTATCCCTGCAAGTCATAAATTAGTGAAAGCACATACGGGGAGTTTTATTTAGGGAAACAGGGTTCTAAAAGTCAAAATGACCGATTGGGTCATTACATTCTCCACCTCTTAAATAAACGTTCGTCCTCGAACGGGTTTAGAATTATACCTGGAGTACTGAATAAGTGTGGATATCTGCTCTGCATGTCCTCCTCGGACTCCCAAGTCGCTTCCTCGACTGGTTGGCCCCTCCACTGGACTTTTACCATAGTAACCTTCTTGGATCTCAACTGGCGAACCTGCCAATCAACAGTAGAAACTGGTTCCTCTTCATAACCCAAGCACTTATCTAGCTGAACTGTGCTGAAGTCTAACACATGTCATTGGTCGGCATGATACTTCCGAAGCATAGATACATGGAAAACCGGATGAATTCCCGATAGACTGGAGGAAAAGCAAGCTCGTAAGCAACCTCCCCAACTCGCCTCAATACCTCAAATGGACCTATAAACCTTGGGGTCAACTTTCCCTTCTTCCCTAATCTCATGATTCCCTTCATCGGCGAAACCTTCAAGAGAACTTTTTCACCCACCATAAACGATAAATCACACTCTTTTTGATCCGCATAACTTTTCTGTCTAGACTGTGCTGTACGAAGTCGCTCTTGAATTAACTTTACCTTTTCCAAAGAATCCTTCACCAAATTAGTACCATATAACTTAGCCTCACCGAGCTCAAACCATCCGATAGGCGAACGACATCGCCGACCATATAAAGCCTCAAATAGAGCCATCTCGATGCTGGATTGGTAACTATTGTTATAAGAAAACTCGACCAAAGGCAAGAAACGATCCCACTGACCTTCAAAGTCAATCTCACATACCCTAAGCATATCCTCCAAAATCTGAACTGTCCGCTCCGACTGCCGTCGGTCTACGGATGAAAGGCTGTGCTGATCTCTACACGAGTCCCCAATTCACTCTATAATGCTCTCCAGAAATGTGAAGTAAATTGAGGGCCTCTATCTGATATGATGGAAATTGGCACACCGTGAAACCAAACTATCTCATGTATATAGATCTGGGCTAGCCTCTTTGAAGTATGAGTGGTCACGACCGGAATGAAGTGTGTCGATTTGGTCAACCTGTCGACAATGACCCAAACTGCATCAAACTTCCGCAAGGTCCGCGGCAACCCAACTACAAAGTCCATAGTAATGTGTTCCCATTTCCACTCCAGTGTAGTAATTTGCTGAAGTAGACCATATTGTCTCTAGTGCTCATATTTAACTTGCTGGCAATTTAGAAACATAGCTACATACTCAACTATGTCCTTCTTCATCCTCCGCCACCAATAATGCTGCCTCAGGTCACGATACATCTTCGTAGCACCTGGATGAATAGAATACTGAGAAATGTGTGCCTCCTCTAGAATCTTTTTCCTCAGTCCAATCTACACTAGGAACACATACACGATTCTAGAGTCGTAGAACACCATCCGCGCCAACAGTAACTTCCTTGGCACCACCCCATAGTACCGTTTCTCGAAGAACTATTAAGTATGGATCATCATACTGGAGAGCCTTGATCTGCTCGAATAGTGAAGACTGGACCACAACATATGCAAGAACTCGGTTGGGCTCTGAAATATCCAATCTTACGAGTCTGTTGGGCAATGACTGAATATCCAAAGCTAATGGCCTCTACTCTGGTGAAATAAAAGCCAAACTACCCATACTCTCCGCCTTTCTACTCATGGCGTCCGCAACTACATTTGCTTTGCCCGGATGATACATGATAGTAATATCATAATCTTTCAGTAACTCAGGCCATTTGCGCTGCCTCAAATTTAGATCCCTTTGCTTGAACAAATGCTGTAAACTGCGATAATCAGTGTAGACTTCACAAGACACCCCATTAAGATAATGCCTCCAAATCTTACGAGCGTGAACAATCACAGCTAACTCCAAATCATGTATCGGGTAATTCTTCTCATGGGGTTTCAACTGACAAGAGGCATATGCAATAGCCCGCCCCTCCTGCATCAATACATAACCCAAACCAACCCGTAAAGCGTCACAATACACTATATACATACCCGAACCGGAAGGCAACACTAACACTGGTGTTGTAGTCAATGCTGTCTTGAGCTTCTTAAAGCTCACCTCACAATCATAGGACCATCGGAACAGAGCACTCTTCTGGTTTAATTTGGTCAAAGGTGCTGCAATAGATGAAAATCCTCCACGAACCGATGATAATAACCTGCTAAACCTAGGAAACTCCTGATCTCAGTCGCCGAAGTGGGGTGATTCCAATTCTGAACTACCTCGATCTTTTTGGGATCAACTTCAATGTCCTCGCCCGATACAATATGCCCCAAAAATGCTACAGAATCTAGCTAAAACTCAAATTTGGAGAACTTAGCATATAGCTTTTGTCTCGCAACGTCTGAAGCACCACTCTCATATGCTGCTCGTGCTCTTCCTTACTGCACGAGTAGATCGAAATGTCATCAATGAAGACAATGACAAACGAATCAATATAGGCCCTGAATACCCTGTTCATCAAATCCATAAATGTCGCTGGGCCGTTAGTTAAACCGAAAGACATCACCAAAAATTCATAATGACCATATCTAGTCCGGAAAGCAGTTTTCGGAACATCCGAATCCCGAATCTTCAACTGATGGTACCCCGACCTAAATTCGATCTTAGAGAACACCCTAGCACCCTGCAACTGGTCAAATAGATCATTAATACGCGGCAACAGGTACTTGTTCTTAATAGTGACTTTGTTCAATTGGCGGTAATCAATACACATTCGCATCGTTCCATCCTTCTTCTTCACAAATAATACCGGTGCACCCCAAGGCAATACACTCGGTCTGACGAACACTTTGGCTAGCAACTCCTCAAGCTGTTTTTTTAACTCCTTCAATTCTTTTGGAGTTATGCGATACGGTGGGATAGATATAGGTTGGGTATCTGGAGCCAAGTCAATACAGAAATCAATATCACGATCTAGTGGCATGCTTGGAAGATCTGAAGGAAATACATCGGAGAACTCCCGGACTACAGGCACCGAATCAATCGTCGGAGTCTTTGCAGTAGTGACCCGAACATAGGCTAGATTAGCCAAACAACCCTCCTCGACCATGTGTCGAGATTTTAGAAAAGAAATAACCTGATTATATGCGCTGATAGATGAACCCTTCCACTCAAACTTAGGTGATTCCGGCATTGCCAAAGTAACAATCTTAGCATGACAATCTAGGACGACATGATATAGGGATAGCCAGTCCATGCCCAGGATGATCTCAAAGTCGGTCATATTAAGCAGCAAATAATCTGCTCTAGTTTCATAACCATAGAATGTAACAATACAGGACCGATAGATTCGGTCCACAATAACAAAATCGCCCACAGGAGTGGACACATAAACAGGAATACCCAAGGACTCACGAGGAAGACCAAGCAAATGAGCAAATAGAGATGACACATAAGAATATGTAGACCCTGGATAAAATAATACGAAGGCATCTTTGCCGCAAACAAAAATAATACCTGTGATCACGGCATTTGAGGCCTCTGCCTCTGGTCTGGCCGGAAAAGCGTAGAACCGAGCTGGAGAGCCAACTAGTTGTCCTCCACCTCTAGGATGACCCCTACCCACCTGCCCTCCACCTCTAGGTTGCCGGACGGCTAGTGGAGCAACTTGTGCGGTAATCATAGGCGGCTGCACTGGTCTACCCTGAAGCCTGGGGCAGAATCTCCGCATGTGACTGAAATCCCCGCACTCGTAACAACCTCTAGGTACGATGGGCTCCTGACTAGAAGTCTGGCCCTGGTGACCTGAATACCCACTGGAAGAACCCGGAATAGCTGGTGGGCGATAAGAACTCTCTGGCATAGCACTGAAATAAGGTCGCACTAGGGCACCCCGAGGAGGCGGTTGTGCTGGATATGGGGGCCTGCTGGACTACCCTCTCACGAACTGACCTCTACCCCCAGACGGAGAACCTTTGAACTCCCCAGAATATTTAAACCACTTATCTCTCATAACCTGCTCTCGGCTACGCTGACGTACACCCTCAATCCTTTGGGCTATCTCCACAACTAGCTCATAAGAAGTCCCCAACTCAACCTCTTGAGCCATAGTGGCCTGAATGCCAGTATCTAAACCCGCAACAAACCTCCGAACACTCTCTGCATCAGTAGGGAGTATCATAAGTGCATGGCAAGATAACTTAGAGAACCTCACCTCATAATCGGTTACCGACATCTGACCTTGCTAGAGCTGCTCAAACTGAAACCACAACTCTTCCCCTCTGGGAGGGTGGAATGTACCTATCCAGGAAAATACGGGTGAACATATCCCAAGTCATGGGAGGAGAATCTGCTGGTCTACCAAGAAGATAAGACTACCACCATCTACGGGCTCTGCCCTCCAGTTGAAAAGTAGTGAAGTCTACCCGATGAGATTCCAATATTATCATGTTGTGCAGTCTATCCTTGCACCGATCAACGAAGTCCTGAGTATCCTCATGTCGCTCTCCCCAAAAGACGGGAGGTGTAGTCTAGTTCATCTATCCAATAGCTTCTGCGGCTTGCCGGCCGCAGCTGGTCTAGGCTCAGGCGTAGCTGCTGCTACTGGCTGGGCTCCACCTACGGGTACTGTACCCTGGGTCTGATATATAGCAGATGCCTACCCATAATCTTATGCGGTAGGGTTCTGTGCTCTCCCGCCCGCCTGAGATGTGGCTAGGTCTGCCAGAAATAAACCGGCCTGAGTCATAGTATCCATGAATCGTAGCATACAGCCCATGACCTCCTGAAATCCTAGTGCAGACCTGAAATCCACCGGAGCTGGCTCTGCCACGGGTACCTCGCCATGTTCCTTAATAATGGGATCCTCTACTAGACCCACTAGTGGCATAACTAGAACAATTCTGGGATGTCCTCATCCCCTACAACGGGTTAGATCCCTCCCTCAGCCTCGGCCTATAACAACAGGGGGAGTAGCTCTTCCCTGGCCTGGAACCTCATTATAGTGCGTTCTCACCATCTGTGAGAGAATAATAGAAAGATATTTAGTATTACATCATTTGCACAATAGGAGATGAAGAAAGGTAGTTTCCTAACACCCAATAGCCTCTCGAAGATAAGTACAAACGTCTCTGTACTGATCTGCAAGACTCTATTAGGCCTGCTCATACCTTGTGAGACCTACGTGAACCTAGTGCTCTGATACCATATTGTCATGACCCAATTTTCTATAGGTCGTGATGGCGCCCAACATCACAGCTAAGCAAGCCAACTAATGATTTAAACATATATTTATTTCTTTAAAAATTATCCGAGTAATTAAACTCTTCTTACTTGCAAGAATTAATAAAAATATGAAAGATCTAATAAATTAAAACCAAGATAAATAATAAAGACCAAAATTCTACTAGTGTGTGTGCCAACACCTGGTGTCACAAGTGTATAAGCATATAGTAGATTATACAAAAGTTTCTAAATACTGTTTGAAATAAAATAGACAGAATACAAATACAAGAAGAGGCACTAGTGAAAGTCCGCTCACCACTAAGCCTCTGGTAATGGGGGTATGCGTCGGTAGGTCCTCCTATAGCACCTGTCTCAGGTCCTGCACAAAACGTGCAGCAAGCGTAGCATGAGTACGTAAACAACGTGTACCTAATAAGTATCAAGCCTAATATCGAAGAAGTAGTGACGAGAGGTCGACTTTGACACTCACTATGGGTCACTAAATTTTTAAAAATAAAAACATTTAATTAAACAGGATTTATATGAACAATAATAATTTCCTTAACAAGCAAAAATAATTAATTCTTCAATATCAACAATTTCAAATTTATCAATCAGCTTCACAAGCTGCAATAAAATGTCAAAGTATCATGTAATTATTACTATTAAGCACGATTTCTTAGACTATTAAATACATTATCTGACCCAAAATGGTAAAATTCCTAAAATTCACCCCGGGCCCACGTACCCGGATTCCGGAAATGTTCACAGGAAAACATTACCCATAATATCAAGTAACCCAAATATACAATTTCCATCCAATTCTATTTTCATTTTCGTGGTTAAAATCCCATTTTATAGAAATCCAGGTTTTTCCCCTAAACTCTTGATTTCCACAATTTACAGTTTATAATCTACCTATAATCTATGTATTTAACTCAAAGTGTGTAGAATTAATTTACCTTCAAGTTGCTGGTTGAAATCCCTTCTCAAAAAGCTCCAAAATTGCCCAACAATGGAGGAAATATTGGCTAAAAGTGACTGAGCCTCGCCCATTTTTAACATTCTGTCCAATAGCATTTTTGCACCTGCGGAGGGTAGCTGCACCTGCGGCTTTACACCTGCAAACAATGCCTTGCAGGTGCGAGCTTCCCTCACTTGGCCAAGCTCCACATCTGCGACCTAAGGACCGCTCTTGCTCGTCCGCTTCTGCGCGATTCTCCTCATTCATCGCACTTGCACGCTCGCAGGTGTGCCAAATACGTCACTTCTGCGGCTCGTGCCTGCCTCCCCCTTTTTTTGCATCTGAGGCTTGGGGATCGCTTCTGCGAGCTCACACCTGCGGCTGCCCAAGCGCATGTGCGGTTGCAGCAGAAGCTGGAAGCTTCAACTGCTGCTCCAAAGTCGAAAATTGATCTGAGCCTCATCCGGTTAACACCCGAGGACCCTGGGGCCCTGCCAGAGCATACAAACAAGTTTAAAATCATAAAACAGACTCGCTCAAACCCTCGGAACATGTAAAACAACATCAAAACTAAGAATCTGTAACGACTCGACCGGTCGTTTTGAGAGTAATAGTCTCGATCCCCTATTTACTGCTTCTCCCATATCTATTTCTGCTATTGTGACTTGCCGGGAGGTTTCGTTTTGGTTTTTGGACTGTTATGGGATACTTAGCCCCTAACTAGAGATTTAAGCCTTAGGATTTGGACCGTAGTCAGAATTGTATGAAGACGACTCTGAAATGGAGTTCTATTGGTTCCGTTAGCTCCGTTAGGTAATTTTGGACTTAGAGGCGTGTCCGTATTGTGTTTTGGAGGTTCGTAGCTTATTTAGGCTTGAAATGTCAAATATCAAAATTTTGTAGATTTGAATCGGTAGTGAAAATTTTGATATCGGGGTCGGATTCTGATTCCTGAAGTTGGGGTAGGTCCGTAATGTTGAATATGACTTGTGTGCAAACTTTGGGGTCAATCGGACGTGGTTTGATAGGTTTTGGCATCGGTTGTGGAAATTTGAAGTTTCAAGTTCATTAAGTTTGAATTGGAGGGTGATACGTGATTTTTGCGTTGTTTGATGTGATTTGAGGGCTCGACTTAGTTTGTATGGTAATTTAGGACTGGTTGGTATATTTAATTGAGGTCCCGGGGGCCTCAGTTGTGTTTCGGATGCTCAACGGGCCATTTCGGACTCAACGAAGATAGCAGATTTTCTGGAGTTTTGTTGCAGACTTTTTCTTCATCGCATTTGTGAGGGAGGACTCGCGATTGCGTAAGGCAATCTGAGAGGCTAGACAAAGTTTTTCTTCGCATTCGCGAATTGAGGATGCAATCGCATAGGATTGCTCATCGCGAATGCGTGAGGACGTTCGCGATCGCGTGAGTCTGAGAGCCAGAGCATCGCGTTCGCGTAGAGTTAAATTTCTGGGGCAGCAAAGTTGTTCTTCACGATCGCGAGACTATTTCCGCGATCACGATTAAGGAAATGTCTGGGCAGTATTAAAGTTTCCAAAAATGGGGGTTTTGCCATTTTACCAAAAACTTGAGTTGGGAGCTCGGATTTTGGACGAGATTTTGAGGGATTTTCAGAGATATCGATTGGGTAACGATTCTTAACTCCTTTATGGTTATATGCCACTAATCTATGGTTGATTTCATCATTTAATTTTGGATTTTGGGGTTGAAATTGTAAAACGTTTGGAAGAACTTCTTCAACATAGATTTCGAGTTTTTAAAGGGGATTTGCGGTCGGATATGAGTAATTTATATATGGTCAGACTCGTGAGTGAATGGGTGTTCGTATTTTGTGACTTTAACCTGATTCCGAGACGTGGGCGCGGGTTGACTTTGTAGGACGGATTTCGGAATTTGTGTTAAAATCTTGATTTCAATATTTCATTAATTAGATTTGTCTATTATAGTTGTATTTATGATATGTAATTGTTTTTGGCTAAATTTGGGCCATTCAGAGTCGTATATTCGTGGAAAAAGCATTGTTACCGATTGATTGAGCTTGGTTCGAGGTAAGTGGCTTGCCTAACCTTGTGTGGGGGAAATCCCCTTACGATTTGGTACTGTTTTGATATATGAGCGTCGTGTTGAGGTGATGAGTACGTACATGGGCTATTTGTTGTAAAACTCCGTTCTCCACTAAGTAATAACATGTTTCTCCTTATTTGAGCTACACTAGCAAATGTAACTATCCTGTTTAGTTTAGAATAGCATGCCTACGTGTCTTAACTGCCTATCTGAACTCTGTGCAACATGTTTAGTGAAATTTCCTGTTTTTCCGTTGGTTGAGCTGCATATTTACTTTGGGACTATAGAACGGTATTCCGGGAGATCCCTCTATACTGCATATTTACTTTGGAACTATTGAACGGTATTCCGGGAGATCCCCCTGTACTGCATATTTACTTTGGGACTTCAGAACGGTATTCCGGGAGATCCCCATGTACTGCATATTTACTTTGGGACTACGGGACGGTATTCCGGGAGATCCCCCTGTACTGCACATTTACGTTTGGGACTACGAGACAGTATCTCGGGAAAACCCCGATTGTTATCTTTGTGTACTGAGTTGTTGTCTTCTATGATTTCATTCTTGTTAAATTCTAGTCTTTATTTTACTGTGGTATTTCATTCTATCTTGTGTTATTATATATATACCAGTAGGGCCTGTCCTGACCGCGTCACTACTCGACCGAGGTTAGGCTTGGCACTTACTGGGTACTGATTGTGGTGTACCCACGCTACTCCCTCCACATGTGTTTCGTGTGCAGATACAGATGCTCCTTATCAGTTGCACTATCAGTGAGCCGGGACAACTTTGGAGACTTCAAGGTATATATGCCGTGTCCGCAGACCTCAGAGTCCCCTTCTATTCTTTCCCATATCCATTATATTCTGTATTTTCTTTTGATAGACTCTGGTGTATAGAGACACTAGATTCTTCTTCTGTAGCTTGTGATTCACGATGTTTCGGGTTTTGGGATTGTTTTGTGTATTTTTGAATAGTTGGTTATTATACATGCCAAGTGGCATGGTATCCAGTTATGTTGTTTTTGCTACAGTTAGTTGTTGAATTTATGTTTTCATTTCATTATTACGCAAATGTTAGGCTTACCTAGTCGTAGAGACTAGCTGCTGTCACGACGTCATACGGAGGGGAAATTGGGTCGTGACAATTTGTTATCAACCGGTTTATTAGAGTCTCGCGGATTAGTACGGAGACGTCTATACTTATCTTCAGGAGGCTATGGAACTATTAGGAAAATTTCACTACTTTGATTCCTTGTCGTGCCAAAAACAAATAAAAAAAATTGTTGACTTTAAAAATTCTAAACTTCTGTATTCTATTCTCTCACAGATAGTGAGGACACGTACAAGTGGATCTGATGACCAGGAACCCGCACCCCCTGCTAGAGCCGCGAGAGGCCGGGGTCGGGGTAGAGGTTGACGACATCCACATGGTGCAGCCAGAGCACCCGCACGAGCTTCTACAGAGGAGCCCCCAGTAGCTCCAGTTAGAGGGCAGACACCTGAGGTACCTGTTTCTGTACTAGCCGTCCAAGAGACTTTAGTCCAGTTTCTAAGCATGTTCAGCACCTTAGATCAGGCTATATTGATTCCACTTGCTCCTGCCACATCTCAGGCTGGGGGAGGAGTACAAACTCCCGTCACCGATACTCCAGAGTAGTGGTCTCAGGTCAACCAAGTTCCAGAGATTGTACCAATGCAGCCGGTTGCTCCAGCTCAGCCCGAGGTTAGGGCGGCAGCTTCTGAGGCGGAGCAGCTCAAACTAAAGAGGTACAAGAAGTACCAGCACCTACCTTCAGCGTATTGGCTACAGATGATGCTCAGGGTTTTCTGGAGGAGTGTCATCGTATTCATCGTACTATGGGTGTAGCGGAGATGAGTGGGGTTTCTTTTACCACCTTCCAGCTTAGAAGAGTAGCCTATTAGTGGTGGCGTGCTTCTTAGTTGAGTAGTCCGGATGAGGCAGCTTCACTTACATGGACTCAGTTCTCGGACATGTTGTTGAGAGAGTATATCCCTCAGAGCCTCAGGGACTCATGGCGCGTGGAGTTTGATCAGTTGCGTTAGGGTGCTAGGACTATGTTAGAGTATGCAGTCCACTTCAGTTATTTGGCCCGACATGCACTGGCCTTGGCTGACACAGTTCGAGAGAGGGTTGAGCGATTTATTGAGGGATTCCACCCCAGCATCCAGATTAGTATGGCCAGGGAGTTGGAGATCGATATTTCTTATCGGCAGGTTGTGAGTATTGCTAGGAGATTGGAGGGCATGCTTGCCCGGGACAAAGAGGAGAGAAAGGCCAAGAGGTCTCGAGAGACTGGTTATTATTCTGGTGCTCGTGCCCTAGCAGCTCGCGATGGTAGGGGTTATATGAGTCACCTCATTCATTCAGCTCTTCCAGCTGCCAGTGGTGTTCCAGCTCCTTCTAGGCCCCAGGAGCCTTATTATTCACCTCCAGTATCTAGTGTGCCTCCTACACGGGGTGTTCCTACCGGCCAGTCCAGCAGATCTGGCCCGAGCTAGTTACAGCTGCCACACCCTCCCAGAGCTTGTTTTGAGTGTGGCGACACTCGCCATATGGTGAGGGATTGCCCCAGATTTAGGAGGGGTGCACCTCCACAGACGTCTTAGCCACATCGTGCTCCACCGAGTCCTCAGGCTATGATTACATCACCAGCTGCCACCCCACCTACTCAGCCAGCCCAAGGTGGAGGTCGGGGAGGTCAAGGTCGCCTTAGAGGGGGAGGACAGGCCAGATATTATGCCCTTCCTGCTCGCACAGAGGCAGTTGCTTCCGACTCTGTCATTACAGGTATTGTTCCGGTCTGTCATAGAGATGCGTCGGTATTATTTGACCCAGGCTCTACATATTCCTATGTGTCCTCTTATTTTGGCCCGTATTTGGGCGTATCTTGGGGTTCTTTGAGTTCCCCTATTTTTGTTTCTACTCCTGTGGGAGATTCTCTTGTTGTGGACCGCGTGTATCGGTCGTGTTTGATTTCTCTTAGTGGTTTTAAGACCAGAGCATTTATTATTGCTCAGCATGGTGGACTTTGATATTATTTTGGGCATGGACTGGTTGTCTCCCCATTATGCTATTCTTGATTGTCACGTTAAGACCGTGACGCTGGCTATGCCAGGTTTACCGTGATTAGAGTGGAGAGGTACCTTAGATTATACTCCCAGCAGAGGTATTTCATTTCTTAAAGCTCAACGAATGGTTGAGAAGGGGTGTGACGCGTATCTAGCTTATGTGAGAGATGTCAGTACTGATACCTTATATTTGAGTCAGTTCCAGTAGTGAGGGACTTTTCATATGTGTTCCCAGCTGATCTTCCGGGCATGCCACACGACAGCGATATTGATTTCGGCATTGATTTGTTGCCGGGCACTCAGCCAATCTCTATTACTCCATATCGTATAGTTCCTTTTGAATTGAAGGAGTTGAATGAGCAGTTACATGAGTTGCTTGATAAGGGCTTCATTTGGTCCAGTGTGTCACCTTGGGGTGCTCCTGTCTTATTTATAAAGAAGAAGGATATTTCTATGCGGATGTGTATTTATTACCGCCAGCTGAACAAAGTCATAGTGAAGAACCGGTATCCTTTGCCTTGTATTGATGACCTATTTGATCAATTACAGGGTGCCAGAGTGTTTTCCAAGATTGACTTGCGTTCAGGTTATCATCAGTTGAAGATTTGGGAGCCAGATATCCCGAAGACTACTTTCAGGACTTGGTATGGTCACTATGAGTTTCTTGTTATGTATTTTGGGCTGACTAATGCCCCAGTAACTTTTATGCACTTGATGCACGGTGTGTTTCAGCCCTATATTGACTCCTTCGTCATTGTGTTCATTGACGACATTCTGGTGTACTCCCGGGCTCGGGAAGATCATGAGTAGTACCTGAGGACTATGTTCCAGACTTTGAGAGAAAAGAAATTATATGCAAAATTTTCAAAGTGTGAGTTTTTGGCTAGACTCAGTGGCATTCTTGGGTCATATAGTATAGAGTGATGGGATCCAAGTGGATCCGAAGAAGATTGAAGCAATGCAGAGTTGACCTAGACCGTCCTCAGCTACAGAGATCCAGAGTTTTCTTGGTTTGGTGAGGTATTACCGTAGATTTGTAGAGGGTTTCTCGTCTATTGCAGTGCCTATGACCAGGATGACCCAGAAGGTGCTCCGTTCAAGTGGACAGAGGAATGTGAGGAGAGCTTTCAGAAGTTCAAGACAGCTTTGACTACAGTCCCAATATTAGTATTACCTATAGGTTCGGGGTCTTATACTGTGTATTATGATGCATCGCGGATTGGTCTCGGCACGGTGTTGATGCAGGACGGTAGGGTAATTTCCTACATGTCTAGACAGCTGAAGGTGCATGAAAAGAATTATCATGTCCATGACCTTGAGTTAGCTACTATTGTTCATGACTTGAAGATTTGGCGGCATTATTTGTACGATGTTCCTTGCGAGATTTACACTGATCACCGGAGTTTGCAGCATTTGTTCAAGTAGGAGGATCTTAATTTGCGTCAGAGGATATGGTTGGATCTGCTTAAGGATTATGATATCACCATTTTGTACCACCTTGGGAAGGCCAATGTGGCGGCCGATGCTTTGAGTCGCCGGGCAGAGAGTTTGGGAGCTTAGCATATCTACCAGCAGCAGGGAGGCCCATGGCGTTGGATGTTCAAGCCTTAGCCAGCCAAGTTGTGAGATTGGATATTTCTGAGCCGAGTCAAGTATTGTCTTATGTGGTCTCTCGGTCTTCTCTTTGTGATCATATCAGGAAGCGTCAGTATGACGACCCCCATCTGCTTGTCCTTAAGGACACGGTCCAGCACGGTGATGCTAAGGAGGTCACTATTGGAGATGATGGTGCATTGAGGATGCAAGGTAGGCTATGTGTGCCCAATGTAGATGGTTTGCGTGAGTTGATTCTCTAGGAGGCTCAGAGTTCGCGGTACTCTATTCATCCGGGTGCCGCAAAGATGTATCAGGACTTGACACATCATCACTGGTGGATAAGGATGAAGAAGGACATAGTAGAGTATGTGGCCCGATGTCTAAATTGCCAGCAGGTGAAGTATGAGTATCAGCGGTTAGGTGGGTTGCTTCAGAAGTTGGAGATTCTGGAGTGGAAATGGGAGCGGATCACTATGGATTTCATTGTTGGACTCCCACGGACTCAGAAGAGGTTTGATGCAGTTTGGGTGATTGTGGATACGCTGACCAAGTTGGCTCATTTCATTCCTATGATGACTACTTATTCTTCCGAGTAGCTAGCTCGAATCTACATATGTGAGATCGTCAGGTTCATGGCGTACCTGTATCTATTATCTCTGACCAGGGTACGCAGTTTACATTACGATTCTGGAGAGCCGTACATCAGGAGTTGGGTACTAGAGTGGAGCTGAGCACATCATTTCACCCTCAGACGGACGGACAGTCCGAGCACACTATTCAGATACTGGAGGATATGCTCCGCGTTTTTGTGATAGATTTTAGGGGTGCTTGGGACCAGTTTTTTCCACTTGCGGAGTTTGCTTACAACAACAGTTATCAGTCTAACATTTAGATGGCACCATATGAGGCTCTGTATGGTAGGCGGTGTCGGTCCCTAGTGGGTTGGTTCGAGCCGGGCGAGGCTAGATTATTGGGTACAGACTTGGTTCAGGATGCCCTGTATAAGGTGAAGGTGATTCAGTATCGACTTCGCACAGCCCGGTCCAGACAGAAGAGCTATGCGAATCGGAAGGTTTGCGATGTTGCATTCATGGTTGGAGAGCGGGTCGTGCTTCGGGTTTCTCCTATGAAGGGCGTTATGTGGTTCGGAAAGAAGGTCAAGCTGAGTCCACGATTTATTGGTCCCTTTGAGGTGTTGCGGTGAGTTGGGGAAGTTGCGTATGAGCTTGCCTTACCTCACAGCCTAGCAGGAGTTCATCCATTATTTCATGTTTTGATGCTTCGGAAGTATCACGACGATCCGTCTCATGTGTTGGATTTCAGCTCAGTCCAATTGGACAAGGATTTATCTTATGTTGAGGAGCCAGTGGCTATTTTAGACAGGCATGTCAGAAAGATAAGGTCAAAGAACATTGCTTCTGTGAAGGTTCAGTGGAGGGGACAGCCGATCGAGGAGGCGACTTGGGATACCGAGCAGGATATGTGCAGTTGTTATCCTCATCTTTTCACCACTTCAGGTATGTCTCTATACTCGTTCGAGGACGAATGATTGTTTTAAGAGGGGGAGGATGTAACGACCCGGCCGGTCGTTTTGAGAGTAATAGCCCCGATCCCTTATTTTGATATCGAGGTTGGATTCTGATTCCGAAAGTTGGAGAAGGTCCGTAATGTTGAATATGACTTGTCTACAAAATTTGGGGTCAATCGGACGTGGTTTGATAGGTTTTGGCATCGGTTGTGGAAATTTGAAGTTTCAAGTTCATTATGTTTGAATTGGAGGGTGATACGTGATTTTTGCGTTGTTTGATGTGATTTGAGGGCTCAACTTAGTTTGTATGGTAATTTAGGACTGGTTGGTATATTTGGTTGAGGTCTTGGGGGCCTCAGGTGTGTTTCAGATGCTCAACGGGCCATTTCGGACTCAACAAAGATAGCAGATTTTCTGGAGTTTTGTTGTAGACTTTTTCTTCATCTCGTTCGTTAGGGGAGGTCCCGTGATCGCGTAAGGAAATCTGAGAGGCCAGCCAAAGTTTTCTTCGCGTTCGCAAATTTGAGGACGCGATCGCGTAGTCTTAGCTGGGCAGAGGAAGTATTCTTCTTCATGTTCCCAGGCAGAAGGATGCGAACGTGTAGTGGTGTGAAGTAGTGCTTCGCGAACACGTGGCCAAGGTCGTGTTCCCGTAAGTTAAAGAGGCTAAAGCTGGGCCACGCGCTTTGCTCATCGCGAACGCGTGAGGACGTTCACGATCGCATGAGTCTGAGAGCCAGAGCATCGCGTTCGCGTAGAGCTAAATTTCTGGGGCAGCAAAATTATTCTTCGTGATCGCGAGGCTATTTCCGCGATCACGATTAAGTAAATGTCTGGGCAGTATTAAAGTTTCCAAACATGGAGGTTTTTCCATTTATCAAAAACTTGAGTTGTGAGCTCGGATTTTGGACGAGAGTTCGAGGGATTTTCAGAGATATCTATTGGGTAACGATTCTTAACTCCTTTATGGTTATATTCCACTAATCTATGGTTGATTTCATCATTTAATTTCGGATTTTGGGGTTGAAATTGGGAAAATTTTGGAAGAACTTCTTCAACAAAGAGTTCGAGTTTTGAAAGGGGGATTTGTGGTCGGATTTGAGTAATTTGTATATGGTCAGACTCGTGAGTGAATGGGTGTTCGTATTTTGTGACTTTTACCCGATTCCGAGACGTGGGCTCGGGTTGACTTTTTAGGACGGATTTCGGAATTTTTGTTAAAATATTATTTCAATATTTCATCAATTAGATTAGTCTACTATAGTTGTATTTATGATATATAATTATTTTTGGCTAGATTTGGGCCATTCGGAGTCGGATATTCGTGGAAAAGGCATTGTTATCGATTGATTGAGCTTGGTTCGAGGTAAGTGGCTTGCTAACCTTGTGTGTGGGAAATCCCCTTAGGATTTGGTACTGTTTTGATATGTGAGCGTCGTATATGTGCGGTGATGAGTATGTACACAGGCTATTTGTTGTAAAACTCCGTTCTCCACTAAATAATAACATGTTTCTCCTTATTTGAGCTACACTAGCATATGTAACTATCCTGTTTAGTTTAGAATAGCATGCCTACGTGTGTTAACTGCCTATCTAAACTCTGTGCAGCATGTTTAGTGAAATTTCCTGTTTTTTCTTGACTTGAACTTAGTCTCAATTGTAGGTTTGCTTGTTGTAACTATTATTTCCGTTGGTTGAGCTGCATATTTACTTTGGGTCTACGGAACAGTATTCTGGGAGATCCCTCTGTACTGCATATTTAATTTGGGACTACGGAACGGTATTCCGGGAGATCCCCCTATTCTGCATATTTACTTTGGGACTACGGAACGGTCCCCTATACCGCATATTTACTTTGGGACTATAGAACGGTATTCCGGGAGATCCCCCTATACTGCACATTTACGTTTGGGACTATGAGACGGTATCTCGGGAAAACCCCTATTGTTATCTTTGTGTACAGAGCTATTGTCTTCTATGATTTCATTCTTATTAAATTCCAGTCTTTATTTTACTGCGGTATTTCATTCTATCTTGTGTTATTATATATATACCAGTAGGGCCCGACCTGACCTCATCACTACTCGACCGAGGTTAGGCTTGGCACTTACTGGGTACTGATTGTGGTGTACTCGTGCTACTCTCTGCACATGTTTTTCATGTGCACATCCAAATGCTCCTTATCAGCCGCACTAGCAGTGAGCCGGGACCGCTTTAGAGATTTCAAGGTATATCTGCTGCGTCCGCAGACCTCGAAGTCCCCTTCTACTCTTCCCCATATCCATTATCTTCTATATTTTCTTTTGATAGACTCTGTTGTATAGAGACAATTGATTTTGCTTCTGTTGCTTGTGATTCACGATGTTCCAGGTATTGGGATTTTTTGTGTATTTTTGAATAGTTGGTTATTGTACATGCCAAGTGGCATGATATCTAGTTATGTTGTTTTTGCTACAGTTAGTTGTTGAATTTATGTTTTCATTTCATTATTCTGCAAATGTTAGGCTTACCTAGTCATAGAGACTAGGTGCCGTCACGACATCATACAGAGGGAAAATTGGGTCGTGATAGAATCATACCCCAAACCAAATTGATTCAACTTAGAAATTTCAAATTCTTCAAACTTACACCGAACGTGCCGAAATATATTTAAACTACTCGGAATGACACAAAATTTTGCGTGCAAGTCTTAAATCTCTATACGGATCTATTCCCAAGCTCGGAATTCAAAACGAACCTCAATTACTCCACAACACATTTAAAGACCTCAAACCTTTAAATAGTTAATTTTCACTATTAAGCGTCCAAACGCTCCCGGTTTGTCTGAAACCCGATTCGAACATACGCCCAAGTCCAAAATCATCATACGAACCTATTGGAACCGTCAAATCCCGATTTCGGGGGTCGGTTTCTCAAAATATTGACCAAAGTAAAACTTGGCCTTTTAAAGCCAAACTAATGAACCAAGTGTTCCGATTTCAACCCGAACACTTTCAAATTCCGAACCAACTATCCCCGCAGGTCATAAATTAGTGAAAGCACATATGGGGAGTTTTATTTATGGGAACGGGATTCTAAAAGTCAAAATGACCGGTTGGGTCATTACAATTACCATAATGATGACGATTATAATTTCATCCATTACCACGTCCACATCCATTCATACCTCCACGATGACATCATATCTTAGTTTAGACTTATGGGATGGGTGTTCACTATTTGTGGCGATCGAATTTAATTTGCATATGTGAAATTTCATTAATTGAACTCAATCAAATAAAAAGTATCAAGCAAATATAGAAAAATACATAATCAATTAAAATCTGCATATCCTTTGTGATAATTATCCCACTTTAAGATGGAAGAGATATGTGATAAAATAGAAAGGAAAATATGTGTTCTCTCAAAAGTTTTCACTTCATGTTTCTTAATATTAACACATAGGAACATAATACTTGTTATAGAAAAAATATTTATCATTCTTTACATCAAAAATCCTTACATGATTTGATGAACTTTCAAGAAAAACTTTTCCGTAAAGCAAGTTTATTCATGTATGGAAACATAAATAGCAAAGTGTAAAGAAACTTGAAAACTAATTAGAAAAGGCTAACCGTGATGGCCGGTGTACACCTTATACCGTCATCGTTCTTACAACATCAATAACATTAAATGACGCTACCGACACTAGCCGCATCATAACAACTCAGTTGGCTAGAACTTCGTGCTGATAACGTATTATAAAATATAACTCAAAGTAATAATATGGAACAAGGAAAAATAAGCTAAGAGATATATAGAGAAAGAGAGAAGAGATTCTTATTTCTTCTTCAATTGTGTGTATTTTCCTATCTATTATAAGGCCTTTATATAGGGATGAAAAGTGAAGAAAATATGTCATTAAGAATTTGAGATGAAGATCACGGAGGAAGAGTAGACATCCACCATAATTTGATATTTCTTATAACATTTTACCCTTTCTTTATCTCTTTTCTTTTCCAAACCTTTTTCATTATCAAATCCCTCGTTTCTTCCCTTCTGGAGAGAAGATTGAACCTCCTTTGATTTTCCTACATGAAGTAGTGAATTTCTTCAAACAAATCACAAGAGTTTTCATCAATTTTCATCAACATCCTATACGCAGTGTAATTTCTCTTTAAACGTTTTTTCCCCGTGATTGCTTCTTCGATTTCCACTTTCTAGGCACTAGCTATTACATGATTCATGTTATTATATTGTGCCTCCTCCACTTGGTTAATTTTATTACATTTTGATTTTTATGATGTTGAACTTGAATTCTGATGTTGTCAACTATTCAATCTTTGAACCTTTTTTATTTTTATTTTTAGATCCCTTATTTCAACAAAACAAAAACTCAAAAATTTACTCCATCCTTACTACATTTAAGTAGAGGACGGAGGACCCTGCACTTCATGGTGTCATATAGAAATTATTCATGTGAGTTGGTATTAAGAACTTCATTGCTAATCGATTTAATTATTATTATCCGAGTGAGAAGGGAACAAAGTGTACTAGGCGATTACCTGATTAGATTTTGTTGCTTATTAGTTCGTTGATAATCTTTTATCACTCTCATTTGTTTTGTAATATTAGTTTTTTACTTTAAATATTCAGGACATTTCAGCAAGAGAAACATAAACTGTCTTATGAACAAATGAATGCAAAACAGATAACCACTAAAGCTCAGAACCATGGCTCACAGACCAATTCTCAAATTGTAACAGCAAGTTCTCTAGAGAATATAGCAGAACTAAGTGCCAGGTATACTGGTATTGATGCTGCAACTGATGGAGATAACAATGGCAAGGACCAGATAAACGACAAACAGCACAAGCATCAAATAGTTAAAACAAACATAATTCAAGAGATCCAACATATCAGGACTGCTGACAAATCCAGTGACAATCCAAAAGACACAGGAATCGGCACAAACAATACTGCTACAATTGCTGGGGTAGCACCAGATGTAACAAAGGAAAATACTTTTGAATGGGTTCAAAGGAGTTTTGGAATGCATAAGGAAATCCTTAATGTTAGGCTCAACCACTCATGTCAGGATATGCCCGCACAAACATGTATGGAATCCCCTGTGCCTAATGGAAATACAACAGGATATGTACAACTAGGGATTGAACTGAAGAGCTATAGATCAGGGAAACAAGCAATATCCAAAGTTCATGATCATAAGGAAAAGCCAATTCCATAACAGTTTCACAATACGTTACCCAACAATTCGTTGAGCAGCAACACAACTGGAAAACTACTAGCTAATGTTTAAGGACCAATAGTGGCAACCACACCACATGACAAAGTCAGTGATAATTCTCCAGAACCCCAAGATGTGGTTGGGAAGGATGCTATCGTTGTATATGAACAGAATGGTACAATTATTATACCAAAGGAGTCAACTGCAATTAATACATTGTCTGTGGCTTGTGCATCAGGTACATGATCTCCAATACAGATCCAAGTAAGTGTACCATTGAAATCTCCAAATCATGTAATTCATGACATTATTACACACAACCAACAACCAATGGAATTTCATACTGCCTTGGTTGATAGAGAGCAACTAGAAGATGAAGGTAAAAATGAATCTATTGCTGGGAACTTCAAGGCTATTGCAAGAGAAGGAGATTTGTCACCTAGGTTGTCTACTAAACAGGGGAAGAAAGGAAATAGGCAAAACCAATTAAAGGAACAGCTACCACCTATAAGAATACTGCCCAAAAGGGAAGCCTCCACGACTAGATGATGATTAAAGCACTCATATGGAATATTAGGTCTGTTAAGATACAACAGGCCTTTCGGAGAGTTATCAACATGGAAAGGGAACATAGTTTTGTTTTGTTATAGCACTTATGGAACCTTTTTAAAATCAAAGATTTATTCAAAACTATAGGAGGAGACTTGGCATGGATGTTGCCATTTCAAATGTCAATGGCAAGATATGGCTTTTTCTGGATTTAGTCGTGCAGTGAGAATTGTTAATTGACATGGAACAACAACTTACTATCAGAGTCTATCATCAAGATATTGATAAATATATCATGATGGCTTTCGTATATGCAAAGTGCTCAGCACTGGACAGACTAGAATTATGGGACAGTTTATACTACCTTGCAAGTGATATGAATGGAGGGGATTTTAATGTGCTTTTGAGTGAAGAAGAGAAGATTGGAGGGCTTCCAGTCTACCTTCTAGAATATGAAGACTTTGCCTTCTATGTAAATTCATGTGAACTTTTTCACACTGGGTACAAAGGAAGTCCCTTCACATGGTGGAATGGGAGGCCAAATGCAAAATGTATATTTAAAAGACTGGATAGAATCTTTGTCAATTCCCCATTCCAATCCCTATTCCCAACTAAAGAGGTCGAACATCGTATTAGAACAGGCTCATATCATGCACCTCTGTTTATGACATGTGGTGACGCGACTACCACATTTACTAAACCATTCAAATTTATGAATTTATGGACAAAACATACCTCTTTTAAGAAGGTGGTTTGACAGAATTGGCAGGCTGACGTCATAGGTGACCCCTTATGGATGTTCAAACAGAAATTAAAAAGAGTTAAGATTGCTCTTTCAAAATGGAGTAGACTCACTTATGGGGACATCTTCAAGCAACTATCTTTAAGGGAAGATGTGGTCAGAATAAAGGAAATGTTGTTTAAAGAAGAACCCACAGTTGAGAATAGAATTGTACTTCAGAAGGCACAATCCGAATTAAAGAGATATCTGAGCATAGAGGAACAATATTGGAAACAAAAAACAGGTATGTCCTAGTTTGCAGAAGGAGACAGAAATACTAGATTCTTTCATAACCATGTCAATGGTAAAAGGCAGAAACTCCAACTGAAGAGAATCCAGAACCATGATGGTAACTGGATTGAGTCGCAAGAACGGATGGCTGACGCAACAATCAATTTTTTCCAAAAACAGTTCATACAATAAGCTGATCATACAAGGTCTGAGCTCCTCAACAATGTACCCTCAATGGTGTCTTGTGATCAAAACATAGATCTTTGTAGAATTCCTACAATAGAGGAGGTAAAGGGAGCGGTTTTTGCACTGAGCGGTGAAAGTGCAAGTGGGCCAGATGGCTTCACAGGCATTTTCGTTCAAGAATGTTGGGATATAATAGGGGAAGACATACATGCGATGCTGAAACTATTTTATGGAGGAAGTTCCTTACCTAAGTCTAAAACCCACACAAACTTTGTCTTGCTACCAAAACAATAACAGGTTCAAATATTTAACGACCTAAGGCCTATTAGCTTAAGTAATTTTGTAAATAAAGTTTTCTCCAGAGTTGTTCATGATAGGCTGGAAAAAATACTGCCTTCTTTGATCTCTTCCAATCAGTCAGGATTTGTTAAGGGGAAAACCTGCTAATATAGTTATCAAACTTGACATGGAAAAGGCTTATGATAGGGTCTCATGGAAGTATCTAATGCATGTTTTGAGGAAAATGGGATTTGCAGAATGCTTCATCAACATGATATGGAATTTAATTTCCAACAACTAGTATTCTGTTCTGATTAATGGTCAAGCGTCATGATTCTTTCACTCAACAAGAGGGGTCAAGCAAGGAGATCCTCTCTCTCCAGCCCTGTTCATTCTCTCTTTAGAGGTTCTGTCTAGATCGTTAAATAAACTATTTGAAGACACAAGATTCAGGGGCTTTGGGATGCCTAAATGGACTAATCCATTAAATTATTTGGCCTATGCAGATGATACTATAATGTTTTCCTCTGCTGACCCATACTCTTTAAGGAAAATTGTAGAAGTTTTGTCCAAGTATGAGCACACCTCAGGCCAAATGATCAATAAGACAAAGAGTTCCTTTTATATGCATTATAGTGTGTCTTCAACAGTGTCCAGCTCGATAGGTACTATCACTGGATTTTCAAAGGGTGAATTTCCATTCACCTATCTTGGTTGCCCAATATTCTACACAAGAAGAAGGAAGGATTATTACAATGACCTGATCAAAAATATAAAGGCAAAATTGCACTCTTGGAAAGGGAAGCTACTATTATATGGGGGAAATCTACATTAATCTCTAGTGTCCTACAGAGCATGTCAACGCACATCCTTTCTGTCATTGACCCTCCTAAAAATGTAATTGAATACCTTCATAAAGCCTTTGCGAGATTCTTCTGGAGTACCAAGGAAGAAGGTAGGAGTAGACATTGGAAAAAATGGCAAAATCTATGCCTACCAAAGGAAGAAGGGGGTGTAGGTTTTAGATCACTGCATGATGTATCAAAAGCTTTATTTTTCAAATTGTGGTGGAAGTTTAGGACACCCAAGTCCTTATGGTCTAACTTTATGTGGAACAAGTACCGTAAAAAGGAAATCCCGACACTGTCTAATTTAGACAAGGATCTCATGTATGGAGGAAAATGTAAGAGGCTAGGGAAGAGGCGGAGCACGAAATACTATGGGAAATGAATAGGGGTTCTACTAATGTTTGGCATGAAAATTGGACTGGTCTGGGAGCTCTATTCCATATTGTTCCAAATGACTATACAATCAATGAAGATATGCAGGAAGTAGCTGAATTGAGAGTGGATGATAACTGGGATGAGCAACTTCTAGCTCAATATTTCCCTGCGGACATTGCTCAACATATCAGGCAAGAAGTCATATTTGGCACTACTGACGATTCCTGGGATATTCCTAGATAGATGCCTTCACCCTCAGAAAATTTCTCTGTAGTAGTGCTTGGAATATGTTGAGGCATAGAGATCATGTAAATCCTGACTACAATAAGATATGGACTAAAGGTCTACCTTTTAAAATCTCATTCTTCTTATGGAGATTGTGAAAAGGGAAGATTCCTACTGATGATTTGTGGAGAAGAAGTGGGTATTTGGTAGTGTCTAAGTGTTGGTGTTGTTCACAACCGCAAGAAGAGACGTTTCAACACTTGTTCCTAACTAGTGAAACTGCAACTAGAGTATGGAGAAACTTCCTTCAAGTAGCAGGTTTAGTGGTCAATCTGGTACAGGTGTATCAAGTAATAAGAACATGGTGGAATGCAAAGTGCCGTCCTAAACTAATACCATTATATCAGGAAGCTCCAACTATAATCACATGGGAACTTTGGAAGAGGAGAAATACGATGAAGTATGGTGGTGCAATTTCTTGCAATAGGGTGATTCATGAAGTGATGAGGTACCTATGGCTGTCCAGAATTCCTCCTCTATGGTCAGAAATGATCAGCTTCTTTGAAGGCTACAAGCCATATGTGAGGACTAAGATAGTTACATGGCGGCTTCCTTATGAAGGGTGGTTCAAATGCAATACTGATAGTGCATCAAGAGGCAATCCTGGTCCAAGCTCATATGGGTTTTGTGTTAGAGATCATGCTGGCGATTTGGTGTTTGCAAAAGCACAGGAGATAGGAGAGACAACTAACTTAGTGGCAGAAGCAAAGGCAATTGTGGAGGGGTTAGCATACTGTGTGGAAAGGCAGCTACATCCACTGATTATGGAGACTGATTCCTTAGTAATAAGGAAGATAATTGATGGCGAATGGGAAACTCCTTGGTGTATAGGTGCTGAAGTAAGGAATATCAAGCATATAAAGAAAAACTACAATGTTGTCTTTCAGCATGTACTAAGGGAAGGGAACATTGTTGCTGACTTTTTTGCTAACCTAGCTTTCACTTTTGCAGGTACACACACATTTCAGTCATTTAATGAATTGCCAAGTGCATCAAAACAACTTATCAACATGGACAAATCACAAATTCCTAACCTTCGGATTAGGATTGTGAAGAGAAGAGAACTGATTAATGAGATCAACATATAAAACCTTGCCTTGTTTCTTAGAAATTATGGTGTCTCAACAATACATGCAAGATCTCAAAGAAATGTAGGCTAGTAAAACTCCACCAACTAGCATTCCTAATTATGTAGTAGTTCTCACTTGTACAATGTGCATACTTGGTTGGTTATAATTATAGCTAGCATTGCACAACACCAGACTATAGGGGATCTGTTGCAACCTCCTGTAAATGCTTGGCTGCAGATACCAAAGACCTGCACTGCCTCTACAAAGTCATATTGGTTTGATTATTGTTTTTGTCTCTCTTACTCTATTGGGCAATACACCAGTTAAAGAGTGTAGATGCTTGAGTAGTATAAGCCAACTGAGGCAATAGCATGGTCAAATTGTTTCTACACTTCTCCAGGGTTTTAAATAGGTTTCTGTTATGACCATTTTGCTCTCAACAATATGTTGGTATGAGGTTATAACAAATGTTGAATCTGCAGGTCAAATACATGCCAACTAAAGGGTGTAGATGCAATAATTTGGGAGCACAGACACATTTCATAAACCTATTTGCTACATTTTGCAGGATAACAACATTAGAAAACTGAGGAAAAGACTAGTCTCATACATATATCAAAGGATGCCATATTTGTTTAGTTATAGTTGTCTTTTCTCACTCTACTGGGCTTACATACACAGTGCTTGAAGGGTGTAGATACCTGAGTAATGGTGACTGTAACATGTCGGGCTACAGCAGAATGCTCAACCAGCACTACTATTGCACAGAAGACAATCAAGAATTGATTAGTTTTCAGCAGAACAAGTATTACTATGCCAGTTGGAGTTCCCAATACTTAGTGCTATGTGGGAATGACTTGAAGATAACCAACAGGAGAATCATAATCCAACACCAACAACAGTCCTCATCAATCAAAGTTATCAATACACACAGATCCTGGGAACACAATTTTGCATCCTAGCTTGGTTGCTTCATGTTGCAGGTATTAATAACAGGATCAGAAAACTAAGGCAAATAATAGAGGCTCAACTTACACTGTTTTTGCATAGAAAACAATCACAAAACTGATTGGTCTTCAATGTATGGCTGCTAGTTGATGTTGCCACTGCCTTTTGCTATGTGTGAATGATTTAAAATATTTGCTGCTTCCCAGAGGATAACAAGATTAGAAAATTGAGGCAAAGACTAGTATCATACATATATCAAAGGATGCCATATTTGTTTGGTTATAGTTGTCTTCTCTCACTCTACTGGGCTTACATACACAATGCTTGAAGGGTGTAGATACCTGAGTAATTGTGACTGTAACATGTCTGGCTACAGCAGAATGCTCAACCAGCACTGCTATTGCACAGAAGACAATCAAGAATTGATTAGTCTTCAGCAGAAGAAGTATTACTATGCCAGTTGGAGTTCCCAATACTTAGTGCTATGTGGGAATGACTTGAAGATAACCAACAGGAGAATCACAATCCAACACCAACAACAGTCCTCATCAATCAAAGTTATGAACACACACAGATCCTAGGAACACAATTTTGCATCCTAACTTGGTTGCTTCATGTTGCAAGTATCAATAACAGGATCAGAAAACTAAGGCAGAGAATAGAGGCTCAACCTACACTGCTTTTGCACAGAACACAATCACAAAACTGATTGGTCTTCAATGTATGGCTGCTAGTTGAAGTTGCACTGCCTTTTGCTATGTGTGAATGATTTAAAATATTTGCTGCTTCCCAGAGGATAACAAGATCAGAAAATTGAGGCAAAGACTAGTATCATACATATATCAAAGGATGCCATATTTGTTTGGTTATAGTTGTCTTCTCTCACTCTACTGGGATTACATACACAGTGCTTGAAGGGTGTAGATACCTGAGTAATGGTGACTGTAACATGTCTGGCTACAGCAGAATGCTCAACCAGCACTGCTATTGCACAAAAGACAATCAAGAATTGATTAGTCTTCAGCAGAACAAGTATTACTATGCCAGTTGGAGTTTCCAATACTTAGTGCTATGTGGGAATGACTTGAAGATAACCAACAAGAGAATCACAATCCAACACCAACAACAGTCCCCATCAATCAAAGTTATCAACACACACAGATCCTGGGAACACAATTTTGCATCCTAACTTGGTTGCTTCATGTTGCAGGTATCAATAACAGGATCAGAAAACTGAGGCAAAAAATAGAGGCTGGACCTGCACTACTTTTGCACAGAAGTCTATCACAAAACTAATTGGTCTTCAGCAGAATCAATACTGTTATTACAATGTCTGGATGCTAGTTGAAGTTTCCACTGCCTTTTGCTATGTGGGAATGATTTAAAGATAAGAAATAAGAGAATCACTAACAAGCACCAACAACAACCTTTCTTCACCATTCACCATCCAGTCATCTTCAAAGTTTTCAACACTCACAGGAACCTGGGAGCACAACACTACATCCTAACTTGTTTGCTTTATCTTGCAGAATTCATAGACAGGATAAGACTGCTTTGGCAAATATACAGAGGGGTGTTGACAGTACAAATAATCAGTAGAATACTGGTTCAACACAGCATATGTTTGCTGCTCCTCTGAAAACTTTTAATGCCTATTGGTGCTAGCACCAACTCCCAGAGGTATTAACATATTACAATGCTCATTATGGGAGTCTCTCAGCACATTACAACAACCAAATATCAGCAACACAGATGACAGCACAATCATGCTACACAGATCAGTTTCAATCTGACTGAAGTGGTCAGCAATTTGTTGTGCATACACAGAAACAACACAGATATCAGTGCAAGTCAGGATCAGTAAAATGGAAGCTATCATGCTATACATCACAAGCAATTTGACTTGGACATCAATCATATGCACATACACAGACAGTTGTCACATGGCCTGAGCTTGACTACTGTGTATTACTTGTGTGATGTTAGACCATCTCTCAGTGGTATTAGCATGTTATCATGCTTAGTCTGGGGGTGGTGTAACACCATACAGAACCATGGAGTCAAGCAGCCATCTCATAGATATGGATTATACTAAATGTGATTACATTTATACACACTATATGGCTGCATATGAACAGCCTCTTTATGTACTATTTTTTGGTACTGGAATATCAAACTGAGGATACCTACTCACATGAAATATAAGGAAAACTGCTGCTTACATCTGTTTTTTGGTATTGACAGTATTGTGTCATATCATTATCCAGTGGTATTAGTATGTATGAATGCTCAATCTAGAGATGAAAAGACACTATATTGTCTTCATGTATCAAGCTGCCAGCTCTATCTCTAGTAAGCTTTCATCTCAAATTCATGCTCAATGTATCAACAATGATGCTGGAATTTTTAGCCACAAGAACACAATGTCCAAAATGCTTTGCTAGACAACTACTGGATTTAAACATACCTACTCCTTGGATTTCAACAAATGGTGCCTGGTGAGAGCTTTGTAGGTGCTACAACAAATTGTTGGCAACTAGTGTGTACATTCACAATCGTCGGCAATACTTGGATACTTCAAATTACTAGCCTTGTAGTTTCCATCATTTATTACGTTACTTCTACTTTGCTTTGTTTGTAGGTTATTTAAACATTTTGTAATTTTTACCCAGTTGGGGATTTATTATATATAATAGCTACTAGGGTAATAGCCTAGTAGTATATTTTCTAAAAAAAGAAAAAAACTTGTCAACTACTCAATCTTTGAACCTTTTTTATTTTTATTTTTAGATCCATTATTTCAACAAAACAAAACTCAAAAATTTACTCCATCCTTACTAAATTTTAAGCAGAGGACGGAGGACCCTGCACTTCATGGCGTCATATAGAAATTATTCATGTGAGTTGGTATTAAGAACTTAATTGCTAATCGATTTAATTATTATTATCCGAGTGAGAAGGGAACAAAATGTATTAGGTGACTGCCTGATTAGATTTTGTTGCATATTAGTTCGTTTATAATATTTTATCACTCTCATTTGTTTCGTAATATTAGTTTTTTTGCTTTAAATATTCATGACATTTCAGAAAAATGATCCTGAAGTTTACATGTTATTTCCTTCTTTGTAGATTCTATGTTCAGAGATATGACCTTAGCACTTTCAGACATTAGCTTGAAATGAGGTCCTGAATATTAGTTTTTACTTTAAATATTGAGGATATTTCAGAAAAATAGTCCTGAAGTTTATATACTATTTCCTTCTTTGTAGATTAGTGAATATATTTAATATATTATTTATGGATGAACTAAATTTGTTATAAATACAGGCTCCGAGTATTGTGATAATATAAGGAGATCGATATTTCGAGTTTGATGATTGACGTAATCTAAATAGTTATTGGAAAGGATATTTTCAATATAAGCAAACAATTTAAAGTTTCTTTGTAACGATCCGACCGGTCGTTTTGATCCTTAGTACGCCGTTCGGAAGTTTGAGGCCGTGAGTAGTTTCACTTCAGGTATTATGACTTGTACGTGCACTCGAAATTGAATTTCGGGAAGTCTGAAGTTGATTTAGAAAGCAAATTCTCATTTCGAAAGTTGTATGTTGGAAGAATTTACTAAGGAGTGATTTCAATTAAACAATCTCGGAATCAGGATTTGAAGGTTCCAACAAGTTTGTATGATGATTTTGGACTTGGGTGTATGTCCGGATCGGGTTTTGGATGACCCAGGAGCGTTTCGGCGCCTATTGTGGAAAGTTGGCATTTTGGAAGGATTTCATAAATTTGGGTTGAAGTGCATTTCACTGTTATCGATGTCTGTTTGGGATTTTCGAGCCTGGGAATAGCTCCGTATGCTGATTCTGAACTTCGGGGCACGTCCGGAAGTGGATTTGGAGATCCGTAGGTCGTTTCGGGGTCATTTGGCGAAAAATGAAAATTTGATGTTTTTGGAAAGTTTGACCAAGGGTGAACTTTTTGATATTGGGTTCGGATTCCGGTTCTGAAAGTTGAAGTAGATCTGCAATGTCATTTAAGACTTACACGCAAACTTTGGCGTCATTCGAGTTGATTTGATAGGAATCAGACGCGCGAGAGTATTTTTAGAAGTTTTTGAGTTCATGAGTTAATACATGCATTTTGGCATCCGATTCATGGTTTTGATGTTATTTCAGTGTTTCGGTAGCTCGAGCGAGTTTGTATGATGTTGTTAGACTTGCGTGGGTGTTTGGTGTGGAGCCCCGATAGTTCGGGTGAATTTCGGACGTTCGGGAGGATGAGAAAAACTTCAGGTTTTTTGGTGTTTCTTGGCAGCTGTTGCAGGTCTCGCAAATGAGAGACTTTGTTCGCATTTGTTAACCTCGCATTTGCGAGGAAGGCTTTGCATTTGCGAAGAAGCTTGATCTGGGCATAGCTCGCATTTATGAGAAATCAGTCGCATTTGCGACCTTGTCAGTGTTTGCATTTACGAGTCCTTGGTCGCATTTGCGACCTTGGCAGTGGGAGCTCAATTCACATTTGCGAAGCAAATGTCGCAAATGCGACATCTGAGACCTATGCACAGCTTTATTAAATGCGGGACTTAGGCCATTTAGCTCTTTTTCTTTCATCTCTTGGGCGATTGTTGGAGATTTTGGAAGAGGGTTTTCACCTAGCACTTTTAGGTAAGTAATTTCTACACAACATAAGTTAAATACATAGATTAAGGGTAGATTAACATGTAAAAATTGGTGAAATCAAGGGTTTAGATGAAAAAACCTAGAGTTTTGATACAAATGGGATTAACCCACGAAAATGATTATGGAATTAGATAAAAATCATATATTTGAGTTCATGAGGTTATGGGTAACAATTTTCTTTAAAACTTTTCGGAACCCGGGCACGTGGGCCTGGGGGTTAATTTTAGGAATTCTTCAATTTGTGTTGGAAAAATCACTTTAATAGTTGGGATGTGAACTCTTGAGCATGTATTAACTATTTTATATAACATTTGACTAGTTTCTGGTCGTTTGGAACCGAGTTGAGGATTTAAAGCACAATTTTAGACCGGAAAGTAAGCTTTGAGGCGAGGTAAGTCTCCTGTCTAACTCTGTGAGGCAGAAACTACCACTAGGTGATATATTTAACATGTTTAACTTGATGCGGGGGCTACATACGTACGAGGTGACGAGAGTCCGTACTGGCTAGATTCATGTTATTGTTCGGGTTGACTTAGGTTCACACCATGCTATACTTGCACTATAGGGATTATCCTTGCTCGTTTAATTCTATTATTTTGCATTACAACTTGAGACTAGACATTCGTAGAGTGATAGACTTGCTATTGTAAAGTTTTCGCGAGTTTCATGACTTTCCAGGGAATAATGGTGTTCCTCTTACGGATTTCTCCCGCGCTATGCGTTTTCATTGAAAGGTTATCCTTAAAATTATAACTTACACATTTATTTGTGAGTAGGATCAAGGACCCGTTAAAGCTTCTTATTCTAATGGAATCGGGCCGTTCGCCTCGGCAGGATTTATGTACCATACTCTCATAGGAGCGGTTTGTTCGCCTCGGCAGGTTAATAGATGCATATATGGTTCGTGTTGTTCGACCCTAGGCAGTGCACAGTTAATATTTATGTTGGATCGGGCCGTATGCCTCAGTATTTCTATAAAATATCCTCATGAAATTAAGCGTAACATTTGGCAAGAAGCCAGTGTATTTGTAAGTTTTTCCTAATTTTGAAGTATAACGACCCATTTGGTGAGGTCCACTATATATATATATATATATATATATATATATATGCGCTCCGGTTGAGGAGAAAATTTGCTAATTGAGAGCTTGAGCCTATTGTAAAGAGGAGAATTGTACCACGTATTTATGCTTATTTATTTTATTTATTTACTGTACCTCATATTTGTTCACCTCTTTATTGTACCTGATATTATTGGACCACTAGTGAGTGTCGATGTCGACCCCTCGTCACTACTCCTCCGTGGTTAGGCTAGATACTTACTGGGTACACTTTGATTTACGTACTCATACTACACTTGCTGTACATTTTTGTGCAGGTACTTTTATGTCTGGTGGTTCTTTGGGCGCGAAGGCACGGATGATGCGAGGAGTTACCCCGAGCTGCATTTCAGGCTACGATCCGTAACCATCAGAGTCTCCTTCAGAGTTATTTGTGTTTTTCCTATCTAATTTGTATTCCGGATATATGCTGTATTTTATTTTACTTCCTAGTTGATGCTCATGCACTTGTGACACTGGGTTTTGGGAGTGCTTACGGGTTATTCATTAATGTAATTGCAAAAATATTTTCATTCACTTTGTAAATCTCATTTCGTACTATGTAATTGAAGAAAATTTTGATTTCAAACACTAATTTGAGTAATTAAGTATAGTTTTATTGTTGGCTTGCCTGACAGTGGTGTTAGGCGCTATCACAACCTTTAAAGGATTTTGGGTCATGACCACATGGTATCAGAGCACTAGGTTCACTTAGGTCTCACGAGTCATGAATGAGTCTAGTAGAGTCTTGCGGATCGGTACGAAGATGTCTGTACTTATCTTCGAGAGGCTACAAGGCTGATAGGAGCACTTCCCTACTTGATTCCTCATAGTGCGATTTGATTCCTTTGAGGCTTGTGCCTTTATTTATTTCCTACTCAATCTTATACGACGTGAAGCGCTTGTTATCAATTAGGAATCGAAGAATTTTAATGGTACTACAGAAGTGGTGCAGGATGTTTCTCCCTGCGAAATTTCTTGGGATATGGCCGTCGCCTTGCGGAAGGCTGTCCTGTCGTTTTAGATCAGTATAAGTAATTCCTATGGTTTTGAAGTTGGGCACTGGTTGTTATGATGATTCGTGAGTTGTTATCGCATAGTATTGATATAATGGTAAGATGCTGGTCTATGTGTCAGGGCAGTGAATGACTTGAAAAGTGGTTTTTCTCAATGCATGATTCGGAGGTTCGGCGTTTTATTTCCAGTAGAGGAAAGGCAACCGGACTATGAGTGTTCACGTTTGGGTTGATGGAGTAAAGAGACTTGGTATTTCCGAGCGTGGTAGAATTTTCATCTGTGATGTGGTGTTGTTGTCCTCGATGAATGTGTTAAGTTCATCGGTGTTATGGTTTTCTTTAGTTCACCTTCGAGGTAGGGTATTGAGAAATGGTGTTTGGGAAGCGGTTGTCAGAGACTGTGGTGTGTAGTGGTTCAGAATCGAATCGGTATTCCTAGTGTTGATGGCTCGAGAAAGATGATCTTCGAGGAGGTTTAAAGTTGTTAGCGATCTAGTGATCCAAGTGATACAGAGATGAATTTTTGTTTAAGGCAACAATTGGGAAGCGAAGGATGAGGAGGGACATGACGGAAGGAGTCTCGTAGTGGTTGAATTACTAGTAGGTTAAGTATGAAAAGCAGAAGTCGGCAAGTTTCCTAAAGGAGAGGGTTTGACCAAAGTGGGAGAGTGGCAGAGTAGCATATGGGTTCTGTGGTAGGATAGCTGCACACCTTGAGGAAAGTTTAGAGTTATTTGGGATTCATGGTGGGCAATAACTAGGTCTACGGGCTTAATTTGGAATATTGGCTGCTATACAGGAAGGTGGGATACAACAGAAAGGAGTTGCTTGATATGAAGAAGGATACAACATGACTTTGGATTGGAATATATTGTCGCACCTTTAGTTGGTGTCCATGAGGAGTGAACGGACTTGTACAGCCGGTGAATGAACACGCGCTCAGGATGGTTTAAGGATTTCATAGTAATTGTACTGAGTGCAGCGTCATTGGAAGGTTTCGGCATGGACTTTCCACATGTGGGTTATCTCCTATGAGCAGGCTAGTAGTTGCGTGGTGTTAATGAAGCTTCTACGAATAATTGTGCTGGCTATCCAGTAAGATGTCGAATATGTGAATGTGGCTAGCGATTCAGAATGTTCATGAAATGTTTAACAGGAAGATTCCGAGGAATTGGGAGGGTCGATTGTGCGAGATCGTGTTAATGAGGAAGAAGGAATTTTGGTGGGTTCCGGGGTTATGCAATTGTAGCTTCAAGCTAAGTGGGAGGGCCCTACCGTTTATGATTGGATTACATGGTTGTCTACTTGTGAGGTTTCTGGTTATCGGCATATTGGCGGGTTATTACGACTAAAGCAAGATAACATCAGTGATAATTTGAGCAAAGGATTTGGGGGAATGTATTCTATATTTGGCCTTATCGATTCATGTTCAGGCTTTGGGAAGACTCAGAGTTATGCTTCGTGTAGATAGGATGTACAAGGGAAGTGATTCAGCACGGTGCTTCCTTGAGAGGGTGTTCATGTGCTAGCAGAGACTTGGAGTCGATTATATTCGGGACCAAGTCGGAGTGAGTGACTCTCAACAGTGGTCCTAGTGGGTTCAAAAGAAATTAAATTAAAGTGCGGTGCCTAAGGATTTCGAGTCCGTGGTATGGTTAAGTATCGAGCTTTTGCAGTGGATTATGAAAGGGGTTTGGAATGTTCTATGTTATTATTGGTCTGCGGTGCAGGATTGGGAGGAATGGGAAGAAATAACTTCAGATTCATGGAGAAATTATTAGAATGGGAATAACAGTTGAAGATGTGAATATGCGCACAAAGAGGGTATGAGATGGTTTGTGGGTTTTGAGACAGCGTGGTTTCGTGAAATGAGGTCACTCCGGATGAGTGCGGATTTGGGTTCGTTATGTTTGAAATGGAGTTACTATTATTCCTAAGGCAAGTCCAGAGTAAATTAGGAGAAGTCGGATCAGTTGGCAATGGTTGAATCGGCATGATGGTGGAAACGATCAGTTCCTTCAATGTTTTAAGTTATGCACGTGATTTGTGGAGGTACGTGCGAGGCTGGACGGCTGCCGCAATTGATTTTATTTGGAGGCATTCGATTATTATGGCCTGTTATGTGTAGATGGATCCCGGAAGAGCTATGGCGGTTTAGACCACTACTAGAGGATTGTAATTTCTGCGGTTATGTGAATTCGATCTTGTGTTGCTATGGTTCTCCTAAAATGAGTTAAGTGAAAGGTTCCTATATGATGAAGTGTGTATCCTACTAGTGGTTCAGAAGTTATGATGAAATTCTTATACTCTCACATATTGGCATGTTAGGTGAAGTGAGCGGCTTGGGAATTTGAAGTTGAGTATCAAGGTTTTAGTTTGGCGTCAACAAGAATGTCATGAGCTCGGATGAGCAGGAAAGAATTCAGATGTTTAAAGTAAGTTGGTACTGTCTTCATCGTCACCTGAGATCAGTGTTATATGTAAAAGGCTTTGTTTACTGATTTGTGGACACTTGATTCTCTTTACGACATTAGTATGACCGGTGGTATGGTTGTGCAGACTTGTTACCTGGCGCGGAAGGCCGTGGGAGTATATCCCATGGGAGGATTGTATAAGTGTGACATGTTGTCACTTAATTGATTAAAGATTGGAACCAAGTATGGAGATTGTGGTACTATCGCTAATGTGAGAATTTGTGCCTGAAGGGCACTCTGTTCAATTGGTTGTGAATTGTGGAAGTTTGTTCCGGATTCGACTGCTATTCTTGGGGGTGGATCCTTGAAAGGTTATTAGCTCAGTACAGTACGATCAGAATCGTCTTGAGGTCCATGAATGGATCTAAATGTGAGTGTGTACTCTATATCGGGCCAGATGTGTTCATTTCAGCATAGCGTTGCTTGCAGAGGAGTCTTCGGGCCTGGGACGTTATTTCTGTCGTCAGCTATATAGTGTAATCTCTATCATGCCATGTGGGTTGTGAGGTGGTTTGATTATTCGCACTTGTATTGAAATACCGTGTAGCTTGTGGTGTTGTGAGAGCAGAATGGCTCTCAAGATGCAAGTCATTTATTAAACCTTAGTTGTGCTTGAGTTTCGTAGAGTATGGCGCGATCCATCTCCCCAGGATTAGTATTATGCACTTCGCGTGCTTGTGGTTGATATTCGAGTATTTCATAGGTATAAACATTTCTGGCTTGATGGGTATTTCCCTATTTATTATTATGAGTGGATCGGGTGGCACGCCGCCACGGATATGTTGTTTGGATCGGGTGGCACGCTGCCACGGGTATCGTGATTGGATCGGGTTGCACAACGCAACAGTATCATGTGTGGATCGGGTTGTATGCCGCAACAGTGAGACGTTGAGTACAGTTTCCCATAGCTATTCTTGTGTATTTTGTGTCTCATTTCTGACGAAGGTTCATAACATCTTTTTGGTAATTAAATTAGTTACGTGGGTTGAGTAGTTCATTACATATTTCGTTTTCCTTATGTATCACATTCGAGTTTGTAGCTTGTTAGCAATGTGACATCATATGAGGCTTTTGCAGTATTTGAGGTGGCTTATTGCCTGAACAACTTGTACTAGGTGAAACGAGATTATTGGACCTAGAATCAGTGCGATCAGATTTATATAGGGCATGTTAAAGAGTAAATATTGTTATTCAGTCCGGAATGAGGTAATGGTTCTTGTCCGGAGGAGAGACTCCATAAATTGTGATTCAGCAGTTGGTTATGAATTTCTGCACATCTTCTCTGTTGTGGCAGTATCATGAGAGTTAAAGCAAGGCTTAATTGGTCATGAGGTACACTTCGGACTTCGGGTCAGTGAAAAGTTTAGCTGTTGTGCTTTGGAAAGATTGCCTTGGGAAAATAAGTTTCGCGGTTCATGGTAAGAATTCAATAAGGGTATACAATCATGTTTGGTGCAGTGTGAAGTGATTGATACAGCGTTCGTATGTTGGAAACAAGCCTGGTGGAGAATCCCGGATGTTGGAATTTAACTGTAAGATTTACTTCACTAAATAAAGAGGAAGATCTTCAGATTGACTCGAGCTAATGCGCTCAACTGAGTTGTGGTAGCACGGGTAGGTGTACGAGGTGTTAAACGGTGATTTCAGACAACATCAAAACAGTTCTTAGCACGTTCGAGGACGAACGTATGTTTAAGTGGGAGAGAATATAATGACCCGACCGGTCATTTTGAGCCCTAGCGCGTCGTTTGTCAGTTTGAGGCCATGAGTAGCTTCTCTTCAGGTATTATGACTTGTATGTGTGGTCGGAATTGAATTTCGGGAAGTCCGGAGTTGATTTAGAAAGAAAATTCTCATTTTGGAAGCTTTAAGTTGGAAGAATTTACTAAGGAGTGATTTCGAGTAAACAACCTTGGAATCGGGATTTGAAGGTACCAACATGTTCGTATAATGATTTTGGACTTGGGCGTATGTCCGGATCGGGTTTTGGATGACCCGGGAGCATTTTGGCGCCTATTGTGGAAAGTTTGCATTTTGGAAGGATTTCATAAATTTGGGTTGAAGTGCATTTCAATGTTATCGATGTCCGTTTGGGATTTCCAAGCCTGGGAATAGCTCCATATGCTGATTCTGGACTTAGGGGCGCGTCTGGAAGTGGATTTGGAGGTCTGTAGGTCGTTTCGGGGTTATTTGGAGAAAAATGGAAATTTGAAGTTTTTGAAAAGTTTGACCGAGGGTAGACTTTTTGATATCGGGTTGGGATTCCGGTTCCGGAAGTTGGAGTAGGTCCGTAATGTTGTTTAAGACTTGCACGCAAAATTTGGCATCCGATTCGTGGTTTTTATGTTATTTCAGTGTTTCGATCGCTGGAGCGACTTTGTATGATGTTGTTACACTTGCATGGGTGTTTGGTGTGGAGCCCCGAGGCATTTGCGAGAAGTTTTTCGCATTTGCGAACCTCGCATTTGCGAAGAAGCCTGATCTAGGCATAGCTCGCATTTGCGAGAAATCGGTCGCATTTGTGACCTTGTCAGTGTTCGCATTTGCGAGTCCTGGGTCGCATTTGCGACCTTGGCAGTGGGAATTCAGTTCGCATTTGCGATGTTTTTTTTGCATTTGCGACCTTCGCATTTGCGAAACAGATGTCACAAATGCGACATCTGAGACCTGTGCACAGCTTTATTAAATGAAGGGCTTAGGCTATTTAGCTCATTTTCTTTCATCTCTTGGGAGATATTTGGAGCTTTGGAAGAGGGTTTTCACCTAGCACTTTGAGGTAAGTAATTTCTACACAACATGAGTTAAATACATAGATTAGGGGTAGATTAACATGTAAAAATTGGTGAAATCAAGGGTTTAGATGATAAAACCTATAGTTTTGATAAAAATGGGATTTACCCACGAAAATGATTATGGAATTAGATAAAAGCATATATTTGAATTCATGAGGTTATGGGTAACAATTTTCTTCAAAAATTTCCGGAATCCGGGTACATGGGCCCGAGGGGTGAATTTTAGGAATTCTTCATTTTGGGTTGGAAAAATCACTTTAATAGTTGGGATGTGAACTCTTGAGCATGTATTGACTATTTTATATAATATTTGACTAGCTTCAGGTCGTTTGGCACCGAGTTGAGGATTTAAAGAACAATTTTAGACCGGAAAGTAAACTTTGAGGTGAGGTAAGTCTCATGTTTAAAGAAAAACGTGCGTAACATTTGGCAAGAAGCCAGTGTATCTATAAGTTCTTCTTGATTTGAAGTATAACGAACCATTTGGTAAGGTATACTATATATTTATATATATGTTCCGATTGAGGAGGAAATTTGCTAATTGAGAGCTTGAGCCTATTGTAAAGAGGAGAATTGTACCACGTATTTATGCTTGTTTATTTTATGTATTTACTCTGCCTCATATTTGTTCACCTCTTTACTGTACCTGATATTATTGGACCACTAGTGAGTGTCGATGTCGACCCCACGTCACTACTTCTCCGGGATTAGACTAGATACTTACTGGGTACATGTTGATTTACATACTCATACTACATTTGCTGCACATTTTTGTGCAGGTACTTTTATGTCTGGTGGTCCTTTGGGAGCGGAGGCATGGATGATGTGGGGACTTGCCGCGAGCTGCATTTCAGGTTACGATCCGCAGCCAGCAGAGTCTCCTTTAAAGTTATTTGTGTTTTTTCTGTCTAATTTATATTCCGGACAGATGTTGTATTTTATTTTATTTCCTAGTTGATGCTCATGCACTTGTGACACCGGGTTTTGGGGGTGCTTACGGGTTATTCATTAATGTAGTTGCGAAAATATTTTCATTCACTTTGCAAATCTCATTTCGTACTATGTAATTGAAGAAAATTTTGATTTCAAACACTAATTTGAGTAATTAAGTTAAGCTTTTATTGTTGGCTTGTCTGGCAGTGGTATTAGGCACCATCACGACCAAATGGATTTTGGGTCGTGACATTCTTATTGAAAGTGCAATGGAAGAAATTGAGAGAGGGCATTTTTGATAAACATTTCCAACTAAAAGGTGTTAAATTGTGGCAAATTAATTCATTGGGTGTTACTTTATTAAATTGTAAGATCTGATAAAAATTCATTGGCATTTAAGAATTTTGATCATGAAGTGAAGTTTACAAGTGAAGCCTTCCAAATAGTTACAGGGTTGAAATATTGTTTTTCAGGGGACTTCAACTTTTTGAATGAAAGAGAGAATAGGCTTTCTAAAGTTTACTTCCACGATAAGGAAAATATTGAGTTAGAGGTTTTGTGGAATTTTATTACTACTTGCCCATCTGGACTAAGTGTCCTAAATTTCTAAGCTGCTAATTAGAAATTGAGTACTAACTGTCTTGAATTTTGAGATTCTAATTTTAAATTCAGGACTAGCTACCCTGAATTATTGAGCTTCTAACTTTAAATTCAGAACTAATTGTCTTGAATTTTCAAATTTTTAATTTTAATTCACGGCTAAGTGTCCTAAACTTATAAGCTGCTAATTAGAAATTGAAGACTAGCTGTCCTGAATTTTTGAGCTTCTAACATTAAATTCAAGACTAACTGTCCTGCATTTTTTAGCATCAAACTTTAAGCTCTAGACTAACTGTCCTGAACTTATAAGTAGCTAATAGTACTAATTATTATTTTAAATACTATCTCAAAGGCTTTAAAGAGAAACCTAGAGTCGAATGTTGATACTTTATTGGAGTTTTTTGAGAAACCATATGAATGAAACAAAGAGAGAGAACCTAGTGTTCCTTTAAATAGAAATGATGTATTTGATGATTAATGTGACGATAATAAAGATCCTTATAAAAGCTTTTATACACATGTGTATCTACAAGATGAAACTGATATGGGCATCAGAATTGGGAAAGGTTAGATAGAGATTTCGATATTGTTGTCATTGTAAATAAAATTGAATAGGGTAACAAATATTAACTATTTTATGCTTACAAATGTTGTAGAATCTTAGGATGGAGTGGAATGTCAAGATCAGAAAAATCCAAAAGAGACAAGTGTAACTGAAATCATTTGCAAATGTGGAGTTAGGTGTCACAATTGGTGAAACTAATGTCTAAGCAATAGAAGGAGCATTATTAAAAAAATAAAAATAAAAGTCAGATTTTGAGTCTAATTTATTCAATTACTCACCTTGGTAATAGATGTTATGCCCCACCAATGTAATACGTAAAAATAGCATGGGCTAGCCAGTTTTCGGACTGGTCATTTAAAAATAGCCAGCGTTTGTAAAGTCATTGAAAAATAGGCATTGTTCATAAAAATATTTTGCCTCTTCATTAGGAGGTTGTTCAACACTTTCATGGGGAAAGCACCACTAGCAAGAAATTTACAACTTTCTAAATCTGCATCACCCTAATAATACAACATGCAACCATCTTCACAACAATCGATTCTCATAGACGAGAGTCTTAACTTAGAAATCAATCTTTTAGCCTTATAGAAATCTTCGGGTATGTTGAAAGTTAGGTCAACTAGTTCAATCATAAGGCCAATGAAAGAATCCATTCCTACTTGAGAAATATTGGTATCTGATTTGATACTTAATAATCTAACCGCAACAGACAACTGAGAGTGCATACTCCCTTCCCTTAGTGGACGACTAACGGCCTCTAACTGTTCATAAGAATATTTTGCCTCTTCGTTAGGAGGTTGTTCAACACTTTCATGGGTTTCAAATTCGAAGTGCACCCCAAAAGCATCTGCAACCATTGCATGGTATCTTGGATGTTAAACGCTATTCTCCACCGACCTACTACTTTCACTAACAACTACGTTATGAAATAAAGCATCAGTACCATCAACCTCTCCATGACTACTACACACAAAATAATTATCCATAAACCCATTTCTATAAAGATGAGTCGTAACATCCTCCGAACCCAAAAAATGTAAACATTTGCACTTCGTACAAGGACACCTAATCATACCTCCAATCCGAAACGGTTCAAGTGACATTACATGCCTAATAAATTCCTTAACCCCTTCTATAAATTCCTCCCTCAAACCCCGATGATTAGGATAATTCCTATTATACATCCAACTACGATATTCCATCTACATAAAGAACAAATAAATTACATGTTATATTAATCATAATTCAAATTAATTTATAGAATTAAGTTACATAATAAACTTTAGTTACAAAGTACAACATTTACTTACTAGAATATTGAATAAGTTAAGTCATTCAATTAGACTAACTCATTCAATTATAATTTGTTAGCGCACTCAATTAATCTAGCATAATTAGTTAAGCCTAATTTTCTAAAAGCAATAAACATTAATAGAACAATATTATCCCCTAAATTAATAAACCCTAAATTTCTAAAAGCAATAAACATTAATAGAACAATATTATCCCCTAAATTAATAAACCCTAAATTTCTAAAAGCAATAAATACTAATATAATAATAAATTAAACCCTAAAATAATAAATTATTTTTAAAAGCAATAAACAAAATTAATAGCATCCAACTTCATAAATTAAGAGCACTAATACCTAGTTTATATAATTTATACACCACAAATTAACTAGTTTAAATAATGTATACACCTCTATTAGTGCATAATTAATTTTAGCTACAATGTTGTTCACTTTAATTACAATGTAGTTCAAAAACTGCCAAATTTTGTCACATAATCTAAAAGCAATAAACAAAATTAAGAGCATCCAACTTCATAAACTAAGATCCCTAATCCCTAGTTTGTATAATTTATACACTACAAATTAACTAGTTTAAATAATTTATACACCTCTATTAGTGCGTAATCAATTTTATCTACAATGTTGTTCACTTTAGTTATAATGTAGTTCAAAAACTGCCAAATTTCGTCACATAAATTCAAAATAGATAAAAACCCTAAAACAATTGCATAAATTTATATTAGGCATGCAGTAAATTAAAATTTTAAAGGATAATAAGGTAGAACACTAACCTTGAAAGAGAATGATAGTGGTGGCGGAAGGAGGGGAGTGACAGTGGTGGAGGCGACGGCAGTGGCAGGCGGAGGAGGTAGGGCTGGGGGAGGTGAGTTTCGATTTTGGGGGTGGGGGACTTGATTTTGGGTGAGATTTGGGTAAAACGGTGTGAGAAAGAGAGATGGAAGAGATAAAGAAGAGAGACAGGGAAAAGATGAAAATTGTGAAGAAAACCCGTCTGTCCAGTCTAATTAGAATATTACCGTCCGACTTCGCTCGGAAATGTCGGTCGGTAATAATAAAATTAGTTTTGAACGCTTGACCTCAATAATTCCAACCAAATTCGGTCAGAATCTTTAATTAAATTTATCCCTTTTTAAATTATTATAAATATACCGACCGATTTCGGTCGATTGTTAGGAGTCAAAAATTAAATTATTGTTATTTACAATCTCTCTCTCTCTCTCTCTCTCTCTCTCTCTCTATATATATATATATATATATATATATATATATATAATACTCTCTCTCTCTCTCTC